>CM053764.1:131183904-131205211 GCA_028658305.1 Pachyuromys duprasi
GGTTGTGAGCAACCATGTGGTTGCTGGGAATTGAACTCAAGACCTTTGGAGAAGCAGGCAGAGCTTTTAACCTCTGAGCCATCTCTCCAGCCTCTCCATCTCTCCACTACTGCTTTCTTGTAGTCATCAACCACTTCTGGCTCCTATAGTCTTTTCACCCTCTCTTCCACAGCCACTCCTGTGCCTTGAAGGTAGAAGTATTTATGTGACATCAAGGACTAGACATTCCTCAGCCTTATTCTCTGCATCCTGGCCATTGTGGATATCTGTTTTAATTATTTTCTACTGAAAATAAGAGCAACCTTGGAAGGGTCAATTGATGCCTTAATCTATTGGTATAATGATAAGTCATTAGGAGGTGCTTTAATATTATATCCATTTAACAGTAAAGTAATAGTAATTCTCACCTAGGGTTTGTGATCTGTCCAGCCTTAAGTTTCATCTTGTGGAGAAGCTATTAATCCCTATTAGGAAGCAGTTGGCTACTTAGCTGTTCTTGCCACTTTACACTTGTGGGTATGTCTGCTGGGCCAGTCATTATTGTAGCTCACATGTGGGTCTGATGAAAGGTTCCTTTTCTCCTCTGGTGGTATAGATAGTACCTTCCAGCACTAGGAAAGCTAGTCAGAAGGGTTGTAGCTTCTGAGTCAGTATGGTCTTGATTTCACCATGTTTTATAATTCATGGATGTGTACGTGGTATCTTCACTAACTGGACCTTTCAAGTTTTGGAAGTTAACCAAGAGGCTGATCACATGGACAGTGTCACTTCTATACATCAGCACCAATTGTAAGGACAAAGTGAGCAGTCCTCCTCAACTCACCTTTGGTTCTTCTGGAACCTATACAAGACATCAGTTGTGTTCTTGGGTTTTTCCTGAGGAGACACAAATACCTATTCATTGATATCCATTGAGGCACCCATGACAGACCAATGAAACATCTTTCAGGTCTAGTTTAGTGAATGAGTTATTAGGGTGAGAGTTACTCACAGGAGCATTGATCACTCAGGGGCAGGTGCATCACTGAAAAGTGTATCCCAGTATGGCAGTGAATTACCACAGCTGCAGCTTTAGGGCCCCCTGCATGATTTTCAGGCCCCTCAGCTAGTGTGAAATCCCCTCCCCAAGAATGCTGCTTGCTTATATAACTTTGGGAGAAGGATCATGAATCTTTCAAGTTTCGGTACTTTCTATGGTTTTTGATGTTTATTTATTTTCTGAGTCTTATTTCATATTTAAAATATGTCTATGTGTGTACTGTGCATGTTCCACATCTGTGTGGGCAAGTCAGGTTTATGTTGAGCAACTGCTCTCTACCTTTTTCATCAAGGAAGATGTCTCAGTTGTGGCCAGCTCTTGCAGACCTATGCAGTCTAGCCAGCCAGCTCTCTCCAGAGTTCCACTACCTTTGCCTTGTGAGGATGGAAGTACAAGGTGGCTGTCACGCCCACTCAGCATTATGTGGGTTTGGGAAATTGAGCTCTGCTCCTCATTTCTTCATAAAACGTGCACGTGGTATGTGTATGTGTGTGTGTGTGTGTGTGTTTGTGCACATATGTGCATGTGTTCAAAATCAAGTACAGGTGCATGTTGAGGGCAGAGACTTTGAAAGCCTCTAGATCTGGTGGAGTGGGGAATTATGATCTACTCAGTGTGGGTGTTGGGAGGTGTACTCAGGGCTTCAGGAAGAGAAGTGTGTACTCTTAGTTGTTGAGCCATGTCTCCAGACTTAAAAAAAAGATCTATTTTATTATTTTAGAATTACATGTCTTTCTATGTGTGAGGGTATATGTACCTGAGTATAGATCTTTCTCTTTTGAGGGGGAAGGGGGTTTCAAATTTTAATACTATCTTTCTTTCTTTCCTTTCTTCCCTCTATTTTCTCTAATACACTACTCCCCACTCTCCTAATTTATGGCTTCTTCTTTCATTAATTGTTATTAATGCATATATGTACACACATAAATGTTATTAAACATAACTTTTTCGGTTTGATTAATTTTACATGCATGCATGTTTTCAGGCTGACCATTTGCTGCTGGAGAGCTAATAGGTGTGCACTTCTCTTGGGGCAGACCACCTCTTGTGCTCTCAACTTTTCTCAGCGGCCTCTGAGTCGCTGGGTAGGACTAGGTCCTTAACGGCTTTTACCTATCCAGTTTGATAATCATTTCAGCTCATGTCTGGGCAGTCATGTTGGTGAGACAAATAGCCCACCAACACACACTAGTGCTGCCCATATGCTCATAATGAAAGTATCATTCATTTTAAGTGGGTGAAGCAGATCCCTAAACAGATCCTCATGTTTTCATGGCCAGCACTTAACTGATAGTGTCATCCTGGCTAGATAGATCCAGTTCTATCTGGCCTGATTAGATGAGCATTAAGTATGGGCTCTCCCATGCCTAGTTTACTCTGGGATGTCTATGCTATGTGGTCTTCCTGATATTCATGGGGACCCCATCCTGTGGTGACCAAGGGGCCCTAATGGTTTCTATGGGCCAGTAAACCAGAGTCCAATGTCCCTTATGTTACCTTGGGTCAGGTAACTCTGTCTTACAGAGGGCAGGTGGTTCTAGGACTCTGTATATTCCCATGCCCTCAGGCTCATTTCTTCTGTCACCTCATCCCACAGGCCCATGAGCCAGGCAGTGAGTTTCTTTTGTTGTTTGTTTAAAAGTCCCTACTTGAGCAATTCAGTTGTGGAGTGTTCTTTAAGGTCTGCAGCTGCCTGGGCAGAAAAGGGTAAAATTCTGGGGTCAAAGGACCTCAGGGCTCTGGAACCCAAGCCAGGTAGTAACATGGGCTGGCCTGACTTGGGCAGGTTGGTGGCTGCTTTGTGAGCAGATGGTAATGGAGGTTTCTTTGGAGCTCTGAAACTGAGAGAGGCAGAGGCAGGAGCCTGGTTTTGTTTGGGTGGGCAAAAATGCTTCCTTAGAGAACAGCCAGCTGCTTGCTCCTGCAGACATGCACTGAGGTGGGGGAAGCGATGCTCGAAAGATGGTGCCACTGGTCTGAGCAGACATTCCAGTGAAGAGCATTCTAGGAATTGATTGGTTAATAGCAAACTTGTGATCAGTGTTTCTTTTGGCTTTGGTCTTAAAGTCTTCCTGTTGATAGAATTTATAAGCCATGCTGGTTACTCTCTAACACAGGCTTAGTGAGAGCAAGAAGTAATGTTCAGGTTCATGTGTACATGTGTACATATGTCTTATGAGACCCAATGAACACATCAGAGCAAGACACATAAAAAAGAAGAAATAATTTTACACAAGTTCCAGAGAGTTTGAGGTTCAGTATAAAGTCATTTAAAGAAAGTATAGAAGTGACACAAAGCAGGCTTCCAGAAAGAACTTTTTTTTTCCAGTGGCTGCCTACATAATAGTAGATATGGAAAACAAAACATTTTGGTGCTTTTGAGTGGGAAGATCCTTTCCCAGGCTGTCCATCAGGATTGGAAAAATCATAGTCAGATAAATCGCAGTTAGAAATCAAGAAAATCAGAGGTGTATCCATGTTATTGTCACTAAAGGTTTTTGGGTAGTAGTTTAAGATCTGGTTCAGGGTCTTTTCTCTGGTAAAAGTAGGTGATCTGAATTTCTTTTCACTTTCTAAATCATCGTCTACCTTGGTTCTCACAAGGTAGTAATTCTTTTTCATAATTTTGATTGCTTTGTCAAGGTATATCAAGTTGTGTAAAGTGACTGGCAGAAATGATAATGAAGAAGTCATATTCTTGAAATTTCACTTTCTCCAGATAATCTTTTTCTGGAAATATCCGGGTTCTAATATCAGGCAGGTCCCATAAAGTCAAGTTTTTAATTTTGAGATGTTTGTAAGGAGTTCTCATCATAGTTGTTTCTATCACTCCAACTTCAGCCCCACCTTTCTCTTCAGGTCCATCCCCCTCCCCCTCATCACATCAATGAAGTTAGACTTCCCTTTTCCAGAGTTTCCACTCACAGCAACATTTATTGGGGCATTATCAATATTGTCTAATGCATCACTGATTATTAAGTTTGCCCCCCCCCCAAATGTTTCCTTCTTGCAGGAGTAATTCAATTGAATGAATGGTTTTCTGAGAAATGATTTTGGTTTCTGCCTTATAATTTTTAAAAGTGAAGCTGGACTACAAATATCCATGGTCTTTATTTTTAGAGGTATCAGAGTAGGACTGTCCTGTGACTGTGAGCAAAAAAAGTCACTGAAAGAAAGAAGAGAAGAAAGGGAGAGTTGCAAGGGACTGAAGATGTCTTTGCGTTTAGCACTGTGTTTTCTATGTCTCAGATTCAGTTCTGACACTGACTAGTTCTCATACATGTTGCGCTGGTTATTTTTTGTCAACAAAATGCACTCTAGATTTCTCTTGGGATCAGAAAGCTCAATTGAAGAACTGCTTTCATCAGACTGGACTGGGCGCATGCCTATGGGACATTGTCTGGACGGAGGATTGATGTGGGAGCTTCTAGCCCAGTGTGGGTGTTACCATGCCCCAGCAGATGGTCCTGGGTTGTAAATTAAAGCACATGATCTCGCTATGAGGCACAAGCCAAGAAGACGCATTCTCCTAGTTAGTGTTCCTGTTTCAGTTTCTGTCCTGACTTTGCTCTGTGATGGACTGTGATCACAATGTCTAAGCCCCCAAAGACACTTTCCTCCTCAAAATACTTTTGGTTAAGATGTCTATCACAGCAATAGATGGTAAATTGGACCAGGTATCTAATAGCTCTCAAATACTTAATTATGGAAAAAATAAAGCTTAAGTAAAATAAGGGAAAATAATATAAACATCTGCATGAATTCTTTAGCTAGCATTAAAAATTGTCAAAACACAAATAACTGTGCTGCATGTAACCTGACTGGAGTGTTCTATATGAAGTCCAGTGTCTGCTCCCTCTGTGCACACTTCCTTAGTGTGTGCCTTCAGATGACTAGGAGCTTAATTAACAAGCACCTAGTTTCTCAAACTGAAAAATAAGTAAAAATGACTAATAACTGATATCAGTGTTTAATCAGTGTCAAATATCTAATGACCACATAAATCTTTGTTTTGTTTTTGTTTTCAAAAGATTTCAGTAAGTCCAACTATTGTATTTTGTTGAAATATTTTAATAGTAATTTTAATTTATCTTTAAATTTATATTTTTATTAATTACAGTTTATTCACTTTGTTTCCCACTTATAGCTCCCTCTCTCCTCCCTTCCCAATCCCAGCCTCCTTCCCTCTTCTCCACCTATTCCCCTCTCCCAGTCCACTGATAGGAGAGGTATTCTTCTCCTTCCTTCTGACCCTAGCTTACCAGGTCTCATCAGGAGTGGCTGCACTGTCTTCCTCTGTGGCCTGGTCAGGCTGTTCACCCCTCAAGGGGAGGTGATCAAAGAACAGGCCAATCAGTTCATATCAGAGACAGTCCCTGTTCCCATTACTATGGAACCCACTTGGACACTGAACTGCTATAGGCTACATCTGTGCAGGGGTTCTAGGTTATCTCCCTGAATGGTCCTTGGTTGGAATATCAGTCTCAGAAAAGACCCCCGTGCCCAGATTTTTTGGTTCTGTTGCTCTCCTTGTGGAGCTCCTGTCCTCTCCAGTTCTTACTATTTCCCACTTCTTTCACAAGATTCCCTGCATTCTGCCCAAAGTTTTGGCTATAAGTCTCAGCATCTGCTTTGATAGCCTATAAGGTAGAGCCTTTCAGAGGCACTCTGTGGTAGGCTCCTCTCCTGTTCCCTGTTTTCTCACTCTTCTGATGTCCATCCTATTTGCCTTTCTGAATGAGAATTAAGGATCTTAGCCAGAGTCCTGCTTCTTGATTAGTTTCTTTAGGTGTACAGATTTTAGTATGTTTATTCTATATGTCTAACATTCTCTTATAAGTGACTATACACTCTGTATATCTTTCTAACTCTAGAATACAACCCAGATGCCCCTCAGTTGAGGAATGGATACAGAAATATTTTTTAATTTGCCTAGATTTACTTTCCTTCTGACTTTTTCATGAATTGGAACTTATCTCCATCAGGGGTATAAACTAGCAGTAACACCTTACACCCATCAGAATGCCTAAGATCAAAGACTCAAATGACAATGCATGCTGGAGAGGATGTGGAGAAAGGGGAACCCTCCTCAATTACTGGTGGGAATGTAAACTTTTACAACCACTTTTGAAATCAATCTGGTGCTTTCTCAGACAACTAGGAATAGTGCTTCCCCAAGATCTAGCTTTACCAGTCCTAGGCTTATATCCAAAATATGCTCAATTACATAACAAGGACATTTGCTCAACCATTTTCATGCAGCTTTATTCATAATAGTTAGAACCTGGAAACAACCCAGATGTCCCTCAACAGAGGAATGGATACAGAAAATGTGGTACATTTTCACAATGGAATGCTACTAAGCAATTAAAAACAAGGAATTCCTCCAAAATAGACCATATAGTTGGTCACAAAGCAAGACTCAACAGATACAAGAAAATTGAAATAATCCCTTGTGTCCTATCTGACCACCATGGACTAAAGCTGGACCTTAACAAAAACAGAAATAGCAAAAAGCCTACACACACATGGAAAGTGAACAACTTGCTACTCAATGACGACTGGGTTAGGGAAGAAATAAAGAAATTAAAGATTTCCTAGAATTCAATGAAAATAAAGACACAACATACCCAAACTTATGGGATACAATGAAAGCAGTGATAAAAGGAAAATTCTTAGCACTAAGTGCCTTCAAGAAGAAATATGAAACATCTTCTACAAGCAACCTAATGGCTCACCTGAAAGCCCTAGGGGGGGAAAAAAAGAAGCAGACGTGCCCAAGAGGAGTAGACACCTGGAAATAATCAAAAGCAGTGCTGAAATCAATAAATTAGAAACAAATGAAACAATTCAAAGACTCAAAAACAAGGAAATCATGAAATTTGCAGGCAAATGGTGGGATCTAGAAAAGATCATCCTGAGTGAGGTATCCCAGAAGCAGAAAGACACACACAGTATATACTCACTTATAAGTGGATATTAGACATATAATATAGGACAAATGTACTAAAATCTGTATACCTAAAGAAGCTAAGCAAGAAGTATCTTACCCTGGGTAAGATACTCAGTCCTCACTCAGAAAGACAAATGAGATGGACATTGGAAGAAGGAGAAAACAGGAAACAGGACAGGAGCCTACCACAGAGGGCCTCTGAAAGACTCTATCCAGCAGTGTATCAAAGCAGATGCTGAGACTCATAACCAAACTTTGGGCAGAGTACAGGGACTCAAATGAAAGAAGAGGGAGATGAAAGACATGGAGAGGACAGGAGCTCCACAAGGAAAGCAACAGAACCAAAAACTCTGGGCACAGGAGTCTTTTCTGAGACTAATACTCCAACCAAGGACCATTTATGGATATAACCTAGATAACTTAGAACCCCTGCTCAGATGTAGCCCATGTCAACTTGGTCTCCAAGTGGCTGGCTCTTTGATCACCTCTCTGTGAGGGCGGTGCAGCCTTGTCAGGCCACAGATGAGGACAATGCAGCCAGTCCTGATGAGACCTGATAAGCTAGGGTCAGAGGAAAGGGGAGGAGGACTTCCCTTATTAGTGCACTTGGAGAGGGACAGGAAGGAGATGAGGGAGGGAGTGTGGAATTGGGAAGGAACGAGGGAGGGGGCTACAGCTGGGATATAAAATGAATAAACTATAATTAATATAAAAATAAAATCTTAATTAAAAAATTTACCTTAAAGTCCATATTAAAATCCATTTATACAATACAATATTGCAGTATCTTCAAGTTACCATCAAGATTTACTACTTTCTTTTAAACTTTTTATTTTATCAAAGTAATCTAATTGGGACCAGAGATATAGGTCAGTTGGTAAAGTGATTTCCCAGCATGAACAAGGCCTTGGGTTCAATCCCCAGCTTTTATCAATTGCATGTGGTCCTGGATCCCTAAAATGCAGGCACTCAGGACATAGAGGTAAGAGGGTCAGGACCTCAAGGTCTTCCTTGGAACATAGTGAGTTAGGTATTAGCCTGGGCTACTTAAGACCCTGTCACAAAAGAATAAATATCAAGTCCAGCAAGCTGACCCTGCAGGTAAATACACTTGCTTCTACATCGAAGGACCTGAGTTTGATTGTGGGGTATGTAATTAGCTCAGATCTCATATTTTGGCCCATTATTCTCTGCAAACCTGCCTATGAGATCTCCCAAGGCAGCACAAAGGACCTCTTCATCAGTTCAGGAAACAGAAAATCCCTGCTGTCACTGTGAAACTCTTCTTTGTCTTACCCCTATCAAGTCAGTTTGCAAACCTAAGCCCTGTTTCCAAATCTATTCACAACCGATCATTCCTCCTACATTATCTTCTTCCTGACTTCCTCAATCTTTGATTATGTCATCCACACCATTGTATTTCCTGTGACTGTTCTTGTAACATGAATGATCTAACAGCCAGAGTTACCCTGTTGACACAGAAGTCCTATCATGTCAAGGCAATTCTGAAAGAAAGCATAAGGATCCCCATTTCCCCCAAGAAAAGTTCATTCTATATACAGTGCATATGGTACCTACATACAAGATACCTTTGAATTTAATTGTTACAGTTCTGGAGCCTCTGGTGTTTGAATTGAAACCACCCTGTTACTGTGGGCTGTCTTCTCATCTCAGGACTTTGTACTTAGTGGCTGCTTCCTTTCCTTTTCCCTGTAGCCAACTGGCTATTAATTTAATCTCCTTTCTCTAGGTTTTGCTTCAGGTAGGGAGGCTTTAGCATTTATATCTGCATTGGGATATAAAATTGTAACTGCCCCCATTATTCACCATCCTTTCATTATGTCTCTGTTTCCCCAATAGCAACTGCAGCTACATAATGTGTATTTAATTGGCTTAGTCGCTGCCATCCTCCCACAGTGTAATGAACTTCAGGTAGCAGAATGTGCTTTGGTCTTGCTCACTTGTTCACCATGAACACACAGGTCTATGGTGGTTTATCATCAGGGAATGAATGGGGAACATGACGAATGCACTTGGACTTCCTTGTGAACATATGTGTTGTTTCTGAAATTCAATCTGTGTGTGTGAAACTGAAGTCCTACTACATTCATGTGAGTGGCTGCCAAGAGTCAAGAAAGCACAAAACAGTCTAATGCAAAACATGGATCTCCTCAAAGATCTCCTCAGAGTGTGGTTATGATCACAAGCACTTACATACTCTTTCACAGATAGCCCTTATCCAATCCACAGGACAAATGGGGACCCCTGTGCAGGAAATCAGAGCTACACAACTTTGTTCAACCTGACTGCGGGCACACACTTGAAAAGGGTAGGTAAAGAGAATGTCCAAAATGAGAAGCTACACCTGGTCAAATGAACACCATACCTGGAGTCCTGTTAAAGGAAACAGTCACCCACAGGAGACAGACAGAATGTTCCTGAAAGCATGGAAGCTGTTCTCTTCATTTCAGTTTTCCCTCCCATTCTTTCAGCTCCTGGTTTTGTGATGCAGATTCCAGTGCAATATCTGTCTGCAAGGTCTTCCCACGGAAGATGGACACAGGAGACAAGAAGGCTCTGACACAGCAAGCATCACACAAGGAAGCCTGCCCAGATGACAGCTGTCACCACCCCCTGACACAGCTCATGTTCCTCACAGATGCAGAGAAGATCGTTAGCACTCATGCTTTGTGATGAAGAAAACCACAGTGAACACGAGTCTTGAGACAGATTTCCACAGAGGCAGCATGCAGAAAGACCTCTTCTTCACAGGCCAGCTTTCTAGGGAATGTTGGGAATTAAATAGCTGACCCTGAACTAGGAAGCAAGGTGATACAACAAACCTCACACACACTGCAGAGGTATCCCATCACCTGACACATCCATTACCACCATCATAGGGAGAGGAGTAAGAGACAAGCAAATCAGCTGGATGTGTTTATCAAAAACAATATTGAATCCACTTTCCGTAGGTATACCTCAATTGAATGATTGGCAAAGAGCATCTACAACTTCATCCTGTACATCAAAGCCCTGTAGTTTTCAAACTCAGGATGCTCACTGTCTGGGCAGGTTCTTAAATGCCTTGTTACCTACCTATCAGCTTTTCAGACAAAAGAGCTGGTGAAAGTTTTCTAACCTTCACCATAGAATTAATAGATTAAAATTAGATCTGAATGCTCCTGACCACTTACCAGATAATCCTGTGTCCACCGGATTCACACACTGTAGTTCAGCTGCAGAAAGCACCCTCCACAGTGTGCTCCAGGCTCCTGCTTCCACTGCGGGACTTATATATGCTTCTGCACCCCCCCCCCCTCCAGTGTGTGTTGGCCAATCATAGGAGAGCACGGATCTAGTTGCTTTCCAGAATCTCCTGCATTTCCAAGAAGAGGAAAGTGAAATGAAACTAACAGCTGTTTGTCACCACCAACCCGTCATTTCTTGGTAGAAAAAGCCACACAGTCCTAAAATAACCAGGGTTGAGCATGGCTTGGAAAAAGATAGAGAACACAGAACACAGCTTACTAGCTAGGTTGGAACACAAACCTTGAAAGATAATTTTCCTGATCCCTGATTCCATAAATGCAGCCTGAACTGAAGTCACACAACACATGTTCTGGGGTCCTGTGCTGATGCCAATATTAGTCTCACCCAAAATACAACCCTTCTCACTCCCTCTAACTACAACCTTAGTTCCTCACCGGTGAACATTCATGTTCCTTAATTATCTTCTGTATTTTATTAAAAATTGGTTATTTTCTTATAAAACATATCTTGATTATATTTTCCCCTTCCTCTACTCCTCCAGTTCCTCTTTACCTCCCCTCTGCTCAGGATCCACTCCCTTTCTGTCTCTCATAGGGGAAAAAAGGCTTCTAAAATACAACCAAACATAACAAATAAAATATAATAAGATGAATTAAAAACTTTCATATTGAATTTGGACAAGGGAACCCAAGATTAAGTAAAGAGTCCCAAAAGCATGCAAAGGAGTCAGAGACCCACTTGTTCTCAAAGTCAGGAGTCTCATAAAAAATGCTTGGCTAATAGCTATCATACATAGGCAGAGGACCTGGTGTAGGTCCATATAGGCCCTGTGCTTGCTGTCTCAGTGCTGGAGTCGAGCCCTGGGTGAGAGGGGCTTGAAGGAGGGTAGATGCAAGAACAATGTGGGAAGGAAGGATCTGACTCAGGACCCCATTCAGTTTCAGAGGGGAAGCCCAAAGTATGGCTTGACCTGCTCTAACAACTGTGTCTCTTGCCAGCTTCACTTATACATAAAATCGCTTCCTCTGAAACTTTGATTATTGATTACATAGCTTCAGTCTTCCTTGGTTACATAAGTATATGGGAACAAAAGAAACAAAACTGCTGGACAGGGTGACTCTAATTGAGCTTGATTCTGTTTCAAGTTGGCACAGAATTAATAGAGGAGACTATGCATTATGGAGGAAGGGGGAGTTGGTGTGACCCGGAGAGGACAGGAGCTCCGCAAGGACCTAATAGATCAGGGCACGGGGGTCTTTTATGAGACTGTCTCTCCAACCAGGAACCATGTACGGATATAACCTAGAACCTCTGCTTGAATGTAGCAAATGGTAGCTCAATATCCAAGTGGGTACCCTAGCAAGGGGAACAGGGACTGTTTTGGACATGAACTCAATGGCTGGCTCTTTGACCTCCCTGCCCCTCCTCCCCCGAGGGAGGAGCACCCTTGCTAGGCCACAGAAGAGGACATTGCAGCCAGCCCTGAAGAGACCTGATAAGCTAGAGTTAGATGAAAGGGGAGGAGGTCCTCCCCTATCAGTGGACTTGGAAAGGGGCAGGGAGGAGATGAGGGAGGGAAGGGGGGGATAGGGAAGGAATCTGGGAGGGAGCTATGGCTGGGATACAAAGTACACAACCTGTGATTAATATAAAATAAAAATGTTAAAATTAAAAGAAAAAAAAAGACAAGGTCTCTCATTGAACCTAGTACTTATCAACAGTGGACAGTGATCCCACCTCACCACAGCTGGCTTTCATGGGTTTGGTGATTTTATCTGAGGTCCTCTTGCTTGCACAGTAAGTGCAAAGTAGATGATATCTGTGCTGTTTCAGGGTGTCCACCAGAGATGATTATCTGAACTTGGGTTAAGCCAATAGAAGGTCTATGAGTTGATTAGCAACTACGCTGGGTGTTTGGGATCCCAAATGTGGTCCCTACCCTTTCTCAGGGTGTGTTTTTAAGCACAAAACCCACATCCTGGGTTGACATACTTCAGTTAACAAAAACTATTACCCAGAAGTGAAACTATAGAAGCAAAAACACCAAGGTTATTACATTTAGGGACTTTCCAAGCACTATAGACTTTGTTGAATTAGACCTTTGTTTTCATCTCGGCAGGTGGTGCTGACTCTGTGCTGAGTCTCAAGGCCAGAATGGTACTTCTATCATGACATCAGTTGTTCTAAGGTTTGGGGGCCTGTGACAGTGTTAGAATATATATGAAGATAGAAGACTTTAGGGACTCGGTGAAACTTGCTCTTAACAGCTAATTTATTTATTTATTTATCTATCTATTTATTTATTATTTATTTATTTTTGGTGAAATGGCTGGTTGCAGGCATAAATTTCAGTATCAAAGGCTTGAGAGGATTGCAAGTACACTCACTGACTTTTGCGGCTGTGTTCACTCATTTTGGCCGGGCTTGGGGTGCTTTTCTACTAGCACCCAATTTTTGCCTAAGTGTGTTCACTTTTGCGAGTTGGTTACCAGGTGTGCTTCACTCTGGTGTCTGTATGACCTTTGAGGTTTTCACTTGCTTAGCCTGTGGGGGTGTACTCTGCAGTTTGGAGACACATTATTACTGAATTTTCCACCCTCCACTGCAGTGCCTTTTGTCATTTCTCTCAGTATCCACCACCTCCTTTGCGCTGGCCCAAGGTGCAGTGTGGCATAGAAGGCCCTCCTCCAGAAAGGCTGTTTTCTGTTCAGTTTTTGTTTTGTGGTGCTTGCTCATGGAGCCCCTTACTTTTCTCTAGACCTAAGCTCTAGAACAACAGAGGAGTTGGGAGGGTCTCCCTTCCCTAGCAACTCTCTTCAGGCTCCTGAGCTGACATCTGTTGTTTTGTTGTTAATCTATGCAGTGGTTTCTGGAAGGGTTAGATTCACTCCTGTGTAGGAGGGACACCCATGAGGGGAGAATTTACACAGCTACATTGTAGGGGCTTTAGACAAAATCTGGGGTCATTTCTACTGAGACTGATTAATTTTCTGGACTTCTGTCCTCGGCTGAATAAATTAGGATGTGTCACATGCTATATAGATGATTGTGTGGTGTTCACATGATATTTGTCCAGCTAGAGTCGGACACACTTGAAGCTCCCTGATCTGACCTTGGCTCCTCTGCTGACCATTAGCCTGGGCTGTACTGCTGCTTATGAAGGTATCAGGTGTTGCTGGCCTCAGATTTTGGCACTGGATGCTAACTGTTCATGGAACTATGTGTGCTCCTTTTGCTTTTAGGTTACATAACCAATTTATAGTTTTAGCATGGGACTTTCCCCCTCCCCTCACTACCTATGGGGAGTTCACTCTTATCACTGTTACCAAGTTGTAGCTACAGTTTTCCTCAGTTACCACACAGTTAGCTTCTTGTCTGTGGGGTGGGCTTGAGGCAATCTTTCTGAAGTTAGTGGAGTTTTTTTTTTTTTGAGATTGTTTTTATTCGCAATTTAGTTTGTTACAATTAGCTGCATTAGAAGACAGACTTGAACACATTTTAATAGAAATACCTTAATAAATAAAAGATGTTTGTTAAAAAAAAAGATGACAGACTTGGTGAACGGGCAACAGTGCCTTGTCGGTGTTTCTCAGTGTGCAACTTCATGGGAGCCAGTCAGAGCCTAACAAGATGGTCCTAAAGCTTTGCCTTTTAAAAACTTGGCCAACTCATGCCCAGCTGCAAGCCCTTTTATTTTCCTTCCGAAGCATTCCAGACCATGCCATTGACTTGAACACTGCTAATGCTTTTCTTTGCTTCACCTATCCATCTATCTGTCTATCCATCCATCCATCCATCCATCCATCCATCCATCCATCCATCCATCCATCCATCCATCTATCTATCTATCTATCTATCTATCTATCTATCTATCTATCTATCTATCTATCTATCTATCTATCTATCTATCTATCTATCTATCAGATCCTGGGATCTGAAGTCAGGTCTTCATACATCCAGAGCTAATGCTTTACTCATTAACCTCCTCAACCCTATAGCATTACAAAAAAGATTGCTACTTCATTGAAAAAGTTCTCATTATTCATAAAACGACTTGTGCTAGTACCTTTAATGTAATAGTGCTATATATTCTCCTTATTCTCAGTCAATTTCCTTAGAATTATTCTTTTCAATTCTTTTTCTGGCATTTCCTCAACTTCCCTTTCAGTGTTCATTGATAGAAGATTTTGTGCTTCTTCTTCAATGGCATTATTTTGCTTTGCTTTTCCATACTTCTTGATGCTCCTTGATACATTTGGTATGTCAGTGTCTTATCAATTGGGTAGGAGAATTAAACAGGAGAAGATTTTCTCCTGAAGATACTAGGTATTATTTTTAGAGATGGCATTGCCTTTCGTTCCATTTGGATACCATTGGTTCTGTATGACTATAACTGATGATTCTGAGGACTTGATGAATGTGGCAACAAAGTCAGATGTCATACAGATTGATGACACTCTAAAAGCCAAAGAAGAACATACAACTTGTGGTACAGAGATTGAACTACTCAAGAAGACCTTGAAGGTGTACTACACATAGAAGTTGGGGTGATTAGATTTGGTCAAATTTGTAGGTGTGGTTATATGTGGTCTTAAAATGGCACCATGCAGCAATAACTTACATAGGAGAGAGGACTCTGTAAGTAGAGGTAGCCATGTGAACCGGTGCAATGGTGTGTATTCCATTACAACTCCTTGTGGAGCTCAAAACTACAGATGGGTGCAGTGTTGCCTTACAGAAAAAAAATTCATGACTTTATGGTGTTGATATGGACAATTTAGGCTCTACTATTTACAGTTTCTGAGTTGTAAGAGGACTTTACACATTCAAACAAGTTCAGACTTGGAATCAATAGCATTCACTATGCAAGATGCTTTGTTCCCTTCTCTACTTGACCATCTTGAGTCTCATTTTCCATAATTCTCTTTCATATGCACTGTACTCCAGTGTTCTCCAAATATTCTCAGCAAACATTATCTGCTGGTTCTTTGGCTTTATTCCTTAAGTAGAGCAGGAGGTGTCTGGTGATTCTCATTAGCCATCTTTATGGCAAGTCTGTGTCTCAATTTATGGTATTAAAATACTTTGGATTATTTGGCATTGGGGAATGGCACAGCTTCTAATAAGAAACCAACTGAACAACCAGCATAATTTGCAGAATCTGTTATGGACTGATTGTTTTTCCTTCCTATCATTGCATGTTAATAACCCAAACTTTCAGTGGGATTGTGTTGGAAGGAAAGTCTTTGAGAAGCATCTATGGTTAGACTAGGTCATTAAAGTAGAGCCCAAATGATAAGATAAGAAGAAGAGACAATGGAATCATCCTTTGCGCACATATGCCACAGAAGACCCCATGAGGATATCAGCAGGAGGGATGCTTTCATTGAGGATATGGCCACACTGGCATCTGGATCTCAGACATCAGTCACTAGAAGCATGAGAGCGAAATCTTATTGTTTAACAAATCACATATGTTAAATCTATGGACCATATAATAGAAGTTTAATCCTGGCCCATAAGATTATAACAGCCCAAACTATTTAAGAAACCATTCCCTACCATGAATAATTTCCCCCTTTCCTCTGTGCTTCTCTTCCACTCTTACTAAGATGTGTACTTTTTATTTGAATTTTATTTCAAGGAAGATACAATGTAGGCCATGGAATGGGCAATGAAATAACCAGCAAATAACAGTAATGTTAAAGACAGTCACTGTGAAGTTATTTTGGGTTCTTGGAAATGTCAAGTACCAACAAACATCTTTTTTTTCCAGGAAAACTTTATTAAATGTATTTTGGTATTGATATGGAGTAAATCAGTCATTTACTATCACAGCATTCAAAACACCTATCATTACAAGGTAGAGAAATCTCGTCATTTCCACCGGTCCTGATATAAGTAGAGAGCTTCTTTAGTATTTTTTTTTTTTAAGGATTCTGACTAAATAGGATTTTAAAGGAATTTCTCAGTCATTATTATTGTGATATCTAGGTTATTATTTCTCTCTCCTACTTAACTTAAACACATATTTAAATTTTTACTTACTTTTATTGTACATATGTTTGCCTTGCATGCGTGTCTGTTCATCTCATGTGTGTCTGGTGCCTGTGGAGGCGAGGAGAGGGTATCAGCTCCCCAGATCTCCTGGAATAGGAGTTACAGATGACCGTGAGATATGGCGTGGGTTCTGGGAATTGAACCCAGATCCTCTGCAAGAGTATCCAGTGTTCTTAACCGACCTCTGAGCCATCTCTCCAGCCACCTCCTTCACCTCCTTTAACTTTTCTCTGGAATGCTAGGGATTGAACTTGAGGTTTCAAACATTCGAAGCAAGTATTATACTACTGAGCCACTGCCCTAAACCTTCCTTCATTTTTAATGAAAAAAAAAACTTTTCGTGTGTGTGCATTTTTATGAGTGATTGCAGGCATGAACATGACATGGTGTGTATTCAGAAATCAGAGATTCTCCTGTTTCTGCCTCCCATCTCACCATAGGAGTGCACAGATTACAGATGTTTAGTTGGCTTTATGTGGGCTCTGGAAAACTGAACTCGGGTCTTTAGCCTTGCAAGGCGAGTGCTTTATCTACTGACCCATCTCTCCCACCCAGTTAGGGTTTCTCCTTTGGTATCTCAATCAAGAGAGCCCAGAGTATCACATTCAAGGTTATATAGGGCATTACTATCAAAAAGTCACAGCAGTAGCTTGAGGCAGCTAGTGCTACTCCATCCACAGTTAAAAAGAGTAGAGAGCTGTGGATGAGTGCAAGTATGCTGCTGCTTAGCCCTCTGTCTGCATACACAGTTAAAGATTGCCAACTAGGGAATGGTGCCACCCGCGGTAGGCAGGGCTTCTCACCTCAATTAACATAAGCAAAATAATATCCTAAGTGCAAGCCGGAGGCTTATCTTCCCTGTGATTCTAGAGGCTGTCAAGTTGATAACACTAACCATCACAATGTTAAACCTAAGAAAAGATGCTGATTTTATATTAAACAAATTCAAATAAAAGTAAAATTACTTGGTCTGAGGGTTTATTCAAAGTGAGTAGATAGTTTTTAATTCTCAGTTTATTTATACATATCTGATTCTCTTGCTACAGCTAATGTGAAAATATCATCACTAAATATGGATAAAGCCTGGATAGCATGATTAAACCAAGTATATTGTTTTGCAATATCTGACTCTATTATTCTGTCATTGGTTCTGATTTTTGATAGCCACAGACTTCAGTCTAATTA
The DNA here is from genome assembly GCA_028658305.1 of Pachyuromys duprasi. NCBI lineage: Eukaryota > Metazoa > Chordata > Mammalia > Rodentia > Muridae > Pachyuromys > Pachyuromys duprasi. Next base: position 131,201,412 of record CM053764.1, read on the forward strand.
GAAACCAACTTGTTTCTTGAACATATCTCTTTGAGAAGAGTATTCGCATCCTCAGTCACCATGTCAAGGAAACAAAATTTCAGGTAAAATAATTCTTTAAGATAAAAATTCCTAGTAACTAAGTGGCCATTAGCCACACAGTACTCCTGACAATATCTTGAAAGCCTTTCATTCATTGTTTCTTCATTTGTAGTTTTGAACACATGCGGAGATTTCATCATCTCCTTGAGCCGATCCACTGGTATTTGCCAGTCCCTAGCCAAACTCTGCAACGATGAATCATCCACTCCAAACACAGTTCGATATTGCTTCATACTTTTCTTAAGACTCTGTACATCACTTTCCAATAAGAACGTCAGTGAAGGCATAATACTCAGCAGGTCAGTTGCAAAGGCTTCGAGCCAAATCTTCTGCTTCAGCACCTGCCGCTTCTTTTCAATGGCTGAATCTTTAATATTGGGCAAGGAGAGCATAAAATTGTGTCGCTTGTGTACAGGTAGGTCATTTATCAGCCTGTCCATCAGGATTGGGAAATCATAGTCATATACATTTGTGTTAGAGATCAGGTAGATGGGTGGTTCATTAATCTTATTTTCCTTAAAGCTCTTCTCACAGCTGCTGCGGATCTGCTGCAGGACTTTTTCTCGGTCAAAGGTTCGTGGCTTGCATTCCTCTTCATTTTTTAAGTCAAAGTCCACCTTAGCTCTCACGAAATAGTAATCCTTCTTCAACATGCTGATGGCTTTGGCGAGGTCTACATCATTTTTCTTAAAGCGTGTGGCAGAAATAATAATGAAGAAGTCATACTCATTGAATTTCATTTTCTCCAGATAATCTTTTGGTGGGAAATTTGTGGTTCCTATCCCAGGCAAGTCCCAAAAAACCACATTGGGAATATTGGGGTGTTTGTATGGATATCTCTCCATCGTTGTTTCCACCACTCCTATTCGAGCGGCATCTTCTTCTTCATGCCCAATTCCTCTCATGGCATTGATGAAGCTGGACTTCCCAGATCCAGACTCCCCGGTCACAGCAACATTGAGTGAGGTGCTATCAATTTCTCTTAATGCATTGGTGATTGCAGCATTTGCATGCTGGATGTTTCCGGTTGTTAGGCTTAATTCAACCAAAGCGATAATTTCCTTAGGAATGATACCGTTTTCTGGCTTAAACTTCTTAAAATATGCAGTAAAGCTGGAGGCCAAATCTTGGTATTCAGCCTTAGGTGAAGCAAACAGCTGACCCATGACTGGGCATAAATAATGGCCCTGGAAGAAAGAAGGGCGAGTATGAAATTTATAATCTATATGCTAGTCAATTTCAAGTACCTTGCAACATACCATCCTTAATGGTTGTAATTATGGATAAAACTCCCATTGGATTTCTTTTACACAATTGGGACTTTGTTTAACATCATCCTTTGATTAACACCATCCACTCTCTTTCTTCTCACAGCCTTGCCAACCACCACCCCACTTTCTACTTCTATGAGTTTGACTACTCTAGATTTCACCTGTAAGTGACAGAGTGGGTTCATTCTTTCTGCAGGTAGCTGAGACCACCACATGAGATTTTAATGGTTTATTCTCCACTGTCTCTTCACAGATCCATCTTACCTTTTTAGCCTGCTCTGTACCTCTTTGCTATGCAGACCACATTATCAGAGGTCCTTCCCCTTCTAGCTTTAAGTATAATTAGGCTGTCATAAGCTCCTGGTTTTCCTGCTTGGGCTGCATGCCTGACCATAACTGCATCCATAATTCTTAAAAAATAATCTTTGCTATTTGGCCTTTGTGAACTGTCAGTTCTCATGGTATTTTAAAGGAACATATTTTCTTACTCTTTCTTATTTCTTCTGCTTGGACCTGGTAACAGCCCCTCATACTTTTTGGCCCATGGTTGTCACACAATCCCTTATTTATCTGCTCTACCTATCCAACATTCTGGATTTGCTCTTTTACTGAAATCTCTTCATTTGAACATTTATTGATAGAATCCTGCCTGATCTGTAATAGATAACAATTTTCCAATACAAAGTTGGATTGAAGGCCAATGGCCAAGCCTCCTTCTGAGGCATAATGGGACAGAACTTTGCAAAGTGTAGTGCATATTTATACGAGGTGCAGTGTCTGCCAGCCTAATCACCAGTGCCACAAACATATGCCCAGTTTCCTTTGAAGTCACCTAGTCTCTCCGAATAATTGAATCAGTAGCCAAGCCAGGTAAAGCACTGTAAGGCACATCACCCATCCCAGCGGGTGTCTGGTTCACAGACAGCACAAGCAGGGTACCCAAAGCATTAAAAACGAACACAGAAAACATATGCAGGAGACAGAAGAAGGAGTTGTCAAGACTGAGTTAAAATAGATGATAGTAGATGATAGTAACTCCTGAAACTTGGATTTGACAATCTGTATTGACACTCAGGCTGTATCCAGAGGCTTGACTTTATGGCTCTCTCAGTGGGAAAGAGAATTGGTAGATAATGGGTCAGCTACTATGGGGACAATAGATGCGGAAGGACATGTATAGCTGAGTTCTAAAGCAATCAGAACCCGGGTTAGTTTTTCTGTGTGGCATTCCATAGTCCACTGAGTCCTGCAAATGAGGAAGAAGATGCCATGAGCAAAGTATGCACTATCTACCCTCACATGACACTATATGCTATTCCTTGGGTTCATATAAATCTGGACACCAAGAAGCTAACATGAGATGAAAAATAGGTAAAGCACTGGAATTCTTATGAAATATTTGGGTGTCCTGACTACTGGGAAGTCATATGAGGTCAACCTTCAGGTATGGATTCAGAACAAGAAGACGTGTCAGTCTGTTATTGACTAAGCAAGGCAGGTGCCTTCATGGACAGATAGCTACATTCAGCACCTTCAAGCTCTCCTTTTCTTTATTGTTAGCTAAAATGTTATTGTGAAAGCTGAAGATTCCCAGAAGCGTTTCTTTTTTTTAATGTAATTTATTTATTTTTATATTAATCACAGGTTAGGTACTTTGCATCCCAGGTGTAGACCCCTCCCTCGTTCCCTCCCACTCTCCCCATCCCTCCCTCATCTCCTCCCCGCCCCCCTCCAAGTCCACCGACAGGAGAGGACCTCCTCCCCTTCCATCCAACCCCAGTTCATCTTGTCTCCTCAGGGCTGGCTGCAATGTCCTCCCCTGGGATCTAGCCAGGCTGTTACTCCCTGGCGTGTATGGGGGAAGGTCAAAGAGCCAGCCATCGAGTTCATGACAGAAACAGTCCCTGTTTCCCTTACTAGGGTCTTCAGTTGGACACCGAGCTACAACGGGCCACATCTGAGTGGGGGTTTAGGCCATATCCATACATGGTCCTTGGTTGGAGAAACTGTCCTGAGATTTCACCTTACACCCACCAGAATGGCTAAGATAAAAAACTCAAGTGACAACACATGCTGGAGAGATTGTGGAGAAAGAGGAACCCTCCTCCATTGCTTGTGGGAATGCAAACTTATACAACCACTCTGGAAATCAATTTGGCACTTTCTTAGACAATTAGGAATAGTGATTCCTCAAGACCCAGCAATACCACTCTTAGGCATATATCCAAAAGATGCTCAAGTACACAACAAGGACATTTGCTCAACTATGTTCATAGCAGCTTTATTTGTAATAGCCAGAACCTGGAAACAACCCAGATGTCCCTCAGTTGAGGAATGGATGCAGAAATTGTGGTACTTTTACACAATGGAATACTACTCAGCAATTAAAAAGGAGGAAATCATGAAATTTGCAGGCAAATGGTGGGACCTGGAAACTATCATTCTAAG
>CM053764.1:131215247-131248528 GCA_028658305.1 Pachyuromys duprasi
AAACCATGGGTTTGATTAACAGTATTATGTGGTAATATGTATATAAATATTTAAAGGGAATTTTTCTTATATAAAGTATTTGTTTGGTAAAAAACAAAACAAAACAAAAAAAACCTACCAAACAGAATATCTGGCATTATGAGGTCATTGTGCTATGGAAAAAGGAAAGTCTCCCATGGCAGAGAATCAAAACACCTTGTTAACTTCTTGATAGGTTCCTCTTGAAACTCCAAGGGGTCTGTATCCTGTTCTTTTCTTTTTTTTTTAAGATTTTGTTTATTTATTATGTATACAATATTCTGTCCGCATGTATGCCTGCACACCAGAAGAGGGCACCAGATTTCATAGATGATTGCTGGGAATTGAACCACCATGTGGTTGCTGGGAATTGAACTCAGGACCTTGGAAGAGCAGCCAGTGCTGAGCCATCTCTCCAGGGCCCCTGCATCCTAGTGTTGTTAACTCCAGTTCTGCAGAGTTCCCAGATTCTGAAAATTGGACTTAGCTTCAGAAATCTGTGTTCCAGTGACAGTGCCAGCTCCAGTCCCAGCTCACCACTAACCTTATTTTTAACCACGTAGCTGATGTGGCAATACATTTTGGGACTACTTCTGGGAATCCATTTGGTCAACCACAAAGTATGAGTTAATATTCTGTGGAGAAACTAATGTAGGTTAGAACCTATGAGTGCATTCCCTCCTGTCTCTCAAATTCTTTGTGTCCTCAAAGGGTTCCAGCAGGACCAAGTCCTGCGTGGTAATGCATCCTTGTAGTGCATTTTCACTCTTCACTAAGGTGACTGGGATCACATTTTAATGTTGGATTCACCTTGAGTTTTGCTTTTTAGGGTGAGCATAGGCTCAGCACAGGGCCCCAGAGGAAGAAGTGCCAGGTAGATGAAAGGTTAACCACATTTAAAAGATCCTGACAATGTACTGTGAAAAGCCAGCCCAATTTGCATTCTCACCCAGAATATATGAGATGTCTACTTCCCCATTGTTTTGCCAACATAAAATTTCTAATCTGGGTCAATGGTTTTGGCACTCCTTAGCTATACACTTTTGAAAAAAAGAAACCATTTATACCTCCAAATCTTGTTTCAAAACACAGATTGGGAAGTCTGCTACTTGTCTTGGTAGAAAAAAAAAGTTAGCATGAGTGTACAAGTACTCTGTAAACTGTGAAGTGCTAGGCACATGAAAGAACATTTCCCAAACCTGAAGTATGACAATCCTATTGTGATTTCCTCTCAGAAATCCTTCAGAACAAATTTAGAGTAACAACAGAAAGAACTTGGAGCTAGGCTTCAGCCCACTGAGCTCCCAAACAACTTCTGAGACCCCAGGAACTTCGCCAACTACAGCTGGCCATCTGCCAAGGCTACCTTCCCCACTTTGGGCTTCTTGCTTGAAAACTACACTAAACACAGGCTTTTCTGCTTAGAGTCTGCAGTGTCATGAAAGCATTAAAGCAAGTACACAGAAGGGAAAGAAAAAAAGCCATGTCTCAATAGCTGTCCATTGGGAGCACTTCTGGGAGCCCCTTCCAGGAAATGCTATGTGGCTGCCTACATGCTGTTTCCCAAAGGTCAACATGGCAAAGGGCTGCAGCCATGCTGTCATCCTAGCAAACCTTCTCCATATCCTGAACGGTGAATGTTTTCACCCATGGCCCATGTTCCTCACATGCTCACACCTCCTGTTGCAGTTACATTTTTACTAGCACCTACCTGCCTTAGCCAAAAACCTGGGCACTCCCTTGATGGCTCCTTCTTTTTTGGTTTTACTTTCTGAATAGTTGTAATTTCCATCTCTCCTTGTTCTCTCAGCAACTGCCTTAATTCAGAGTGGTACTGTTTTTCCTCCTCGGCTCACTGCCTTCTCCCAACAGCCACCCAATCTGTCCTCTGCATTGAGCTGGATTGGGGCTGGCATGGTGCTGCTTTGGGGCAGCAGGGACAGGTGGATCTCTGTGAATGTGGTCAGTATTTCCAGTTCCAGGCCAGGCCAGAATGAGATAGTAAGATGTTGTCCCAAAACAAAACAAAAAAATAAACATTGAGTTAGACTGGTCTTTCTAAAAACCACATTTTTATCCTATTTGTTTACTGATGTTTCATTGTTTGTTTTCCTTCATTGGCTCTCTGTCACCTACAAGACAAACACAAACTCAGGATAATGGATAAGTTCCTGCCTCTTTGGCCTCATCTCATCAAACCTCACCCTGTTTTCATGTCCTTGAGTTATTTTGGGTTCTTTTATCCCTTTGGGACCCTGCAAATGCAGTTTCCTCAGGCAGGAACTTTTTATCTGCTTGTCACTTCCAGGGTATTTTCCTCTAGGAAGGTTTACCAGACATTAAAACAGAGGAGCTGAGCATGCTTTCTCTTTCCCACAATTGTGACCTGCTAGAGCAACCTGCATGTAGCATATTATGTCTTCTTTGTAAAGCATGAGCTCTGTGGAGGCCTGACTAAGGGCTTGATCCTGAGTAGATATTTCAATAAATTGCATTTGATGACTTTTGAATCTGAACACATTACATGCACATGCTACTAAATGTGCTAACATTGTCTGGCAAGTATGTATACACAAAACCCCACAAAGCAGATGGCAGCTCAGCTTTTTTCTCAATGTCCTTCTGTTTTCCCATAGTGCCTGGATGTTTCCATTCTGACAGGCTGAGCTTCCAACAGTGGGATTCCCTGAGTTTAGGTGGCAACTACCATGAGCCCTAGGCATTGGTAAAACACAGGCCCAGGTAGGGGAGCAGAGGGAGAAACAAACCCAGAAGATGCCTGGCTTGGAGTCTGAGGCCCTACAAGTCCAGCTTCTTCAGTGGTAGCTGCACAGACCAAGGCAGTGGTTGCACTGGCCCTGAAGCTGGACTTGGTAGATGTCCACTTTAGTCCTCTGGTATAGTAGACCAGATGTGACAAAGAATCAACATGAATTGACTAGAGTCTAGTTCACATCCCTGTATTTTTGACATGAAAAAAAAAAGGCTCAGAGCAAAAAGACATTTCTATGAATTAGTTTGTTTTTGAGATAAGAGACTCTCCTTGTAGTCTAGGCTAGACTCAAATTTAGGATCTTTTTGCCTTTGGAGTGCTGGTATTAGAGGTGTGTGCCATACTTGCTTCCCATAGGTTTTCTTGTTAAAGTTTCTGTTTCCTAATTCTGTAAACACAAATCCCAGTTCATTGGTAATTAGCTCATCAATGTCTGCAACAGTGAAAACCTAGTTTTTCTTTTAATACTTAAAAAGAAAAAGGAAATCAAACCAATGTAAGAGAAAGCCAGTGATAACAGAGAGCCTGGTCATTTTGCCATGGAAATGTTAGGTGATCTCATTCCCACTCTGAGTACCTGGGTTTCACATTTTACAGTGCTCTCACCTTGTCTTAACATGTCTTTCTCAAGCACACCTCCAGCCTTACCGAGTGTTTTCTCACCTCATGTTCTTTCTTCTTGATAGGCTAACATGAACTCAGTACCAATTCTGTGAGAGCTTGGAATGTGTCCTCTGTGTTCTGTCCAGGCAGCAGGGATGTGGGCTTAGTATCTTGTTGCAGTAGAAGATACACAGCATGACCTCAGGCTAACCATGGTAGTTGCTATCTAACAGCTGTTTAAATTTAGAGTAGATCCTGGCTTCTCAAATGATGGCTCTTAGATGACATCCCATGGACATGCATTCTCCTTTCTGTCTACTCTGTGAGCTCACACTGACTCTGACCCAGCAAAAAGAAAATTTCATCTTTAAGCATTTTTTTGGTAGAATGTAGAGTGAGAAATGGAAGGAAGGAATCTCAAAATTTTACATGGAGTAATAAGATAGGCCTCCTGAAAGTGTTAGATTTGAGCAAAGATGGGAGAAAGTAGGAGGTCGAAACAAGAGGATAACAGGGAAAGGATGTTCTTAGCAGAGGCTGATCCAAATCTCAAAGGTCCAAAGGAGCAATAGCAAAGAGGTCAGAGAACTATTGAAGGGTACATGGGGGAGGGGAGGAGAACCCTTGGGAATGAAGCAGCAGGAATACTGAGGACAACTTTTGTGCCATCTTGAAAAGCATTTAGGATCTGGTTTTTGCTCTATGGGGCTTGGAGACCATTGCATGTGTCTTTGCTTTCTATGGCTGTGATAAACACCATGACCAAAAAGCAACTTGGGGAGGAGCATGCTGATTTGACCTATGGGTCTCTGTCTATCATCAGAGGAAGCCAACATAGGAACTCAAGTAGGGCAGGAATCTGGAGCCAGGAACTGAAGCAGAGACCATGTAATGCAGCTTATGAACTTGCTCTCCATGGCTTGCTCAGACTGCTTTTTTATATAACCCAGGACCACCTGTCTAGGGAAGGCACCATTCACAGTGTGTTGGGCCCTCCCACATCAATCATTAATCAAGAAAATGTTTCACAGGCTTGCCCAAAGACCAGTCTGAGGCATTTTCTCAATTAAGGCTCCTTTTTCCAGATGACTCTAGCTTTTGTTAAGTTGACAAAAACTTAACTGAACAGCATGTCTTCTAAAGGAGCAGTGACGATCTACATTTTACAAGTGTCTTTGTATGCCAGGTTTTTTGAATGAAGACACAGACAAGGAGAGAAGCAGGGGTCAGCTTGTAGATTGCTACAGTGATCTAGGGAAGAAGTTTGAAAGGACTGGTGTTAGCACAAGACACACCAAGACCAAGTTCTCAGCACAAAGGAAATTTATTTGTTCTAGAGGGACAAAGTGAGGGAAATAAGAGACAAAGACAGGGTGATAGTGGGTGAGGAAGAAGAGAAGAGGTGGGCAAGGAGCGGGTAAATAAGGGATATTTGCCCTGGGACAAAGGACTGCCTCTAGATAGAGCAGAGAAGCATGTGGCAGTATGTGAATGGCAGTTTATAAAGGGAAAAAGCAGGCCCTCCCCTCACCTCTTGTTAGGATGCATTGGCTAATTTTGATTGAGCATGTTATGTAGGGCAGCCAAAAGGGGGCATTTGATTGCTGGACTTCAATAATTTGGTAGCTGGTCTTTGGTAGTTAGCCTCAAGTGGAGGAAGTGGCCAAATAAGGAAATAGATCTTGGTGGCTAGCTTAAAGAATGGAATCTAACAGTTTTTATTGAGGTAGAGGGAATGAGGGAAGGACAAGGCCTGTCATAGCCATATTTGCCATGCTCCGGCCTGCTAGGGCCCTTCAGAAGTAACATGCCAGGGATGGCAGGGCTAGCCTATTTTGAAGGTTGAGCCTGTGGAGTTTCTTGAGTTAGCTTTGGGCAGTATGTCTATCACAAGAAGGCTGTTTCTTGGAACCATGCAGCAAGGCACTGGTTAGGCCAGGGGATGATTTGTTTAATGACTTGCCTGAATTCATTCTCTGTGACTTTATTTCTTCAGAAACCACTATTAAAACTGTCTCTCTATCAGAGGTCCAAATGAAAAGACAGGAAAGGACGAGAGTTTTTAATATGGAAGAGAATGGGTTGAAACTGACTCGTTCAGTCTCAGGTTTACTTTGTTCCAGCTCACAAATTGTGATGGATACCAGACAGGAAAGCATATTTCACAAGAGGTGCCGGGAAAGAGCCAGTCACTTGCTAAACACATTAACCAGATCATCAGAGCCCCAACTTGGGCTGAGAATTTGCTGCTGTTGTGTGAGAACCCAGTCCATTTGTAATGGTGCCAAAGGCTCTTCCAACTAAGCTTTGCTTCTTGCTATAAGAGCAAGATGAGCTCAGGAAAGTGCACGGGGGAGAACACAGCACAGTGTGGCTGCTGTGTGCTCCAGGTCCTCCTCTGCCTGCACAGTATACTCATCTCCAGCTTACTTCTTGGATATTACTTTGACTTCTTTGGCTACCTTGGATAACTGGCATTTCCCAAAGTGTCTGTGTTCTCATCTATTCATCCTGGTGTCTTTTATTGTTCACTTTTAGAGAGTTCTTTTAGACTTTAAACCATGTCTGAGGAGCTTTTTGCTCTCACAGGGAAGTTCAGCCTGATGTTTGGTTACTGTTGAGCCAGTCTGTGGAACCAGTCCCCAGGCTTTCTCTCGTAGTCCATGCTCAGTAGTACTCATACCTGGTAACCAGGAGAACACTACAGAAGTGATGGAATGACACTTCCAAAAGTGATTATAGAAAGGTTAATTTTCAGGAAATGGACGGACTTAGAGTGTTTAATATTAAGTGAGGTTACACAATCTTAGAAAGAAAACAACAATATGTTCTCTCCCATGTGTAGGCTCTAGTCAATAATATGGTACATATATGTAAGCAAATGTACAGTATAGCATGAAGTTAACAAAAATGGCTAAAAATTAGAGGATGAGGAAGGATTGAATTTAGTAATGAACATGAGTCATGAAAAAGAATATGGTTGTTTTTCTAGTTCTAACACGTAGATTTTTCATTTTTGATTGTGGGTAAGTGCATAAGAATGTATTTGATGGTAAGAGTATAAATTTTTTTTTTCGAGATAGGGTATCTCTGTGTAATAGTACTGGGTTTTCCTGGAACTCTCTTTATAGATCAAGCTGGCCTCAAACTCATAGAGATCCACCTTCCTTTGTCTCCTGAGTGCTGGGATCAAAGATGTGCGCCGTTACCCCCACCTTAATTTATATTTACTTTATTTATATTGCTGTTTTGCTTGCATGTATGTCTGTGTGAGGGTGTCAGATCCCCTGGAACAGGAGTTACATGTATTTGTGAATTGACATGTGGGAGCTGGAAATTGAACCCAGGTCCTCTGGAAGAGCAGCCAGTACTCTTAACTGCTGAGTCATCTCTCCAGTTCTGAGAGTATAAAATCTAATGCGAAGGCCCACAGCTTCTGTTTCAAATGGCTACTCTAACTGTATGGCTATTCACTGAGTTTTGTAGTTTTTGGATCAGGTTAATTTTCATGTGTGATTTTTTTTAATAAAAAAACAAACAAACAGCTACTTCTATGGCTCCTGACTGTCGTCTCGGTACATGTGAAGCTAAGGCAGGAGAATTGCCTTGAGTTTCAGGCCAGCATGGACTATAGACAATAAGGCAAAGCAACAACAATAACAACAAATCAAAACATAAACATAACCCCATCCCTGTCAGAGGATCTTATGAGTAGCTAGCTCTATGCTGAGGCCTGTTGTAGGAAGAAGCTGATATCTCTGGCTGATAGCTAGCAAGTAAGCTAAAAATGAAGTCTCCAGCTCTACTCCAGTATTAGGAGTTAATCCAAATGGGCCTGTCAACCAGTGGACAGGGAAATGCCCCACTGGGGAAGATGTTACTCTAGAGACTTACAAAACAGCAAAAAGCCTTTCTGAAATATATGTGGGCCTAATGCTTCCATTTGACTGCCTGGGAGATGCTAACTTAGACCCACCAGGCAGGAACTTTGTTTGGATGTTTTGTGATCCACCTGAAGCCAACACAATATTTTCCCTCCTACCACTGGCACAGCTCACTTCAGTTACACTGTTTATTTCACCTAGTGCTCCTGCTTTCCCCACTATCTGTTTTTTGCCTCTTGTCTTCCTTAACTGTCCCCTCTGAGGTCAGTGTTCTTATGATGTTCATTGAAAGAATTCAGAGAAGACATATGGAGTATGGTGTAGAAGAGAGGTGGGATTTATCACAGGGTGAAGTGAAACACGTTCAAAGAGCGAGAGCGGCCAATGGACAAAGGAACCGTTGTGTGTCGACCATACTCTCAAGTTGTAAGAGCATACATTGGCCAAAGGGACCATTGTGCTCATTTATGTTTTAGGTAGTCTTTTTGCTGTCTAGTCTAGACTGCTTCCCCAACGGGGCATTTTCCTGTCCAAGTCACTGACAAGCCTGTTTGGTTTAACTCTTAAGAAAAGGATAATGTATGTCTTATTTCTTTCACAGAAAGCCTTCCTGTAAATAGGGAGTTTATGATTTTTTGGGCAGTTTAAAATGTCGTGTCTCCATCCAGGGCTTCCAAATACAACTCAGATCCCATTCTTTTGCCTAGCACTCAGAGTCTTGCAGCATCAGTTCCTGGTTTTACAAGCTGTTGATTCTGAAGTTGGGATCCCTCCTTAATGACCATCAAGGTTCTCCTATCTCACTAGCCACCTAACAGGTAAAGTTGCTAACTTAGAGAAAAGCTTGTTGTGGGAGTTGTTTTCAAATGTGTGTGTGTGTGTGTGTGTGTGTGTGTATGTGTGTGTGTGTGTGTGTGTGTGTGTGTGACTGTCTGACTGTCAGCCTGCCTGTGAATTAAAGAGACATTATGGTACTCCATGCTAGTAAAAGCGTGGTGCTTTTTGAAGCCTGAGATCTGAAGTTGCAGTTGTAGAGTGAGCTGTTACCATCAGGAACGTCTGGGGCTGGTGGGGAGGCTGAGGGTAGAGTGAACCCCCTCAGCCCCCACTGGAGCTTCTCTGTGAGCTGAATCTGCCAGAAGCCAGACATCAAGTATGGTCTGAAGCAGAATGCAAGGCAAGAGTCTTGAGACAAGAGTTAGGGTAGTTGAGGGATTTAGGGTATGCCAGGAAGAGTGTTGCTGGAAGAGGAGTGATCTGATTATCAGTCTGTGGCTTAGGTCCACAGAGACACTCTGGGAAACAATATAACATGCTTCTTAGAAATTATTCTGACAATTATAATTGGCAGGAAGCTGAGGATATTTATACCCGTGAATACTTGGTCCTGGAAAGAGTGTTAATTACTGGGTTTCTATGGCTTTGGGAATACTCACAGACACAGTGGTTCTGGCAACTGGAAGTCTGTGAGGCACTGAAAGGGGCACTGATCATCTTCTTTGGGCCTATTCGTGTAGTAAACACAGAGGAACTTCTGTCCTCAAACAAGAAAGGAATGCAGATATAATTTAGGTACATATTTTAAGGAAAATGTGAAGTTGGTGACCGTACTTTAACCATATTAGATAGGCTTCACAATGATTGTGGAACCAGGAGAGCCAGTCTGGATCAAGAATGAGGCCAAGATGTGTCCAAACCCCCAAAAATGCTATCCTGAGCCTGGCAGGAGTGGGACTGCCTCCTCCATGCTTTGGGCCTGCATGTCCTGGTGCATGTAGCCTTGTGACCCTAACCTCTGCTACCCTTGAGGTAGCCAATTGGCCTGTTGGCCAGCTTTCAGGCTAAATGTCTCTCCTTATGAAGGACATGTCCAGCTAGCACCTAGAATTCCTCTTCATGCAAATGAAGCATTTCCAGCACCTCAGTCCCAGCCAATGATGTATACTTACCCTGAAAACTCCTACTGACTCCCCAAGGTTTATATAGTCTTTATTTACCCCCTCCCCCAGTAAAGAGAACTGTTTCACTGAGAACTGCTTCAGAGAAGGCTGTTTCTTCTGCACTCAACACCGACTAAGATCCTGCCTAACCTATCTGCCCCAGCTAAGCTTTGTTCCTTCCAGTCCATCCTGGTGCACAGTGGTGCCTGGACACCCAGTGGGGAAAAGGAGACCTGGGGCGGCAGCACAGTGAGGACCTGTTTAAAACAAAAAGGTCAAAGAGGGGTGTAGCTCAGTGATAGAGTGCTTTATCATGTGGAAGGGTCTGGGTTCAACTCCTATCTCTGCAAACAAACAACTCCTCAAAGGGAGTGCTGTCCCTTATAGGCTGAGTAATCCTGGACAAGTTAAATTAGGAAATGAAAATATTTTATTATATTTTGTTCAGCCTCTTGATTGGTAGGATTATAGGCACGAGCCACCATGCCCTCTTGAGAAGTGTTCTTAAAGCAGGGCATGGTGGCACAGGCCATTGGCCTTAGCAAAGGCAGGCAAATCTCTGAGTTTGAGGCCAGCCTGATTCACATAGTGTGAGTTCCAGGACGGCCAGAGCTACATAGTGATACACTGCCTCAAAAAACAAACAAGAAAGGAATATTTTATGAAAAACAACCCCAATAAATATAAGTGCTCTTATTTTGGTGCCACAGTTTTCTTGAAAAATTAGAAAGGCAAACTGAGATATGTGCAGGTAACAATCTAACTGCTCTCCTAGCTCGACAACTGCATGATTGAACACTTTGGAATTAAGTTATGAGAATGCATCAAATGATTGTACTCATGAGACCATGTGACGCCTCTCCACTTTTAACCTAGAAAATGGAATCTTCCCATTTCCTTTTCAGCTTCTTGTTTCCTCTCAAATTCTACTGTTGAGAGAGTTCTATCATTTCTGCCTTGCTTCCTTCCTAATTGTTAATTGAATGCAACGAAAAGTTTTAAAGTACAAATTTCTGTGTGTAGCTCTCAGGAAAGAAGGTTTTTTGTTTGTTTGTTTGTTTGTTTTTGTTTTTGTTTTTTGAGTTAGCAAGCCAGTGTTGCTTCTTTGTAGAAGGGGACATTTTGCCGAATGGTCCATGGAGCAGAAGTCCCAGGATGAAATGGGAAGGGAGAAGGGAGAGAGACTATTGGGAGTTCAAAGGCCTGCTATTTGATTCTGTTGGAAGAATGAAACTGTTGAAGGCCTGTAAGGGGCAAGCTCATGTCGGAACCAGGAAGGAGCCATCAGTTGGTGTAGTTGGTGGCTTAATGTCCCCCATAGGCTCAGGTGTTTGAATGCTTTGTTCCTAGCTGGTGGCACTGTTTGGGTAGGTTTAAGAGGTATGTCTGTGCTGGAGGAGGCATATGCTGGGTAGAGCTTTGGGAGTTAGAAGACTTGCTGGTTCTAGTCTGAGCTCTCTGGTTCCTACCTGTACTGCAGTATGTGAGCCCTCTACTTCCTGCCCCTGATGCTCTTCCTCTCCCTTACCACCTTGGCCTCTAACCCTCTCCAACTGTAAGCCCGAAGAGCTGCCTTGGTTGTTTTTTTTTACCACAGCAAGAGAAAGGTAACTAACACAGGAGGTCAGTAGGACAAGATGGATCACCCCTCACAGATGTGCCTAAAAAGGTAAAGCCAGGCCTGGAGTGATGGCTCAGTAATTAAGAGCACAGGCTTCTCTTCCAGAGGATCTGGTCTGATCCAGCACCTGCGTGGCAGCTCACAGCCAGCTCTAACTCCAGTCCCAGGGGGATATGATGCCCTCTTTTGGTCCTGCATGCATGTGGTAAATAGACAAACATGCAGGCTCCCTCCTCCCATAATAAAAAATATTTTTTTAAAAAGGTAAACTTAGACTGTAATGATCTTAAGATTTTTGAGGCCCCTTTTAAAGAAAGTGTGGAGTTGCAAGTTCTTCCAGAGAATGTAGTCTACTTTAACGTCACAGTCTAGTCATCATTGGAGACTAAAGACTTAGAAAAGGGAAGAGATTTAGTCATTGTTACAGCAAGGAGGCATGGTCTAGTACTATTTAGTATCATATATTGCGGCAATGTTTTCCCTAACACTTCACTGTCACAATGGAATCCCTCCACAATATCACCAGTTTGTATAACTGCTGTGGCAGGGAACCCATGGTAGCCCAGGAAAGCCCACTCTGCATTTTCAGGGGGCAGGCCTATATTTTTTCTTCTAGTGGTCTGCCCTTCTCACACTGACTCTGGTTCTAGTTGTCTCTTTCTGCTCAGGACACACCATACAAGGTTGCTCAGAGTCCAAAAGCTCACATGACTACCACCTCCATCTTTAGACACAACATCCCATTTTCTTGCGATTCTATCAATTCTGTCTTGTTTCTTCTTTTTGTGGAGTTGCTTTGTGTTCTAGACATACCATTACCTAGTTTAAGGTTTCTTCAGACTGGAGCACACAATGTGTTTTAGTTAACTTTGTGTGTTGATTTTGCTAGACCACAGTACTTAATGTGTTGGGTTAAACATGTCTAGATATTGTTGTAAAAGCGATTTCTGAGATGAGATTAAGATTTAAATAGACAGGTTTTAAGATTTTGGATATAAATCTGGGTATGCCTCAGCCAGTCAGTTTCAGACCTTAAGAAAAAAGGGTCAGGGGATTCTGCCAACAGGTTGCCTTTCGATTCCAACAGAACATGAGCTTTTTGTGTTTTTATTCTACTCGCTTATCCTGCCAGCCTCCACATTCAGGGGAGCCAGTTCTTTCATTCCTTAAAATCAACCTCCTACTCCCTTCCTCTCCCCTCTTCTCTCTTTCTCCTTTCCTAAACACACATCTATCCAATTTGCTCTGTTTCCTGAGGAACTTTGATTTCACATAATAGGTTTTTAAGCATTCAACTTTCCTTTAGACACAAACTCAAAAAGAGAAGTCTTAGGAGACTTTTCATTAAGTTATGGACTAAAGCATTTATCCTGCTCCTCAATGGTGGTGATTCAAAAGAAAATGCAATTAGTTGTGTGTATGTGTGTATGTTTGTGTGTTTGAGAAAAGGTCTTTATATATAGCCAACTTGGACAAGAATTTTCTATAAAGCCAAGGCTGGCCTTGAACTTGTGATCCTCCTGCCTTAGTTTTGATAGTGCTGAGATTCCAGGTACTGTGCCTGGATAAAAGGAGAGTTTTGGATTAGACTTTACTTTCCCTTTAGTTTTGGACAAGCAGGGTTTCAGTTTAGTAAAAATTTAGGGAGAGCAGAATTGTACAAGGTATGCAGGATCTACTGCAGGGCTGCTATTCACATATGCCCTCCAGTAGTAATAGCTGCCAGTCACACTCTCTTTAACCTTTATGCTTCCACTGGATCCTCTTGTCGTATTACAACCCCCCGAGACAGGCAGTAGCATTCGCATTGTACACAAGGGAAAACTGAGGCTCACAGACATCAACTATGTATCCATGGCTGTAAAGTAAATGCAGAAGAAGCATTCAAAGTCAGTTTTCAAAAATTCTGAACTGCACTCTTGTTTTGCTTTTGCTTAGAGATTTTTGGCATTTGGGAAGAATGGCCTGAGTTCAGAGCAATACAAACGTAACCTTTGGTTTTCTTTGCTCTCTGACAGAAATCATCTGTATCATTACTGGAAAGAACAGACAAAAATCCACTTGTATTGCGCTCAGCTGTCTACAAGTTAGCAGCTAACTTTATGAGGTTGTAAATTGACTCTTATTTGATAGTAAATAGTAAATCAAACAAAATCTGTTTCCCTGGAGTCAGACTGTCTTTATGCCATGCTTTAGTATGACGTAGATGGGACAGCTGGTTATTCTCTGGTTTATTTCTGGATGTTTTTCTTATCAGCACACTTTTATAATGGCAAACTTAAAAAGTTATTTGTCAACCAAGCCTGGTAGTACCTGCCTGTAATTCAAGCACTTGGGAGGGAGTGGTAGGAGGGTCAAGAGTTTAAGGACGGTCTTGGTCTTATAAGACTTCATCTCAAATCTTAAAACAGTGTGATCTCAAAGTATGATCAGGCTCACACCTTTAATCCCAGCACTTGGGAGGTAAAGGCAGGTGGATCTCTGAGTTTGAGGCCTGCCTGGTCTACAAAGTGAGTTCCAGTACAGCCAAGACTACACAGAGAAATCCTGTCTCAAAAACCAAAAACCAAAAACCAAACCAAACCAAAACAAAAAGATGATCACAGAGAGGGCCAGTGAGATGGTCAAGGAGGTGAAGGCACCTGTGGCCAAGTGTGATGAATCCAGAGTTCAATGCCCAGGTTTTACAGTACAGAAGGGGAGAACGGATTGAAAATTGTGCTCTGCCGTACCTCCCTTTGTCTTTGCATGCTTGCTCCCATATGCGCACAGAATGCATTTTAAAATGCAATGGAATTGACTATAGAAATGAACCCTTTCCCATTATTTTTTTCAGGTTAGATGGCAAGACTCAGGCCTGAATAAGAGAAGAAAATGGTGTGAGGAAGCCTGGTGGGCACCAACATCTGTCTCTGCTTCCTGGCTGTGGGTGCAGTGTGACCCTGTTGCTACGGCTGGGCTACTTTGTGCCATGCTTCCCTGCTGGGCTGGATGACACCTTCAAGAAGTGAGGTCTTAGATTGCCAGATGTTCGGTCACAGCAATAAGAAAAGTAACTGAATCATAAGTATTCACTTTTTTGGGGAAAGTTGATAAGTCCTAATAAGTTTTTATGAATTGGAGTTGAAGTCTATTGAGGGACATTTTAATATAGTTTTAAGCAGAGGGATTAATAGGATGAAAGAGGGCTGAAGAAAAGAAAAAAACATATCCAGAGTCAGTGGGTGTATTAATTTTTAAAATGTTTAGTAGATTGGCCTGGGACGTCCTCTAGTCCTGGGCTTTAAAACATTTTTATTTATGTATGTTTGTGTGTCTGTGTATGCTTGTGTGCATCTATTTGCACCCATGTGTGTGAAGGAGTCTGAGGAGGTCAGAGGGGGATATCCTGGAACTGGAGTTATAGGTAGTTATGGGCCACTGTGTGGGTGTTGGGAAATGAACTTGGATCCTTGCAAAAGCACTAAGTACTTTTTCTTTTTTTCATCTAAGTACTCTTCACTGCTGCAATTGCTATTCTGGGTTATTAACTTGACTGTGTCTGGAATTAATTAAACTCCAGGAGGCTGGATACACCTGTGAGGGAATTTTCTTGATTGAAGACCCACCCTAAATCTGGACTTGTTGTGATGGGAAGAGCCACCTTAAATCTGGGCCACATCTTCTAATCAGCCACGTAAAGGACACAGAAGGAAGTACCTGCTTTTTGCCTTTTTGCCATCAGTCTTGATGGCAAGTTCATTCCTGGTGTGCTCATTCTGACTCCTGGTGTGCTCGGTGGTCTTTTGGGGTCTCGTGAACTGGGTATAACAGAGTCACATGTGCAGTTCTAGGGATGGAACCCAGAATTCTGTGCATGCTAGGCAAGTACTCTAGTAACTGAGCTACATTTCCAGCCCCTGAAACTCTTCTTTAATATCTATTCTAATACCAGGAAATCAAACCCAAGAAATTGATTTCCATTATGTCTTGTATTCCATCTCCCTTTTTCTCTGGGTTCTTGCCATTTGTTAAAACTGCTTGGCTCTTCAGCATATGAACTTCCTAGCTATCTAGTCGCTCCTGCTGGAACCTTATATAAGCCTAAGAATAGAGACCAGACTTATTTCCCTGGAGGGTCTTGTAGCTTTACTTCCACACTAGAAGTACAGTTCTTACTCCTTAGTGATTACGTGGTAATACCTAATGAAATGACATTTATTCGGGTAAAAAAGTCTGTGGAGGCTCTGATTACAAAATAAATTTGCTAAGTATATCCTGGAAGAGAACAGAATCTTTGAGTTTATTCAGATAGCGATATATTCAGGGATTCAATAAACACATTTATTCCTCAATTCTGAGGAGTTGTTTAGTGAGCAAGGTCAATAAAAATATCTACCCTCCACTCTGTTCTGTGTGCCACTCTCTTAAATACAGCAGGAGGTGCCTTGCTGCCTCTGTGGTTGATGTGGTTGATGTGTTTGGGCCAAGGCCGAAGAGGCTGCCAAGAAGCTGTAGTCCAGGTTCTGGAATATTGCAATCCTGGCTGTCTGTGGAAGGCTTGGCCATACATGGCAAGTTTTCCACCAAAGAAACTTTGGTATGTTGGTTAGTTACTGTCAATTAGACACAAACCTAGACATAGCTTGGAAGAAGGAATTTTAATTGAGAAATGTCTCCATCAGCTTGGCCTGTAGGTAAGTCTGTGGGGGTATTGTCTTGGCTAATGATTGATGTGGGAGAGCCAAGCTCACTATAGGGGGTGCCAACCTTGAGTAGGGGGTCATGGATTGTATAAGAAAGCAGACTGAGCAAGTCATGGAGAGGAAGCCAGTAAACACCATTCCTCATGTCTTCTGCTTCAGTTTCTGCCTCCAGGTTCCTGCCCTGCTTGAGTTCCTGCCTTGACTTTCCTGAGTGATGGACTGTCATCAGGACTTGTAAGCCAAATAAACCTTTCCCACCTTACGTTTCTTTTGGTCATGGTGTTTACCATAGCAACAGAAAAGTAATCAGGACACTAGGTGAGTCCCTGTTCAGGGGTGCCTATTCTGAAGCCCTCTAGACAACTGCTGGTGTCCAGAGTAGTGAAGGAAAGAGAGAGACATCTTGAAACTTCAGGGTCCTCTTTTTCTTAGCAAGAAACAAGACCAGGAAAGTCATTATAGATAATTCAGTTTGTTGAAGGCTGATATTTTGACTCCTATGATCTAATCATAGAAAGCACTTCTCCAAAGTTGATCACAGTAAATGGAACAAGAGTACCATTTTCAACTCACAGACACAGCTGGGCAGGATGAATACACTATTTTCCTCAGACCTACTTCATAGATAACCATCGATATATTCTTGTGGATTGTTACATCAATCAAAAGTTTTAAAGTGATTAACATTTCTTATGAATGTGGTAAGGAAAGTGCAATATATTTTTTAAAAGATGTGTATGTGGGAAGAATGATTAGTTATGAAGAAAGGAAGGCTCTGGCCAAATCTGGGAATGCTCGTTTGGAATCCTCTTTTAAGAAACAGGCAGCTGTTGGCATATTTAAAGGGAGGACTATGCGAGTTCCAGCGTGCTGTGAGTCAGTGTGACACTTCTGTAAAGGGATGATGGTGGAGGCAGAAAGGATGGAGAGTCTTCATGCTCCGTGATGAACAGATTCTGCTGCCGAACCCAAGGACAAGGAGAGAAAACTGTGGTGGTTATCCTTGAAAGTAACTGTGCCTCCTTTTCCCTCTGCTAAGCTGAATGATAGCATTTGGGTCAGAGTTCTTCCCCTTGCAGATTATGTTAATGTCTGACTCCATCCAAATGAGTTCACTCACATTTAAAATAAAAAAATTATTATTACCATTAATTACAATGTATTTACTTTGTATTCCAGCTGTCGCCCTCTTCCTCATCTCCTCCCAGTCCCACCCTCCTTCCTCTCCTTCCCCATGCCCTTCTCCTAGTCCACTGATAAGGGAGGTCCTCCTCTCCTACTATCTGACCCTAGCCTATCAGGTTTCATCTGGACACAAAAATCCCCATCCAGAAAGGCAAAGAGGATGGACATTAGAAGAAGGAGAAAACAGGGGACAAGTCAGGAGCCGCCACAAAGGGCCTCTGAAAGGCTCTGCCCTGCAGACTATCAAAGCAGATGCTGAGACTTATGGCCAAACTTCAGGCAGAGTGCAGGGAATCTTATGGAAGAAGTGGGAAATAGTAAGATCTGGAGAGGACAGGAGCTCCACAAGGAGAGCAACAGAACCAAAAAATCTGTGCACAAGGTCTTTCCTGAGACTGATACTCCAACCAAGTACTATGCATAGAGAAAACCTAGAACCCCTGCAGAGATGTAGCCTATGGCAGTTCAGTGTCCAAGTGGGTTCCATAGTAATGGGAAGAGGGACTGTCTCTGGCATGAACTGATTGGCCTGCTCTTTGACCACCTCACCCTGAGGGGGGAGCAGCCTTACCAGGCCACAGAGGAAGACAATGTAGCCACTCCTGATGAGACCTAATAGACTAGGATCGGAAGGAAGGAAAAGAAGACCTCCCCTATCAGTGGACTTGGGGCAGGGCATGTGTGGAAAAGGGGGACGAAGGGAGGGCTTGGGAGGGGAGAAGGGAGGGAGCTACAGGGAGGATACAAAGTGAATAAAGTGTAATTAGTAAAAATAAATAAAATAAATTTAATTCATTAAAATTAGTTTTTATTTATTATTATGTGTGTATGAGACTATGATTTGTGTGTATGTATAGTGTGCGTGTTTATGAGTCTCGGTGTACATGTGACTTGACACTGTAGAGGTCAGAGGCCAACTTTTGGGAGTTGATTCTCTCCTTCACTGTGGAATCTTGTGATCAAGTCAGGTCATCAGGTTTGTGAAGCAAAAACCTTTACATTCAAAGTCATCTCACCAGCCCCATTTTCAAATTTTAAAATAATCATATTTTAAATATGTATATTTAATATTGTGACCAAGAATGTTATCTGTAGGGCTGGAGAGATGACTCAGAGGTTAAGATCTCTGGTTGTGCTTCTAGGGTATCTAGAGGTCCTGGGTTCAATTCCCAGCAACGACATGGTGGCTTACAACCATTGGGTCCCTCTTCTGGAATGCAGATGTATATGCAGGCAGAACACTGTGTACATAATTAATAAATATTTAAAAAAGAATATCAGTATAGATTTTCAGTGTAGTTTGTTGTTTAATGTTATGTCAAAATGCTGCCTATTTTATATACTGTTAGCTAAGCTCCAGTGTGTCAGTGTCTGTTTCATTGTGTCTAATGTATAACTGTACAGGAAATAGCCACAGACCTTAAAACTATGTCATTTTAATTTGAATACTCAGAGTGTAAATAATTAAAATGAACGAATAGTACCTTGTATACACGGGAAAGCATTCTGAAACAAAGCCAGCAGTATTCTAAATGAATAACTACCATTTGATTTCCCTTGCTGGTTTACTGGGCTTGTGTGATTTATTCTTGCTTCATATGTTAGTAGAATGTTTCTGTGATCATTTGCTTCTGACCAGAAAGTGTTTTAGCAATCCCGATATAGCCCTATGTTTTAGTCTGTGGATGTCTGTGTTTGGCTGTAGTGCTGAGAAATGACTCTTAATTCTATTCCAGTTAAGAGTGCCACCAAGACACTGGAGGTGTTTTCCTTTGTTGAAGACTGCTTGCTTCGATCTTCAGGATAGCAGGGAAAGAAAATAAAAGCCATCTGGTTTGGCTAAACTAAATGTTCTGTTAGTTTATGTCGGGAGACAACTATACCAGGCTAGAAGAGAATAACATTCTCTACTGCATTGTAGAATTTGATAGTTTTTCCTTAAGGATAAGAACATACTACAGACTTGGGGACAATGATATATTGACTTCAAAGAGTAACACAGGGTCCAGGATATGTAGCTTAGTAATAGAATGGTTGCCTAGCATGTGTGAGGTCCTGGGTTCAGTCTCTACTACATACACATATACAAAAGTAACATAAGAGAGAACATATTTACTTCTTTACTTGGATGGTTTGTTACATTTTGTGTGATTAATAGATAATGCCATCCTGATTTTATTAAGCTAATAAATATGGAACATATCAAACATGATTAATTCCAGCATCTCTGTTGCTTGTGAGTTATATATGATATGGTAGAGACTAAAATACCAAGCCCTTAGTAATTTATCCATCCTGGAAGGAAGGCCCCAAAATTGCTGTCATATAAAAACACATTCACAATTACGTCTTTCTAAATTCTGGAACTGATCTTGGGCATTGAGGGTTATTTCTATTTTTTTGTAGTATTTGGATAGAATCCAGGGCAACTTGCATGCTAGGCAAGTGCTCCGCCACCCAACAATACCTGTAGCCAGGAACTGATCTTGGCAAGGCAACATAAAATAGTTTTCAGAAGAGGACAGTCACCGCCATGAGACAGAAACATAGATGCCCGGAAACAACGAATGGTTGTATCTATGTTAACTATTAACAAGACTAATGACACACTATTATTGGATAAATATAACTGAAGGGGTAATTATAAGGGTATTTCTGAACTGAGGGGCCTGGACAGGTTTTTGTTGTTGTTTGTTTGTTTTAAGTAATCAAAGGCATGACAAAGTCAGAAGAAAGACCACAAATTTATTCCTATTTGATCAGATCATACAGAATTTAAAGAATAGTCTTTGCCATCTCTTGTTAATAACAGAACAAATATCACAAGACCATTTTCTCCTTTTTTATTCCTTTCTTAATTTTTTATATTTTGGAGACAAGAGTTTCGCCCCATAGTCCAGGCTTCCTGGAACTGACTAGTAACCCAGGTTGGCACCCAACTCTTGGCACTTCTCCTACCTCAATTTACTGAGTGCTAAGATTACAGGGCATCAATTACCAGGCCAAGTTTGGTCATTTTAATACAGAAAAAAATCCTACTCTTATATTAATATAGCAATTGACAATAAAGAATTCATTTCCTTTAATTAATTACTTAATTAATTTTTGAGACAGGGTCTTTCTATGTAGCTCTGGCTGTCTGGGAACTCACTGTATAGACCAGGATGCTGTTGAACTCACAGAGATTGCTTACCTCTGCTGAAATTAAAGATGTGAGCCACTAGGCCCAACTAAAAGATTGTATAAGGCTACTTAGTATAAACACTAACATATTTCATTTTTTTATTTCAGATTCATTATCTGCAGGGCCAATGAAACCAACGTGAACAGAGTTTTCTTTTTCTCAAGCTTCCATAAGCCTCCCAGTAGGTTTTGTCTTTTACTTGTTCACCTTCTGGCATATTCACAGACAAAATTACTCATGTTTTCATTGATAAACTGTATTCATCATGTTTACAAATGTAATATTCATGTTCCAGTTCTTAGTATGGCTTAATAATCCATGTGAAGGACAGCTTTTAACCAGTGTTTCCAGCTCCTATTTCCTATTTCAGAGGTAACTCTAGACAAGCAATGAGTATGAAGTATGGAACCATTAAGCTAGCCAGCAAAAGTTAAAAGCAACTGTAATAAAACCCTATGGTGACATGTCTTTCCTGCAATTTATAATGTGTAGAAGAGCTACATCGATAAAACCCAAAGGGTCTTCCATTCTCACGAATACAAAAACAATAAACAAAGATGTTTGTGTGTCTGTGTGCATGTATGTGCTGTGCTCGTTGAGCAATGTTTTTGTATTCTAGCTTCCTAAGAAATAAATGAGTGGCCAAGCCAGGCGGGTGGAAGACACCCAGAGGCCTGCCAGGCATGTTGACCCACATGCAGTGGGAGTCACAATGATGTACAAGTATGTGGTGGAGAGATGGGAGAGAAAAAGAAGCAGGATGGTTTGAACACTATGAAGAGAGGTGGAATTGGAGACTTGAGGGTTGAGAAGAATAACCTGATGTGAGAAGACTGTCCTGGCACCTGAGTCAAAGGTAATGTCTGGCCCCATGTTGTCGCTAAGGGCCATGCCGTGCAGCAGCAGGGGTCCGTGTTGATGTCCATGGCTCATATTACTACCAAAGGCTATTTGGATTTTGTTGGTCTGGGACTGTGTTGATGTCCAAAGGCTGCACAAAGCTGGCCCCACCCCTCTTTACTTGCAGCACTTGGACGAGTGAGCCCTGCACCTTGCCTGGCCCTGGCGGCGGGGACATGGATTAGCTGGCCCCCAAAAGTGTGAGCTCAGAAGAGGTGGTCCTGCCCCTTCGCCAGCTATGGCATTGGATGAGCTAGCTGGGACAGAGCTTGCCCTGGTGGTGTGGGTGCAGGAGAACTGGCAGGCTGTCCAGCTCAGCTACCACCCAGGCCCAGATCCAGGGCTTTGAGTTGGCCCACCCCAATGTACCCCACCTGGGAACCGCTGGAGTCCATGAAGTGACTGATTCTACAGAGCCAGAGCTGCAGGATCTCCATGACACAGGGCAATAATAATATCCAAGCAGAGACCCAGTGAGGATCCAGTATAGATAGTGTAGCAGAGGCCAGAGGCCTCGAACCAGACCAATGACTCATTGCAATGTACATTTGCAAATAAAGATGTGTAGACAAAAGAATATACTGTGGGACACACTGTGACACACCACAGCTTCCACAATGAGTTTTTAAAATGTTTTGTTTATTTTTTGTTTTCTTTTAGCAAGGAGGTTGTAAGAGCGGTGAATACAAAAGGAACGGGAGATGAATGGGATTGGCATTCACGATGTGAAAGAATAGTAAAAAATAAATAAATGAGCTATCAGTTTGTGAAACCACAAAGAACATAAAATAAGGTGATGTCACAGATTGATGGGCAGTATTTCATTGTGGAAAGCACATCTAATCTATTTCTCAGGTGTTAGCAAGATGCTTAGAATGTAGATATAATGAGGGAAGAGTTTTAAATAGACACATGAATGGAATCTTAATTCATCATTGTATCAGGCAGGATGGGTAGTTTTTACTTTACTACTTTACAGTTGAAGAAAGCAAGACATTTGTGATTCTTTAGCTAGTGAGTGACGTACTCAGAAATTGAGTTTTCTAATTTCCAATCCAATATACCACACTGTCCCCACAGTTGAATATTCTTGTGTGTATAAGAAAAAAGACAAAGTATTTTGTAGCTATGATTCAAAATTAGCTCAGCTGGGCAACAGACAACATGAGTATGCTTCTCCTAGAGAATTCAAGACTTTCTTTTTTGGCATCCTGTTTGGGTCTCAGAGAAAATAAACATTAAAAATCCCGACACCCCGCTAAATGGAAAAGACACCAGCAGATCGCTGGCCCCAGTCTTGCATTGTCTCAATAGTGAAGCTAACAGTCATGTTACTGGTTGCCCACCTGAAGGATTCATTCCCCTCATCCTGTTCCAGTAATAAGGAAACGTTCTTCTTTTGATTCCCTGTAGCGCTTAGAATTAGATTGCCCTTCTTCTGAGGACCACATATTTTCTCTGTTGATCAAAAAATGGCTCTTAGAATTTTCCTCCAGTCACTTTCCGTGCTAATCCTTTGTCATCATGGCCCTAGGTCTGCAACTTCTGGTAATGACTTGTCATTTCTGCTGACCTCATATCTGAGTCAGAGGAAACGGGCGTGTGTAGGGGGAGGTAAAAGTCAGAGCTTACACTAGATCAAATGTCAGTCTGGGCAAGTCAGCGTGGTTCTTACATGCATTAGAAAAAAGAAGAAACAACTTTTCAAGGCGCTGGCAGCCTCTGCCTGTGTGCTCCACCTTCCCCAAGAGTGAGATAGAAGGAAATTCTATAGAATTAGAAGATGAATGGAAACCTGATGTGGTCCTTTCCGCCTTTAATCCTAGGCAGTGACAGTTCGACCTCTGTTAATTCCTGGCCAGTCCGGTCTAGGACAGCCAGGACTCTGTAGAGACCTTGTCTCAAAAATAAATAAAAAGATGAAGGGATAAAAAGCCCGTCTTCACCCCTTGGATAACAGAGCATCCTAGAGCGGGCAGGAGTGCAGAATTGGCACTGCCCTGTGTGGAAAGTGGGTCATTAACAGAGGGAGTGGCGAGCCTCTCAGATCTGAATTCTAATGGGGTGCTGATCACCTTGGACTTTCATGTTATCACAAAATACACAATGCGTGGAGGTGTGTTATGGCAAGCTACTAACCAGCTTCACACTGGTCCTTTTTAGTCTGTCTTCACAAGGGGGCTAGTGTTCCTATCCCAAGCTTAACAGTGTAGAGAAGCAAACAAATGATCTTACGCTTAGGACACTGTACCTACCGCCCTCATCGAAACTGCTTTTGGAAAGGATCTTGGGACGAGCTGTAGCGCAACCCCTCTGTTTACCACACAGGGCGGAAGTCCCCCCCCCCCCGAAAAACAGAAGTGACTTATTTAAGGCTACAGGCTGAGTGTCGTGCAAGGTGACAAGGGGAGCCTCACAGCTCTGAGTCTCTCCAGGTTCCTTCCTTTACAGCAGTTCTGGGGAGGTTGGGAGGAGCCGAGCAGCCTATTGTGCTGAGGCTGGGGGCTCAGTTTTTCCGGGGCGGTCCCCAGCGGCGGTGCATTCCAGAGTCGTCCGTGCGCGGCGGCGGCGGCTGCGGGGGCGGCTGCGGCGGCGCGCGGGGTGCTGAGCACGCATCCCGGCCGTTCCTGCGCGCTCCCGGGCTTGGAGCCCGAGCACGTCCCCGGCGCTAGGGGGCCTGAAGCTCCAGAGCTGGGGTCCCTTGAGGCTGCTGGATACCCTGCGGTCCTACGGAACCGGAAAAACACCGGTTGCTGCTTGAAAAGCCTAATTGGGGATCGGGATCGGATCTGGGGTGAGTGAGACTGCAAGGTGTCTTTTGTGGGGCTCCAGCTGAGTGCGGTTCTCCCGGATTCCCAACCTGCCCTCGCGTTGCCCTCACCCTGGTGCCCTCTCCTGCTTTGCTACTTCTGAGTTTCTTTTCCTCACTTCTGTCCCCTACCTCCGCTCTCAGCCCTAAGTTCCAGCCACCTTCTGCCCAGTCTTGGGCCTCTTAGCTGGCCGTGGCTTGGGTGGGTGAGCCCTGGCCCACTCGCAGATGGGTCTCTTTAGGCTTTGCTCTGCTCCTGCCTTCCCGTTCTCCCTCATACTCTGGGCCAGGCGTCCCCACTCAGCTCCTGTGCACAGCGCAGGGTGTGGGCAGAAATAACAGGTCATCAGAATCCCGAATATCTGGGGCCGGCAGTTTGTCCTCAGGACTGCTGGATTCTAGCCTAGGTAACTAGCAACTGGAGGGGTTTAGTTACTTCTGTCATCACCTGTCTCAGTGAACTGTTTAGTCACTGTGGAACGGGGAAAACATCCTTTTCAGACTTGAAGCAAATGAAAGTACAGGGAAAGTATCATAGAGAGGGGCCTTTATTTCAAGCTCCCTTCTCCGGGTTATCTGCTCTGTCAGAAATTAATCCGTTTCTGCGTTACTGGTTCCCTTGCACCCCTCAGCCTCTCTCCAGTTCCTTGAGTGAAGGGACAGCCCATCTGTTCTCATCTCTGAGGCACGCCCAGGACCTGGCACAGTGCCTGTTAGATAGCAGGCTCTCCGGACAGTACACTGAGTAAAGGGTGGAAGGTGTGGACCATCAAAATCTGTGCAAA
This sequence comes from Pachyuromys duprasi, assembly GCA_028658305.1. NCBI lineage: Eukaryota > Metazoa > Chordata > Mammalia > Rodentia > Muridae > Pachyuromys > Pachyuromys duprasi. The sequence goes on from CM053764.1 coordinate 131,239,635, forward strand.
TGTCGGGGAGTTTTCTGATCGAGCAGTCTGGATGGGCTCTTCTGCAGCCCAGTGGCTCTTTTCCTTGACTAGCAGCATCCTGTAGCTGGCAGTTCTTTGGTCTGTGGGCAGACAGTGAAAATATGAAACTGCTCAAAGCCCCGAGGCTTCTATGTAGAGCTGATGCCATTCACCTACGAGAGATTACCAGAGTATCAGCTGTGATCGGGCGCTGCTCAGTGGGTAAGTAGTCTGGGGGAATAGAATGCTTCCCTAGGGTGGGGTGGAAAGAGCACTTGAAGGGGGGCAAGGAGATTGCAGCCTTATGACTGGGGCATTTCCCGTCTCTGTATCCAGTCCTTCTCCTCTGAAAAACAAGGAAGTAGAGTGGACGATGCCTGTTTGTGTGTGGTAACCACAGCATGTGCTCTTTAGGTTGTGTAAGACACTCAACGCTGTCTGCATGCAACAAGAAAGCCCAGCGGAGTTTTAGTCCATTGCAGTCTTCTGTGGTGAGAACTGAAAAAGCCACAAAGTGTTTCTCTGTTCCAGCCATACTGGAGTCCTGAGTCACACTGTAGGGCAACATGTTATGCTATACTGAGTTTCTGAAGCTGACCTCAGAACTGTGGGTTCTGTTGCACAAAAAAGCCTGGGGTTTCCCCCTCCTTCCCTTGGTGTAGCTAGAGAACTCCGTGAAAAGCTGTGGCAAGGTGTCAGAGACACAAAGCAAAGTACCAACTCTGGCTGGGTCAGAGGCTGGACACCAGTGGGTGACATGACAAGGTGGAAAGGGGCCAATGCTGCAGGTGCTTTCCCAGCTGTGCTCTGATCTCATCTTAAATCCTGTTTCTTTTGTATGACCTAAAACATATCAATGAAGTGGATGTCTCCAAGGAAACAAGATCTTTGTCTCGCTTGGCCTTACACTGACCTTACTTTTAGTGCAATATAAAGATAGACACCGGTAAACTCCCCATCCCCATGCATGCTTTATAGGAGTTCGGTGTTTTGAGTAAGAGCAGCCCCCCATAGGCTCATATATTTGAATGCTTAGTCACCAGGGAGTGGAACTATTTGCAAAGGGTTAGAAGGATTAAGAGGTGTGGCCTTATTGGAGTACTTGTGGCCTTGTTGGAGGAAGTGTGTCACTGGGGTGGGCTTTGAAGTTTCTAAAGGATAGACCCAGTGTCTGTCTCTGTCTGCTGCCTACAGATCCTGAGGTAAATCTCTCAGCAAGTGCTTCCTGCCATGCTGACTATGGACTAACTCTCTGCGATGGTAAGCCAGCTGCTCCCAATTAAAGGCTTTCTTTTATGAGAGAGGCACCTTGGTTATGGTGCCTCTTCACAACAAAAGAACAGTGACTAAGACAAGGAGTAAATGCTGGCATCGCTGCATCCTGTGGCACCCGAGTACCCTAGCCTGATCATATACTCTGAATGATGGAATAATAATCCTACTTGATGTTGATTGGTGCTTGCTGTGATCCAGGCATAATTCTCAGCTTTTACACACATTTTTTTAATTTAGTCTCTACTATGATCCTATTAGGGAAGGACTATCATTGCTTCCATTTAATAGGTGAGCAAAATGAGCTCTGGAGAGAATAAGTCATCCATAGTCGCACAGGAATTGGCCACCATGCAGAGTAATACTGACACCAGACCATCTGGCTTCAACATCTAGCCCTCAAACTTCTCCAAATCCCATAGAAAAAAGGGATCAAATATTGCATTAACTGCAGGATGACATGGGAGAAGTTAAGTGAGAATTCATTGGCCAGTATACTTGTGGGTCACAGGGGACTCTTAGATCCCTTAAAGTTCTTTCTGGAGGCAGAAAGAGAACCTCAAGAAGGACCAGGGTATTAAAGGCTAAGTGCAGGTAGCCAGGAGGAGGAAACAGATCAGAATTAGAACTGCCTACACATTACATAATGTCAAATCTGGTTCAAATTTTATACTTAACAAAGTTTGTTGTATCTAGATATAACGTCATTATCCGTTGATTTGGATTCTGATTGGCTGACTGGATATGACTTGCTGGTGACCCAGTATACCGGATCAAGTAAACGGAGTAGCAGAGGGAGGAGGAGAAAGAGAGAAAAGCCAAACTGTATTTCCGGAATTAGTTAGAATCAATAATGACAAGTGTCCAACATGTGTTGCTATTCTTGCCCCTGCCCCAGGCAGACACTGTTAGTCAGCATGTTGTTCTTTACCTTCTTAGGGCTCCAAATCCTTAACTCAGCATTGAGGGTTCTTTCTTCATTTCTTAGACTTCATTAAATTGCTCTAAGATATGGTTAAGGATGTTACAAGTGGCAAAACAGGAGCCCTGTCGGTCACATTCGAATATAGCATGGGGCTTTAGAAATGGTTACCCCCCCTTTTTATCTCATTTTAAAATGTAAAAAATGCTGAAATTTTTATATTGGGTTACAGAAGACCATTGTCATGCAAGTGTACATTGTATTGTGAGTGCATTCTTCCCCGTCCTCAGTTCTTACGCTACCGCTCCTCCCTGCCCTCCCTCCTCCATCTGGTCCCTTCAGCTTCTACTTTAATCCCATATGTGCACATACAATGTATAAAGTCTCATATTCATAAATGAGAGAAAACACACAATTTCGTCTTTTTTGTTTTTATTCACTTGTATATGCGTCTGCACACATGTATGTGGGTACTTTGGCGTTGGAGTTATAGGTGGTTTTGAGCAGCCTAATCTGGGTGTTGGGAACTGAACTCAGATGCTCTGCAAGAACAGCAAGTTCATCTCCTGAGCTATGTCTCCAGCCCCTCATATTGGTCCTTCTGAGATTGGATTAATCCACTTAATATGATTGTCTCCAGTTATATCCATACTTTTTCTTTATTTCACTCTTTTCTGCATTTTTATTAATGTTCTTCAACCAAAGGCCATCCTGGAAAAGGGGATAGGGAAGAGTCATGTGAATGGTAGAGTGGCAGGAACATGCACAGCCAATTTCCCAGAGCACACCAGACCCTCAGAATCTATCTTCTCCTTTCTATCTAGTTTTTGACTGATATCAAAAACTGTGGTACAATCAGAAAGAGGAATTTACTTAGGATCTAATCGTGTATCATTAATAATTTGCAATATTTAGGGTTAGGAAGATAGCTCATAGGTAAAGTATTTGTTGTGCAAGCATGAGGCCTTGAGTTTGACTCCCAGAATCTATGTGAAAAAAATCTGGTATGGTGGTACATACTCATGATTCCAGCACCAGAGAGGTGGAGACTGGCAGGCCCCTGAGGCTTGCTGGCATGGGCCCACATTTGCTTGCACACTTACAAACCTGTGTACATACATACAAAATTAAAAAAAAAAAAAAGAAAACAGAGCTGATGGTTCAGTTGGTAAAAAGTGCTTGCTATGCATTTGATTCTAGGAATCCATGGTGGAAGGAGAGAACAGACTCCCTAAAGCTGCCTCTGACCTACACATGAGTGCTATACTGTGGCAGGCACATTCTCTTCCTCCCCTAACAATAAACAAACAAACAAAAAAGAATGAGTAAAAAACAAAAGCAAAACAACCCCCCCCAACCCAAATCCTCCAAACCAAATTTATTAGGCTTAGATCTGGCAGCTTTGAACAATTTTATTCAGTGATAGATGGTTCCATCGGCTAGCATCTGCCTAGGTGTCATGAGAGTAAAATCAGACATCATCAGGTCAATTTAGGAGGCTCTAGGATAGAAGCATTTCCTTTCTTGAGTTGCTAGAAGAATTCACTCTTTTTGTTTGTGGGCCCACGGTCACCATTTTCTTTTGGGCTATAAACAAAGGGCTAGTCCCTGCACCTGACAGGAGCTGTAGTCTTTGGCAATCAGCTACTTCACCCTTCATGCATACCAGCAGGGAATCTATCTTTCCCATACCCTATTCACACAGTGGTTCTCAACCTGTGGGTCATGGCCCCTTTGGAGGTCTAACAAACCTTTCACAGGGGTCACATATCAGATATCCTGCATATCAGATGTTTACATTGAAATTCATAACAGCAAAATTACAGTTATGAATAAGATTATATGAATGATATAATTTATACATAATAGTATAATTCATTTATATGAATAAAGTAATTCTATGGCTGAGGGGTCACCACAACATGAGTAACTGTACTAAAGAGTCGCAGCATTAGGAATGTTGAGAACCGCCCCTTCTCTAACCTTCTACTTTACTTTTAAAGGTTCCTGTGATAGATTGGGTCCACCTAGATATTCTGAGGTGCTCTCTGCATATCAGCACCCTTCACACGAGCCCCATCTGCAAACTCTCTTGCCTTTGTTCTCATAGCCTCACCATGTGAGTCACGATTCCTTTCTAAGGGGACCAAAACACTGATATATTTTGGGGGCCATTTTTCTACATGCTACTCATGTGTAACAATCTTTGGGAGAGTGGCTGATTTAGTATCACAGTGAGGTAGGGGCATAGCATCCCCACTCTATGCTCTGCTGCTGCCACAGAGTCCCTGCATCCATGGAGTCTTGTTTGTCAGCCAGCACACAGCAGTACTCAGGTCACTGGTGAGGACTGATGTATGGTACCACCTTAATAAACAGGATGCTGTGGATTTGGCCTGTGCTTTCTCTTCTGCTGGCTTGCTGTTAGTTTCTGAAACTCTGTGATTGGCCAGTCACATGCAGTCTATGGGCTCTGGCTGCTTTTCTGTTGTCTGAAATAAATATCCTGTGTTTTTCCATTTTCTAGCCACAGAGGAGCAGAAACCCAAGCCATGAGCAGGTCTGTAGTCCATTAGGAATTTTGGAGAAGGTCAGTCAGGGTGAGTCAAGAACAGAGTGCCTCTTCAGGATCTTGGGACATTAGAGAAAGGTTTCTGATTTGATTCAAGGCCCTTTTTTTTTTTTTTTTGGATATTTTGTGTGCCTTGTTCATTCCTTCTTTTGGCCCATTTATTTGGAACAAATTTTCCTGGTGAAATGATTATGCCAGGCTGGCAAATATTTGAGGCTAACTATTACACAATGGGAAGGGAGCTGCCATTTCCAAGACTTAATAGGTGGCTGGGCTGTCCTTATGCTGGATATGACATGGGAAACTCCTCTTCTTTTACCAGCCTCCCTGTCCTTTCCTGAGAGCAGAGAGAGGCTCACACCGTGGGTACCTTCTGTACGTGCCTATCTGCTGTTGTAAATGGAGTTAAACTAGAATTTATGCCTAAGCATAAATTTATCCAAGCATGTTGACAAAAGGAACTCCTAGAGGACTTGATTCTAAAAGGCCAGTCCTGTTAGGTACAGGGTGGACTGGGAGAGGAAGGAGCCCCCATAATGTTTGAATGTATAGAAAGCCTAGGAAGTGGTGAAATCAGAGGCTGAATTTTATTTTGGAGATATGGTTCAACCTGGATGGCTATTGAGACTTCTTCAGGAGTCAAGTTTCTTTTGGCCTTCCTCTGCTAATTATGTTCCATGGACTGGGGCCAAATGTGACATACCTAGTCTTCTCACTCCTAGTCTCTCTTTTGTCTGACATTATTGGTACTGTGATGTGCTGGGCCCTGTGACAGATCTTGAAGATGTGGCAATAGAGAAAACACAGGGCTTCCATTCTCATGAGCTTTAATTTGAGGAGATCAAAGGAATAACTCTTTAGCCTGTTAGGTATAAAAGCCAATAAAAAGAAATCAACAAGTGCTCAAGAAGCTGATTTTAGATTGTGAAATGTGTGCAGGGTCTGGGAAGGTAGATTTGGTAAAGGGCTTGTTTACTCTACATGAAACCCCTGGGTCCAATCCCCAGTACCACATAAACTAGGTCTAGTGGCATATGCCTGTAGTCCTAGCACTCAGGAAGTGGAGGCAGAAGGATGACCTTGAAAAGGGCCAGTGAGTTTGAGACAAAAATGAAACAGAGCTGCTGGAATGGTTGGTTTGTCTGTTAAAGGAGCTTGTCGAGCAAGCCTTGCAGTCTGAGTTCAAATCCTGGAACCTGCCTCAGGTGGAAGAAGAGAACAGACTATGAATTTGTCCGTTGATCTCCATGCGGTTACCCTTGAACACATGCCCCATTGTATATGTTTGTTTGTGTGCACCCACATAAACCAACCAACTGACCTCTCCAGAAATTGTGTGAAGGAAATTAAATAATGAGATAGAAGAAATTAAAAAACAACAGCGACAAAAATAAGTGATGAGATAGAAGAATGGCTGGTGAGTATCAGTGGTATTTGTCAGTGGTATTTTAATGGAGTGAGTCTAGAAAAACTTTGGGCTATTTCAGCAGATTGCTCAGGACTAAGCATTCTAAGAAGAGAGCAAGTGAACCCTGCAAGTGGTGTAAGTTGGTGGGTCCTGGGCATTTGGTGCCCTAGGCTGAAGGTAGTGGAGGTAACCCTTCTTGATAGTTGGATTGCTGCCTCCATTTTAGACCCTGCATCCTTCCATGACAATCTCAAAAGACTCCTTCTGAGGATCGAGCCTTCGAGAGAGGTCCTGTAAGAGGCAAGGTGCTGGTGAATTCTTGCAGTGGTTCCCTTCACTTTCTGTTTTGTTATTATTATTATTATTATTATTATTATTTCTTTTGGGACAGGATCTCTCTATATAGCCTTGGCTGTCCTGGAACTCACTGTATAGAACAGGTTAGCCTCAGACTCACAGATCCACCTGCCTCTGCCTCCCAAGTGCTGGGGTTAAAGGTGCCCACACTGTGCCCTCCCATGGTTCACTTTCTGAAAGCCAGTTGGAGTCACACATCTTCAGGCACTCCCAGGCCCAGTGACTCAGAGCTGTCTCCTCTCTGGCTCGTGTCTGGTGGATAGGAAACAGCTGCCCCACTGTCTGCTTGGCGTTCTGGCAGAGCTGGACGAGGGCCACACCTGCAGGATGCCACCTGCCTCTATCTGCCTTTTCTCTTGCTCTGGGGTAATTAAGCTTGCCTGCTAGCAGGAAGTCATTTCTTTTATTGCCTCCTTCTTCAGTAAGGTCCTCGGTGGTCAAACCAGTTGGATAACTACTGGCAACTTCTCAAAAGCTAACTCTTCCCTTGAGTTCAGATCGTCTAACAGTTCCCTTTAGTAGCAGCTGATGGAGGGTCAGCTGCTTTAGCAGAAGGTCAAAGCTTGGGGCAGACCATGGAATGCTATCAAACTTGTCACTGTGGTTGCCTCCACTGGACTAGGCCAGTTTTAGACCACCATTGCCCCCAGCTAGTGGTAGAGCTTCTGACCTCTTTTTAAAGACTCTCTTGCCCCACACCCTGTCTGTGTTCATTTGGTCAGTGCAATTCTGTGAAGCCCTGCACATTGTCCTAAGTGCTTGGTGCTGTGTTTGTCAGCTCCCTGTTTACTGTCATGCCTGAGATAATCAATTTATAAAAAGAAAAGATTGCTTTTGGCTCATGGTTTTGGAGTTCTACACCATGGTCATTTCTCCATGACGAGGCAGCACAGTGTGGCGGGGGAGTGTGTGCTGGACTGAGTTTCTCCTTTCATGGCAGGTGGGGGACACTAAGAAAGGAAGGGGGACTCTGGGACTGCCCCCTCAGGGACACTCTTTCAACGACCAGCAGGCCTCTCACCGAGTCCCACCTCTTAATGAGCCTACCACTTCTCTACAGCACCCAGGCATTTTAGGTTCAACTATAGTAGTATTTTATGCCCATTTGTTCATTTGCTTTCCACAACACCACAGCGAAGGATTTAGTGTTGTGTTGTGCCCCCTTTGCAAGTGGAACTGATGCTGAAAGAGGCAAAGTCTTTGTCTGGGCTGCCAGGACGCCACACACCCAGCACAGCCTGCAGCTGCTCAGTCCTGGGCTTTGTGTGCCCTGCGAAGTCCACCTCTCTTCTTTTCTTCCTCTTGAATGCCCACTTGTCCTTCTACGCCCATATAAACATCCCTTGCCTTGTAGTCCTCTGTTTTGTTTTTTGTTGTTGTTGTTGTTGGGCAGAGTGAAAGAATGAGACTCACTGTCTTTTTGAGCACCTGGTTGTTCTAGGGGTCTCCATGTGGCCTCACTGAAGTAGTGTGTCCCTCTTTCGCAAGTGACAAGATCAGTTCTTAGAGATTTTAAGATGACTTGGCGAAAGTCAAGGTGGGAGGAAGGTTCACATCAGGCTTTTCAGCTCCAGAAGCCCCTCAGTCTGTTTTCTAGTAATGACAGTTGTTATTATTATTTTAATATTAATATTAAAATTATTTTAAATATTAAATATTAAAATATTTTTAAATTATTTTTTTAGTATAGTGCTTCTCTGTAAACTTTGTTTGCACTTCTTTGTAAGTAGCAATTATGCTGATACCTATTTCAGAAGGAGAAGATTTGTGTGTGTGCGTGTATGCATGCGAGTTCGTGCAAGCGTGTGTGAGTGTGCTTGCTGTGGGGGCTGCGTGGAGATCGCTCCTCTCCTCCACACCTATGTAAGCTCCGTGGCTTGAACACAGTTTACCAGGCTTGTGTGGCCAATGACTTTACCTGATGAGCCATCTTGCCACCCCCGGCTTGTTTCGTTGAGACAGTATCTCTCGGTGGCCTGGAGCTCACCCAATAGGCTAGGCCGACGGAAGCCGGCAACAGGCTTCTTCTTGTCACTGTCTCCCCAGCACCGGGATTACAAGCGTGTGCTGCCATACTTGGCTCTTTTCTGTGAGTGCCAGGGATTGAACCTGGGTCTTCATGTGGCAAGCACTTTACCTCCTTAGCTATTTCTCAACCCATTTCCTTTCTTTCTTTCTTTCTTTCTTTCTTTCTTTCTTTCTTTCTTTCTTTCTTTCTTTCTTTCTTTCTTTCTTTCTTTCTTTCTTCCCCTCTCTCTCTTTCTGTCTATCACAGGGTTTCTTCTTGCTCAGGAAGGCTTGAACTTGCTATATAGTCCAGGATGACTTTGGGTTTCTGATCATCTTGCTTCCACTTCCAGGGA
>CM053764.1:131249028-131264370 GCA_028658305.1 Pachyuromys duprasi
GATGATGTATAGGAAGTCCGTTATAGTTGGAATAGAATAGACATTACATTTTCTTTTCTGTGAAAAATAAAGAACTTTGTGTATGGAGCAAGTTATATATCTGTACACAGGTGCTTTAAAGTGTATCATATACTTGTGTTCCTGAAATGTGCAGAAAGACATAGCTGGTACTAGTGAGTACCTAATGAGAGGAAAGGCTCCTTTCAGCACAAACAAAGCAGAGTTACACATTGTTATTTTATATGTATTTTTATAATTAATGTTGCTTTATGATGAAGAAATTAAGTAAGAAGTGACAGAGGCAGGCAGACCTCTGGGCATTCAGGGCCAGCCTGATTTACATAGCAAGTTCTAGTCCATCCAGGGCTACATTGTGAGACCCTGTTTCAAAAAAAGGTGACAAGAGGAATAATAGTAGACTATGTCTGTCATATCCAGGGAGAAATAAGTAGTGAAGTGTGGAGCACATGGCCTTGACTCCTCCATATAGTCCATGTGTCCTGTGGTTGGACATGAAGATTTCATTTCAGTTCTGAAAACACTAATGAGAAAAGGAACAAACTTGCATGCGTCATAGTTTTCCCTGTTTCTTTATTTTATTTCTAGTCAGTGCAGTTGATTGATTTTACTAGCCTTTTCATGGAACAAATAGAGTCTTTGATTTCTTACAGATGAACAAGTTAATTGAATATTACCAGCAGCTTGCTCAGAAAGAAAAGGTTGAACGGGATCGCAAGAAACTGGCACGGCGTAGAAACTATATGCCTTTGGCTTTTTCGGTGAGAATTTGGCACAGAGACATTTTTGCAAGGCCTGTAAGGCATGAGAATAGTGGCCATTTTAGAAAATGGCCTGTATCCTTGACTTCTGTAGTTGATATCAAAAGCAGCTCCTCAAATGTGTGACCCCACAGCTGTGCTTTTGTGTGTCATTAATTCTATTTAACCTCCTTGTGTTTTAATAAGGGCATCTATCTTTCTTCCTCCATTGCTCCATTTCAGTTTATTCTTCCCAAAAATTACTGCTTCATTTTTTTTAGGCAATACAAACTATTTACTGCTTTTGTGTATTACAGAAAGATTGAAAAGAAGGTGGGTAAGCAGTAGATTTTATTTTGCTTTCCCTTGTAATGTACCTTTGGCACTCTGGTTTTCCAGTTCTAATCTTTTGTTGGTTTCTGTTTTGACACCTTCCCATCCTCCTTTTTCAATATGGAAGGCGCTGACACATGCCTACCCAGTATTTGTTGTGGTGGCGGTGGGATTGAACTTCGGACCTTAGCTCTTAGGCAAGCATTCTCTCACTGGCCAAACCCTGAGTACATTCGTATGGTTAAGGGTGATTCGCAAAAGTAGAGTTGTTGGTAGAAATTATTTGTGGATGTCACTTTCTGCTCTTTTGTAACTACTAGACAGAAGCAAAGATTGGGATTTTCTTGTCCCTCAAGTTTCATTTGTTTTCACTGAACAGTTTGTTTTCTTTGTACTTGCTTGAGCTCTAACATGTTGACATTTATTGAATGTCAGTGACATGTTTAGCAGTGTGCTAAATACATAATGTATCATTTTCCTTAATCCCCACAGCAGCCCTGTGAGGCTGATAGTACGCCCTCACTGTACACTTGAAATGAGGTCTGGAAGGTTCAGTATCTTGTTACATTGCATCTACTAAACAGTTAGGTAAGCTGATAAAGCCATAATGTGGAATTTACAGATTTGAGTTTAGTTAAACATTAATACTGGCAAAGCACCTTCACTTAACAAAGAAGTAAGTGGATGTTCCCAAATAGTCCAGTGGCCTGATCAGCATCCCCACACCTTGGAACTAAGTGCTGTCTCCTTCCAGCCTTCCCATATACCTGCTGGCTGTATGCATTTGCTTTTATCTTATGCTTCATTTTTTTTTTTTTTTTTTTTGTCTCTGTTGCAACCTGCTGCTATTTTGGGGCTCTACAGCAACACACTATTCATGTAGTGGTAAGTTCTCTTTCATGATTCTTCTTCCTCCTGAAGAAGTTAACAGACGGTCATTATGTGTCTTAGACACGTCACATAGTTTTTGCCTGAACCATAGCTTGGATGTTCTTAGGCTAGTGTTAAAAGCTCATGTGTGGTCCACTTTTATTGTTTTACTGTAGTTTTAGTCTCTGTGTTGCTTATTCTAGGAGCAGAATACTAAATGTGGGTTACAAAAAAAGGGTAGATTTTAAATAGCTTTTTGGTTTTGTTAGTTTTATTTATGTTGTTGCTTATTTCCCTGAGCTTCTCATGCTGTGCTCTCCTATTTCTTGCTTTCGATAAACAGAATGTGTATACTGGCCTTTCTAATAGAAGTTTCTGAACTTTGTTTAGGACAAGTACAGTCTTGGAACCAGACTTCAGCGACCAAGAGCTGGTGCATCCATTAGTACACTTGCTGGACTTTCGTAAGTTTAGACATTAAATGACTGAGAACAGCGGATAACAAAATGAATGGGTTTTTGTGTGTGTGTATGTGTGTTTTTTGTTTTTGTTTTTTTTTAGCTACCAATAGGACAAGGATTCTTTGACTTAGAAAGGATCCAAACTTTAAGATCCTCTACTCTACATGCCGGGTGTTGGTGGCACACACCTTTGATCCCAGCACTTGTGAGGCAGAGGCAGGCGAATCTCTGTGTTCGAGGCCAGCCTAGTGTACAGAGTGGGTTCCAGGACAGCTAAGGCTACACAGAAACCCTGTCTGTGTGTCGTGGAAAACACACACATACCAGAAAAGATACTCTGCATTAAAGAAATACTTGAGTCATTGATAGAGACTTTGAGGGTAATCCAGTGGGCCCTTAGGAAGTTACTGCCTTTTATTTTTCAGCCTTAGAGAAGGAGAAGACCAGAAAGAGGTAAAGATTGAGCCAGCTCAGGCTGTCTCTGAAGTGGAACCTCTGCCTGAAGACTATTATACGCGACCCGTGAACTTAACAGAGGGTAAGTCCTGGAACTTCGGTTCCTGCTCTGCTCTCCAGCAGCTTGTGCCTTGGTTCCTTGCATGCCTCAGCACTTGGGATTCTTAATGGAATAGTTAATAAAATGAAACATGTTGACAATAAACACATGTCCTCATTTAAAACGCGTAAAAATGCTCAAGAGCCTGTTGCTTTGGGAAGCATAGGGCAAGTCTAATTTTGAGAGTGGCTGTGAGCTGAGCCTGACTTCTTCCTCCCTTGTCAGTGACCACCCTGCAGCAGCGCCTCTTCCAGCCTGACTTCCAGCCAGTCTCTGCCTCTCAGCTCTATCCTCGACACAAGCACCTTCTGATCAAGCGCTCCCTGCGCTGTCGGGTTAGTACTCTTCTCTGTAGAATTGCCACTTGTGCGGGAGAAAAGCAGATAGGTGTGATTTGGTATCTGGTCATTGTAAATACAGAAAGCTCATTGAACACAAATAAAATGGACCTAAGGTTTCAGACGACTCAGCAGATAGCTACTGTTGTTCCATATCTCCTACAAATATGGAGACTAGAGTGTGGAGGTTGAATGCTCCCCAAAACCAGAGCAAAAGAACTTATAGCATTTAGGCTAATACACATAGAACACTAATATAAAATAAACAATTTAAGAAAAAGCAAGAAAGAAGGAAAACCTCAATTTAATCTTTAGGAATATACAGAACAAACAATAGAGTTTTATGAATAAATTGTAAAACCAAAATGGAAGGAGGAAAGGTCTTTTAGATTCCATTGTGTGATGCTGTGGGCATTTTATGGTGATGAACTCTGTGTGCCTGAAGAATGCATTGTGGTACCCACTGATCACACCTGGCTGCCAAACACTTGAAATGTGAAATTAGCTGAGATACTGACTCCCAATTCATTAAAATAACCACATGTGACTAGTGTTTAATGTTACCAAATAATGCATCTCTGTATTGAAGAGATTTAAAGGTATACCTGCCAGCACAATGTGTATACTTTATGCAGCTCCTGATCTAGACGAAACATAGACTAGATCCAGACAGAAAGAGCCTGGAGAGGAAGGGAAAAAAGAGAAGGAGGGGTGAAAACAAAGAAAATTATATAAAATCTGAGAAATTTTAAATTAGCAGGATTTTTTGTCTTACTAAAGAATTAGTCTTTTTTTAGGGATAATATTTTTTTTAAAAAACACTTTTATCTTTTTGGAGATGTATGCTAAAACATGGATGAATGGCATAATGTCCATTTATCACACAGACAAAAAAAAACTAAGAATGTAGAATGTAAAATAACTAAGAATGTACAGACACTGTTTGCTTGCTTGCTTTTCAAGACAGGGTCTTAGCTATGGTGGTGTGTGCCTTTAATCCCAGCACTCAGGAGGCAGAGGAATGCAGATCTCTGAGTGTAGGCCAGCCTGGTCTATAGAGCTAGTAGAACAGGCACTCTAGGACAGCCAAGGGTGCACCGGGAAACCCTGTCTGAAAAAACAAAAAAAGACATATTTTTTAAAAAATTGATGTTTGGTAATTACAACATTACAAATCATTGGGGAAAGAATAGACTATTAAATTTTGCTAGGGCTGTTTGGCATGTGGCTCAGTTGATGGTGCATTTGCCTAGTGTGCACGGGTTCATTTCCCAGTACCCTATAAAACTAGATGTGTACTAAATACCATAATTCCAGTACTCAGGCAGCAGAGACAGAATCGTCATAGATTCAGGTCATCCTCAGCTGCACAGCAGGTCCAAGGCCAGCTCAGATATGTAAGACTTTATCTCAGAAAAAAATTTGGCTAAGGAAAATTGAAAATTTAAAAGACAAATAGAAGGAGAAAAAGATTACCCATAATACAATTTCTGAGTAAGGGATTATTTCACAAACAAGGTAAAATAACAAATGAAGTAAAGCTGGATCTTTCTCCATAGTAACAGTAAAACTTGTGCTCCCATCCCACAGAAAATCTATAAGCAAATAAAAAGGAGGACAGTAGAGTGAGAATTGTTCACAAGGTGTATTATGCAAAGATTACAATCTGGAGTGTATACCTGACTCTAGTACTCAGCAAGGGAGGGTATAATATAAAGCAGGGCATGGAGCAGATGCCTACAATTCCTCTGCTCTGGATACAAAAGCAGGGAGTGGTACATTCTAAGACCCTTTGTCCAAAACCAAACAAATCCATGGTAACCCAATATAAAAATAACAAGTGAATATGGCAGAGAAAATTCTGTAGTCAGTAAGCATGAAAGATACTTGAACCTACACAGTAATCACAGAAATGTATGTTAAAGCTCTTTCAAGATGCCATTTGATAATCATCAGAGAGCAGAAATTAGTAGTTTGGGGGTATCTGTCAAAGTAGTAAATGGCCTACCCATTGACCCACTGGTAGAAAATTGTCTTACTGACACATCATTGGGAAGTGACTCATGTCCAATGCTCATTGCTGCTTTATCTATGGTCACAAAATGGTGGAAATACTCTGTCTCCACTGTCTGGTTACAGTTACAGAAGTCATTACAGTGAAACATTAAACATGAAATTCCTTTGTCTGTTAGAATGGAGTGCGAAGATAATGTAAAAAGGAAAGGGCAAAAGAATGTGTAGGTTTCCCTTTTGTATTGTGAAAACAGAAGATGAACTATGCCTATACACAATGTGCCTTGCCTGCCCTGTGCATAGATTGGCCCTGTAGAGAGAAACAAGAGACACACTGGTAATATACTCTAGACTAGACACTGCTTTATACTACTTAAAAATATATTTTAACGAGGTTATGCAGGTCATTGGATTTAAATACTTCCATTCATATAGCTCCCCAAAGCTATATAGTTTATTTCTCCTTCTTGAGTCCCATTTTAATCATCTGTACAGTGAAAAACATTAACAGCTTTTAATGAAGTCAGTGTGGTGCTTGTATAAGTTGGTGTGTGCATTGTTCAGCACACAGTGAACACCTGTTGTGTGCTAGCTATGGATAGTTTTTAAGCACTGTATGCATTTATGATGTTTTCTATAAATTTTGGTTATTAACATAAATTCTATTATAGAATTTTTAGACTTTGGGCAGGAAGTAAAATTCTAGTAATTTCCTTCCGTCTTCATTTAATGGTTCCGTGAATCTTTAGAGTATATTCTTGTTTCCCTCTGTCTGACATGTACTTTTCTTTTTAGAAATGTGAACACAACTTGAGTAAGCCAGAATTTAATCCAACATCTATCAAATTCAAAATCCAGTTGGTTGCTGTGTAAGTATTTTAGATTGTTGATTGAGGTTTTGTGGATGTTTTTCAATGGGGATTGTCTTTTTTTTTTTTAATTCAAAATGGAAATAAATTACAGTGAGATAGTCTTTCCTTTCTGTTACTATTACGGTTTTACATTTATTTAAATAGCATGAAGTCTCAAGTACATCTGTGAATGGGGAATCAAGGCTATGTGGCCTGGAACTGGAATGTCTTGGAATCCCAGCTTCTAGGAAGACAGAAGCAAAAATGTGTTTGTATCAGTGGCACAGTGTTGTGATGTGGTCTCTAGCAATATGGAAAATGACCAGTCATTCATTTTACAAATTATAAAATATCTAAGTTAAGACTTTTATGGTAAATCTAAAGCATAGCAAATTGAAGAGTACTCTAAAACAGTATTTTACTTCCTAGTTCTGATAACATTTTGTTGAATGGAATCAAGGTGATTAAGCTAGTGTTAATTCATTGGGTTGTCAGTGGTTGTGTATTAAAGAAAAGACAATTAAGGAGGAGTGTAGAGGGCCAGCCAGCTACATGGCTCGGTGGGAAGAGCACTTCCAGAACAACATGACAACCTGAGTCTAGTCCCTGGAGCCCATGTAAAGGTAGAGAACCTACTCACTAAGCTGTTTCCAGATCTACACATACACACACATACGCACATAATAATAGGGGTTTTTGTTTTGGTTTGTTTTGTTTTTAATTTAAATGGGTGTGATAATGTACCCCTTTAATCTCAGCACTCAGGAAGCAGAGGCACGTGGATCTCTTGAGAGTGAGGTCACCTGATCTACATAGCAAGTGGCAGGCTAG
Source organism: Pachyuromys duprasi (assembly GCA_028658305.1). Taxonomy (NCBI): domain Eukaryota; kingdom Metazoa; phylum Chordata; class Mammalia; order Rodentia; family Muridae; genus Pachyuromys; species Pachyuromys duprasi. The sequence continues at coordinate 131,256,040 of CM053764.1, forward strand.
CTAGAGTTATGTGGTATGGCCATCTGAAAAAAAAGAATTTTAAACTGGACATGATGATGCACACCTGAGATTTCAGCCCTTAGGGAATGAAAGCAAATTCGATCCTCTTGACCTCACCTCCCCCCCCCAAAAAAAAACACCTATCAAATAAAAATAAATAACATTTTGGAGATTAAGGGTAATGTCTGACTTTGATGTAAAAAAAGCCCCTATAGCAAGACAAGAACTCACAAAGGAAAATGAATACCCTTAGCTTGGAGGAAAGAATCATGAGTTATAAAATTGCCAGGGCCCTAAGACAGGTGGCAAAGGAGGAAAAGATGTGTGGCACTTAACACCAAAAGTAGCAGCTGGCATCAATGAGGAAATCAGCTAAGCATTTACAACACATTGTTTATAGGATTGTGAATTGTGAGAATCTTTGTAGAGCGTGAGCTGGGAATAGCAAGACAGATTACCTACATGGCACAGTTTGGTTTGGTTTGGGGTTTTTTTTTTTTGAGACAAGGTCGTATTCAACCCAGACTGGCCTTAATGAACTCACTATTAACTCCTGATTCTCCTTCCTCTACCTCTTGAGTGCTGGGATTATAGACCTTTGACTCAGCAATACTATGCAAGGTGCTGGCTCTCCAGAAACAAAAGCACCAATAAAGGTGCATTTGTGAGGATGTACATTACAACATTTTCATGGAAAAAACTAAAAGCAGCTCTTTACTGGCTATTAACAAGGAAATTATTAATTAAATTGACAGTGACCTCTACTGTAGAATACTATGCAGCTGTTTAAAAAGAAACCATTGGGAAATCAGGGTTGCAAAGTGCTGGTCTGTCAAGTTAGGATCTAGGAGAGAGCGAAGTGTTGGGACTGCCACTTGACTGTGTTTCTCTAAGATAATTTCATCATCTCTAAAATTGGAACAACATTCTTTTCAAGGATATTGGGAATAATACCGTAAGCTGTGATGTGTATCACCATGGGACTATAAATAACCATAAAATGTTCACTTTCCTACCTATCATTGTGCAGTAATAATTGTTAGGAATAAAGAAAACTACCACAATAGCACATGTGAACCATAGGATAAACTCTTCTTTATTAAGTTTTGATATGTTATTAACATAAGATATTAAGTTATGGTCCCTGGGCAGTGGTGGCTGGTACCTTTTATCCCAACACTAAGAAGCAGAGGCAAGAAGATCCCTGAGTTCAAGACCACACTGGTTTACAGTGTGAGTTCCAGAACAGCCAAGGCTACAAAGAGAACCTCTGTCTCAAAAACAGCAACAAAAACAAAAAGTGCAGTCACAGCTAGAGAGATGGCTCAGCAGTTAAGAGCACTGGCTGCTAGAGAACCCAGCTCACAACTGTATGTAACTCCTGCTCTGGGGGATCCAACACCTTCCTACAGACACATGCAGGCAAAACACCATTGAAAATAAAAATAAGAGGAGACAAACTGGCTAGCAATTTAGAAGGAAAAGACGCCAGCAAAGAGTAGTTTCTTTCTTGGCTAACTTGACAAAAATGTTGGGCCTCTTGGCAACCTCATCCTTGCCAGAAGCCAGAACTGCCGGTAGTGTTTGCCAGTCCGATCTTCAATGTGTTTCCTAGATGATTTTAGGGTTATCTCTTCAGAGAGGGGGAGTGTTAGAAGACCAGCAAAGGCCTGTTAAAGATAAAACAACTCTGATACAGAGAACAGAATCTCTGGCCTGAGTGAAAACCTAACAGTCAATTTGGTTTAAATCAAGAGACCACCTTAAGGCAGGCTTACCTTAAGCCATGCTAAAAAGTTGGGTAATCAATCCTTCAATGAAATGTCCTGTTTTCCTTCCCCAAATTTCCACCCCTAGTACAGTCCCTACAAGCAGAGCAGCCATGAGGCTCCTGTTCCTTTTCCTTCTTTCTGTCTTTTCAGGGATGGTAAGATTCTAAATATGCTTTATATATATATATATTGGGCTTCCTTGCTTTCTGTAAAGCTCCTCTCCCCACCATGTGGCTCCTTGTCTACTATTTGTTTGACTTCCTCTCCATCAAAACAGCACAGCTATTTTTTTCTTCTCTTCATTTTCTTCCTCCAGGCAGCTGCTGAGATTTACAGCTTGCCTGCCCTGGGGTGTTTCTGTTAATAATAAAGGTATCCTCAAGCTTAAAAAATATATATGCATATTCATTACAGACATTTGTGAGGTTCTAGATTTAATACTACCTAGTACAGGGTAAAAAAATTGTTTTCACTAAAGAAACCCTATTTGCATTTTAGCATCATCTTTTTTGGTTTTTGTTTTTTCGAGACAGGGTTTCTCTGTGTAGCTTTGGCTGTCTTGGAACTCACTATGTTCACCAGGCTGGCCTTGAACTCAAAAGATTCTCCTGCCTCTCTCCCAAGCACTGGGATTAATGGTGTGCACCACCACAGCTTGGCTCTAGCATCATCTTCTTAAGCTTACTCTGATTTTTTTTTCTGACATCATGGTATAATCATGTGACAGTGTTAATACAGTTGCCTTGGCTGAACCTCAAACCTACTGAATCCAAATCTCCAGCACTGCAGGGCAGAGTTACATAGTTTAAAGTTATAATACTGTGTAGTCTTGATTCTGAGAGACTTTTTTTCCACATTAATGCTGCAAGTACTTTTCAGGGCATGTTAGCACCCGCTGTTAGCTTATTCTCCACAGTGACCTCAGTAGATAAATTCTGGATGAGTTACTTTTCAGTTGCTATGATGGACAGACACCGTGGCCAAGGCAACTTATAAAAGAAATCATTTAATTGGGCTTATGCTATGGATTCACAGCATTAGAGTCCATGATAGCAGAACAAAGACATAGCGGTAGAAACAGCTGAGATTTCACATCATAAACTGCAAGCAAGAGCTAGCAAAAGAGCATGGGAATGGCATGGTGCTGGAGCAGTAGCTAAGAGTTTACATCCTTTTGGGGGGTGGGAGGTTGAGACAGGGTCTTACTCTAGCTCTGGCTGTCCTGGAACTATGTAGACCAGGCTAGGCTTGAACTCACAGAATTCCATCTCCCTCTCTCTCCTGAGTGCTGGGATTAAAGGCTTCCACCACCATACGCAGCTGGCGAGCTTACATCCTTACCGTAGGGGGAGAGAGAGAGACAGCCAGCTAGCAATGGTGTGGGCTTTTGAAGCCTAAACTCCTGCCCCTGTTGACACACCTCCAACAAGGCCATACCTCCTAAACGTTTCCAAACAATTCCACCAACTACAGGCCAAGCATTCAAACACATGAGCCCGCGGGGCCGTTTTCATTCAAACCATTGTTTTTACAAAGTGGCATCATGGTCTATAAATACTGAGCAGGCATTTGAACCTGTGCAATTTTGAGTCCAGACAAACATTCAAGCAGCTTATGATTTTGAAAGCAAGAGCAAAATACTATAGAGTGCCTAGATTTATAGTGCTGGCACTACACCTGCCCACGCCCAGCAGCTCCTCTTTTTTTCTTTTTGTTTGTTTGCTTAGATTTTTATTTATTATGTACACAGTGTTCTGCCTGCATGTCAGAAGAGGGCACCAGATCTCATTATAGATGGTTGTGAGCCACCAAGTGGTTGTCTGGGAATTGAACTCAGCACCTTTGGAAGAGCAGCCAGTGCTCCTTAACCTCTGAGACATCTCTCCGCCCCCCAGCATCTCTTTTGTAATGAGGTAGCAGCAGTCAGGCCTATCTCACAGGTGGGATTGAACACTATGGTGAGCACTTGTACAGTACTTGAATATTGCCTGGCACACAGGGAGCACTGTGTATGGTAGGAATATATGCACGCTTACAGCCATATAGAATGTTAGCTATCGAGATTGGATCTTATAACCAGCTACCTTGTTGAGTGAATTAAGTGAAATTCCCCCAAAGTAAATTTATAAGGAAAGCATATGCTGTGATACACACAACTGTAAGCCCTAAGCCAGCTCTATATACATACAGGCTGAAATCCTAAAATTTCAGGCAGAACTAATTGTTAATTTGTTTTCATGGCTCTTCTCTTACTATGGTGATACAGTTCTTCATTTTCTGTTAATATATTCTAGTGAACATTATTTGTAGCACTAGTTTATGTGTGTGAGGCTTTTTTAAGGTAAATAGTAATTTCAAAAGACTCCACTGGATATTAATACATGTTTTTATTTATCAATAGCAATTATATTCCAGAAGTGAGAATCATGTCAATCCCCAACCTTCGCTACATGAAGGTTAGTACTGTACTTATTGACACGCAGACTTGATAAGTCAGTGGCCTTTGCACATCTGTATGTGGGTGGCTGTGTGTGTAAAATGGGATCCTGGAAGGAAGGTGCAGGACAAGGACAGTGTGAAATGATAAAGACATTGAGACTCTGTTTCTTTAAACTGGGATTCTTGCCAACAACATGTTGGATGTGTAAGAGGCAGACTGCACATTCTGTAAAGTTAGAAACATGGGAAAAGAAAGATGATGATACTGGGTACCATAGGAAGTTTTTTCTTGTTGCCAATAGGAGCTTTTCTGTTGATTCAGATATATGAATCAGTACCAGGAGTACATAGGTTCGTCTGTACCATAGCTCTTCTTCTGTGGGGTCCTCTTCTGTGCACAGCAGCCTCTCTAGCTCTTTGCTTTCATGCTGCTCATGAAAAGATTTACAGCATCTTTTTATATTACCAATCTTTAGAGTAGCAAATGACCATAGTATCAGGTTTTGGAAATTTTAAAGGTATGATGTGTCACTTCCCCCTGCCCTTGGTAATGTGTCTGGCTACCCTATGCCTACAATATTTTATTTGGGGCTTTGTTTTGTTTTGTTCCTTCATTGGCTAAACAGCAACCAGAGTGGAACAAGAGCTGTAAACTTTTAAACTGTTGTTTAGATAATAAACCTTTCTTGGAGTTTCTGGATCTGGTAACTAGAATTCTCTCCTCAGTGCATTAGTAAGATAGGCACCCCAGAGGGTATGTCACTAACAGACACAAAACGATCAGTAAACACTTAGGCTGCTCTGCTATAGACAAGCAGGAAGTGCTATTGCTCTAGAGAAATGGGGAATGATTTTGTGAAACATTTGTGTGACATCTAAGAACGTAGACCTTAGTGGGAGTATGACACATCTAAGAGATGCTTTTATGTTCTCCAGGAGAGCCAGGTCCTCCTGACTCTTACTAATCCAGTGGAGAACCTCACCCATGTGACTCTGTTGGAGTGCGAAGAGGGGGACCCTGACAATATCAACAGCACTGCTAAGGTAAGGGCATTTGTCTCAGAAAGACCTTCACATTGCCTGCTGTCGTTGGACGTGACTTAAAAGAACCCACACTCATTTCTACATGTGATCCAGTGTCCTGATTCTACATGCTAATTTTATCTTACCTACAAACACCCAGCCACTGCCTATCCAACCTCATTGTTCTTCTCACTGGGCCTCAGCACGGAGACCTGCCTGACCTCTCTTTAGTACAAGTCATCTCAACATGTCACCTGTGTTGCCACCAGGCCATTCTTCCTGCATTAACTGCTCAGCCTGCTGATCATGCAAGCTCTCTCACTTCAGGATGAAGTCCACCTTCTTTGGCAAGCTCCTTGACAATGACTGCTTTCTGTTCTTCAGTAAACCTTCCTCCAGATCCTCAAGTTTAGCATTTTGTAAATGTTGCCATAGTGATGGCTGCACCAATGGGTGTGACTATGTCTGCTGGGGAGCTGCATTGCTGCTTGCTTTCATCTGAGCCCCTCCTTCCTGTCCTTCTCCCTAGTGTGCACACCTTTTCCGTTCAGTTTAACACTCATTCTTGAGGACTCATGAAATATCATCTCCTTTTAGTTAGAAGCAGATGTTTCTTCCACATTCGCATTACTTACTGCTCTACTCACATAGACTACAACTAGCAGTAGCTAAATTCTAATGTGATTTTGACTGAATGAAATGTGACTTTGTTTTGTATTTTGCTACTCAGAGGTTGGTGGACTTTTTCTTTTCACATATGTGTGTGTGTTTGTATATGTGTACACTGTGTGCTCTTGGACACATGCTGCTGGACCATTTCTCCTAGATTGTCGGGTGTGGTACCAAGAACTGTGACCCACTGAGCCATCCTCCCAGTCGAGTTGATGGAGAGCTTAAGAGAACTTTATGTAGTACTGACTCATGATTCAGTGTGATACTCATACAGCCATTTGTAGAAGGAATGCTTTTATCTCCAGCTGTTCAAATAATGTCACTAGAGAATTTCCTAGTGGGACCCAGCTTTTTTCTTCTAATGTTTAAATGACTTCACTCACTAGCATCAACTTCAGAAAGAGACGACACATGTCCTTTCATCTGTTTTTTAAAAATGGCACTAAGAAGTAGGTGTAGTTGGGCTAAAAATATGAAAGTCTGGGGTGTGGATGCTGCCTTGATCGCGGCCTTCATCTGCTGCTGCATCCCCACAGCACTACCGCTGCACTGCAGCTGTACTTAGGAATGTGACTGGCAGTTTCTGTTGGTCTCTGAAGTATCAAGGTGTGGACCAGAATATTTATGCTCCACAAGTGTAAATAGAAATATACCCAGAGCTCAATGTCAGAAAGTCTTTGTGTTTACAAGGGGAAAGGGGAATAAATTATTTCAAATATACCAGGAATTATTTAAAATAATATAGCAAAGGCCATATGCGCTCTTCTCCTCTTCAGAAGTAACACATCAAAATAAGAAAAGGGGGAAAAAATGAATTGCAGCCTTGTGCCATTGACCTAGTTGAATTCCCTTCAGTAAGCTATACTAGTTAGTTACTTCTCTTGTTGCTGCAGCAAAATAACCTATAGCTAGCAACATAAAAGTCCTGACAAGGCAACCTAAGGTAGCTCATTTTTGGCAGTTGGATGGTCCAGTCCACCACTACAAGAAAATCATGATGTCCAGTCTCAGGTCAGTTGTTAACCATGTATCTTTGAGTCAGTAATAGCAGAGCGATGAATGATAGTGCTCAGCTTACCTTCTACTTTTTTATCCAGTCCAGGAGCTCAGTCCATAGAATGGTTAGGGTAGGTTAGGGTAGGTCTTCCCAGCCTTCTCAGACCAATCTAGAAAATCACTCACAGCCGTGCCAGTAGGCTATCAGGATGGCATTAGCCATCCTGCGGCCCCCATGAAAGTGAGTACTCACTTGACTTGTTGTTTCCATTCTACACTCTTCAGGCCTACTAAGTTCCTCAGCAGTGTTTTAAGATTCCGTCAGGACTATACATGTGTTCTGATGCTCACCTCTTGTCTAGAAGGTGCTGCTGCAGCCCATCTCTTCTGAAGCAGGCCCCTCTTTTTCTCTCAGGTGGTGGTGCCTCCCAAGGAGCTCATCTTAGCTGGCAAGGATGCAGCAGCAGAGTATGATGAACTGGCAGAGCCCCAGGACTTTCAGGATGACCCTGAGTAAGTGACTTTTCTGTGATCTCAGTCCACAGTCAGCTAATCCAGGAGCCTGGATTCATTCATTTGTGTTGTGATCAGCTATCCGACAGGAATAGCTTAAGGAAAGATAGGTTTATTTAGCTCCAGTTTCAGAGGGATTTTAGTTCAAGAGGTAGGAAAAGCTTCACCTATGCCTTTGACAGGGGGCATGAGGCCACAAGCGTCATGTGGTGCAGAGAAAGCTGGAAACAGCTAGAGTAGAAATGGCAGATAACCTTTAGATGTGTGCCTGGGTTTTAAACAAAAAAAATTTTTTTCCTTTCTATTTATGAAATACTGTGAAGGGCTGTAGTGATGGCTCAGCAGTTAAGAATTTCCTCTGCTCTTCCAGAGGACCCATGTTTAATTGCCAGCACCCACATGGTAGCTCACAACCATCTTTAACTCCAGTTCCAGTAGACTGAATGCCCTCTTCTGGCCTCTGCATGCACCAGGCATGGTGGTGCACAGACTTATGTGCAAGCAAAAGTCCATGCACGTTAAATAAAGAAAAGAAAACAAAGGGCGGTGGGTCTTTGTGGACCTGAGGCCAGCCTGGTCTATAAGGCTTTTTCTGAAGAAACTCCTCACCTAGTCAGCAGCATGCTGGTCACAGCAGAGTTTCCCATCGAAATGACTGGGAGACTGTTGATTCCATTGACTTCTAATGTGCCTAATATTGTGCTTCTCTTTTCATAGCATTGTAGCTTTCAGAAAAGCCAACAAAGTAGGCATCTTCATCAAAGTCACCCCACAGCGTGAGGAAGGCGAAGTGACCGTGTGCTTCAAGATGAAGCATGATTTTAAAAACCTGGCTGCCCCCATCCGCCCTATGGAAGACAGTGACCAGGGCACAGAGGTCATCTGGCTCACTCAGCATGTGGAACTGAGCTTTGGC
>CM053764.1:131264870-131281257 GCA_028658305.1 Pachyuromys duprasi
TCCCTTCATTTTTTAATGTAAATTAACTTGATAAGAGTGATGCACCGTGTTTTTAATGCCAGCACCAGTGACGCAGAGGTGGGCAGATCTCTTGTGAGTCCAGGGCTAGCTTGGACTATATAGTGAGTTCTAGACTCTGTAAAGAGATCCTGTCTCAAAAAAACAAATTCACTGGAGCATACAGGTAGGTGTTGCATGAGCTTGCATCCATGTTTTCAGATGCACTGTGTGTTAGATGTGTACCAGCTTTTATCTCCTGGCTCATTGCTTGCAAGGGTATCCTTTATACAAAATGGGGGTTGCTGTTGAGTTTCCTATCCCAGCTTTCTCTGCTGTGAGTAGCCAGCATTAAGGAACCTGATTATCTGTTTTGAGTACATTTCTCTGCTGAACCCGAAAAGGATCTCCATTATTTAAAACGTGAACAAATCCCTGGTGCTTGAGAGGTAAGCTAGCATGGATTCCTTCATGGATAGCTCTTCTAGTCATTCAGCATCCCTTCACCTGCTCCTGACTGGGCCTTTGCCCTACTAGAGTTCGGCTGTCCCCTCCAGGAATCCGTGTTGTCTAGGTTCTGACTCCTTTCTGGGCTTCTGCCCAACAGCAGCTTGGGAAGCCACAGGCCAACAAGCTCAGGCTATGGGTAAAGGAAATCCAGGTGACATCTTTTGAAAATAAGGAAAGTTAAATGAGATCTAGGTGGTTATCTTGGTGTTCTTTAGAACAGGTTTATTTGGCTTATGCTTCCGAATCCTGTATATCACTGAAGGAAGCCAGGACAAGAACTCAAAGCAGGAGCTAATGTAGAGGCCATGTAGGAGTTCCATATGCTCCAGTGAATTTTTTTTTTTCGTTTTTGAGACAGGATCCTAGAACTCACAGTATATACCAGTCTAGCCTTGAACTCAAAAGGGCCACCAGCTAAGTGGTGTCCCTATCCACAATGGGCAGGGCCCTCCCACATTAATCACTAAGAAAATGCCTACAGGCTTGCCTACAGCCCAGTCTTAGGCATTTTCTCAGTTGAGGCCCCCTCTGATGACTGTACCTTGTGTCATGTTGACGTAAAACTAGCCAGCACAATTGTTTTTTGGTCTTTTGAAACAATCACACTTTGTAGCCTGGCTGTCCTGGAGCTCTCTATTGATCAGACTGACCTCAAACTCACAGAACTCAGTCTCACCTGCTGGGATTAAAGGTGCCACTGCCCAGCCATAAAGTGTATTTTATATCCTATCTACTACCTTAAGCTGCTAACCTTCAAGTATGAAACAACCCAGTGGTGGGGTTGGACAAAAGGATTAACTTCCTAAATGTATTTCCTATATAGTACTTATGTTAACCTGATGAACTAAGAGAGCCCTGCCTTCTTAAATATAAGGAATTCCTTTGTTCTGCAGGTGGCTGTTCTGTCCCAAGTTCCTGGGCCAACATCATTAAAGGGTCTGGTTGCCTGAAATAAGTTATTTGAAATGTTACAGCTCCTATAGTTGCTACCCATGCAGTGCCCCTTCGCCTGTGCCCACAGTTCTGTTAGTGTAGATGACCTGCTTGTTACCCATTCTAGGATATCAGATCATCAGTCCTCTCACCTGCCCTTTCCATCAGCATATGCATATGAGCTCTGGTCAAAGTCTTAACACCTACAGTCAGTCCTCAATGGTGATATGAACCTGCCTGGTATAACTGAGTCACCACCTCAATCAGGTTTCCTCTCAGAACTTTGCGTTTGCTGCTCTGTGCTTGGAAAGTTCTCAGAGCTAAAAATGGCCCATACCCTCACACAATGGGTCTTTGCTCACTTGTTGCCATCATGTGGTTCCCTGACTGCCTACTTAGTACCCACTGCCTTCTCCTAAACACATTTCGTATGTTCCCTTGCTGCATCCCCACTCCCATCAAGTAACCAACAGACTATACTGACTTGTTCCTTTTCTGCCTTACCATCCCAGAAGCATTAAGGTAGGAGGTATTTTTATACTTGAAGTTTGACAAATAGTAGACATCCCTAGTTTTGCTGAATTAATGTATATGGGTGTGTTGTCTGCATGTATGTCTTTACACGTGTGTAGTGCCTACAGAGACCAAAAGAATGTGTCAGACCCCCTAGAAATGGAGTTACAGACATTGTGACTTGCCATGTGGGTGCTGGGAATCAGCTCTGAGGGAGCAGCCATTGCTCTTAATGAAAGAGCTGTCACTCTAGCCCCCTTTTTGTCACTTTGGATACTATCCGGTGTTTTGGCCAAATGTTTTGTGCTTTCTTGTAGTGTCTTCTCAATTTAGAATATCCTTTCCTCTGCATATCAGGATTACTTCTCTCCCACCATTTCTGCTATTTTCTCTACTTCCCTAGCCCTGGCCAAGTCCAATCTGTTTCTTTTTCTCTCAGCTCTGAACTTTTCCTGTGGATATTCTATCTACAATAAAAACCTTCCCCCGAATAATGGAGTGGCCATTTCGATTGTTTCTTTACCCTCACCTACACATTGGTCATCTGTATCTTCACTCATTAAAGAGAAGTCTAGAGCAAACTCCAACACTCAGGCAATTGCATTTCAGCCATGCATCATATATGATCTTTTCTGTAAACACAAACTGAAAAGATGGGTCCTAAGAGTCCTGGCTGGTCTTCCAGAAGATTTGTGTTCGAGTCCCAGCACCCACATGGCAGTCCACAGCTGTCAGGTCTAAATACTGGTTATACAAAAGCCGGCATTCCTCAGGAGTCTGTGAAGCCTGCTCTCCCATACCATTTCCTTATCACTGGAGAAGGGAGAAGTGGCTATCTGTGGTGCATATTTCCATACCAAAGTGCATGCTGGTATGCTTTAATCTCCCTCAGTATAATAAGTATCTGTTACACATGTCAGAGTCCATGCTGGCTCGTCTCACCTGCCTGTTACCCTACACTTCTCCAGCTCATGGGCTCCTCTCCCCATCAGTACTCATTTCTCCTTATAAACGTGCTATTTCAGGTATGTACTCTCTTGCTCTCCCCCTCTCTCCTCCCATGGCCAGGTACAGACTAAAGGCTAGTACTTTCAGTCTACTACTTTCTCTCTGCTTTGGACTCTTTCCAGATGCCTCTGGCTGTTCTCTCCATATCTACAATTAAAACCTGCTTAACCATACCTTGGAGCAGTCATGTTTTTACAACCATGTGAAATCCCAGTTTCATGGGAACTGTCACCCCTTCTGACCTCCATGGGCATTGCACACGTGGTGCAGCCATGCATGCAAGCAAAACATTCATACACATAAAAATGAATAAATGTTAGAGCTCAACATCCAGGTCATGCCTAAAAGTTAGCATTCTACACTTCCCCCTCCTTGAGTTCTTTCTATCATTGTGTGTGTCTGCGTGTTGTTGTTGTTTTGTTTAAGACAAGGTCTTACTATATAGCTCTGGTGATCCAGGAATTCACTATGGAGACCAAACTGGCCTTGAAGTCAAAGAGACCTGCCTGCCTCTGCCTCCTTGGCTCTGGGATTATAGATATATGCCACTATGCCTGGCCTGTATTTGTTTTTAAGGTTACATATAAGCATATGATACCAATTCTTCATTTGTAGAAGTTATAGAAAGGTTTATCTTAATTAAAATTAGTTGACTGCTGAAGCTTTTGCCTATGATGCGTAAAAGTGTTAACCCCTACTAGAAAACACATTGGAGGCTGTGAGTTCAAGGCCAGCCTAGTCTAGAGAGTGAGTTCCAGGACAGCCAGGACTACACAAAGAAACCCTGTCTTAAAAAAGCGAAACAATGAAAAAAAAATAAAAACAAACAGTGGAGAGTCTGGAGAGATTGCTCACCAGTTACAAATGTGCACTGCTGTTGCAAAGGACCTACGTAAGATTCCCAGAACCCACACTGCATTGCTTACAACCACCTGGCCATAGGGGGATCAGCTGTCTCTGGCCTTTGTGGGCAACTACACCATGTGCACATATCCACACAAAAATAAAATAATTTAACATTTTTAAAGGACTCTTTTTTAAAAATCATAAAAGCTAGGTGGTGCACACTTTTACTCCCAGCACTCAGGAGACAGAAGCAGGCAGATCTCTGAATTCGATGCCAGCCTGGTGGCCTACAGAGTGAATTCCAGGACAGCAAGAGCTGCACAGAAAAACCCTGTCTTGAAAAATAAATCATAGATGTTCTTGGGTCAGAGCTAAAGTGACAGGGCAGTCCAACATTCTGGATTCTGAGAAGGGACATAATTCTCTGAGAAGACAAAGGACATGCAGTGTATTTGCTCCTTTTCTATCACTGTGATAAAATACCATGAACAAGACAACTTATAAAAGTGTTTAATTGGGCTTACAGTTCCAGAGGGTTAGAGTCTAGGAACAAAGGCACAGAAATAGCTGAGAGCTCAAATCTCAAAATGCAAACAGGAGGCAAGAGAGTTCACTAGAGATTTTGAAGCCTCAAAGCCTTCTTCTGCCCCATGATACACCTTCTCTAAAAAGACCATACCACGTAATCATTTCCCAACAGTTCAACCAACTGGGGACCAAGTATGAAACATGAACCTCTAGAGGTCATTTCTCATTCAAACCACCACATGTAGCAGATATGGACAGGAGGGAGGAAATAAGCCAAAATAGTAAAGGATTACTAAAGAATTACTTTTAAGGAACTAATATGATAGCACGTAACCATGAAATCCTAGAGCTTGTGGACTCACAAGCTCTAAAGTTCCAAAACTTTTAAGGAATTCATGAGAGCGTTATTTGGTTTAGAGGAATGCAGCAGGCATGCTAAAGGAAAGACATAAAATGTTGCCTCCCTCCCCAGGCTCTCTCATAATGGGACAGAAAGCCTGAGCTACTAAGAAAAGAATAGAAAAATCCTGTCTCCCCAGATAAAGGTCCATTGCAGAGGAAGCAAGGTAAGAATGAATGAATGAAATAAAAAGTGCCCCTGGAAAGACAAGATTGAGTCTTGAGACAACCCTATACCAATATTCTCTGTCTACAACTACAAGAAGGACAGAGATTTCCTTCTTATTTAGGAAAGGAGGCAATATAGGTTCAATATAAATTGTCCTCTGAGGTGAAATTGTTCTCTGAGGTGAAATAAAATATAAAAGAAGGAAGGAGAATAAGAGAGGAAACTAAGACAGGATTTCTAAGAGTCAGGCACAGAGCCTACTAAACACAAACTGAATTGTACCAGCAGAGACAGAGAACTCCTTTATCACTGTACTTCCAACCTAGCAATCAGTGCCATGCTTCAATTCCTGGAAGCTTGCAAGGGTACAAAAGAACATCTCTACTGTGCAATTGTGCAAGACAGCTGTAAGCTTAAGGGCGAAGCATGGGCATTTCAGAAGCCTAAAGAACAATGCTAGAGGATGGGGAAGCCATGATACACTGAAGGGAACCATTGAAACAACACAATCCAGACCCAGCTCAGTTGACTAGATTGCTCAAACTCCACACAAAGGGACTCGGAAGAACATAACCCATCTTTAAGTCCAGGAACATCTGTATAGGGACAGAACATATATCAGTCATTACCATAGGTTAAATGTGGGGCTGTGTTGCAGGATATCTGATTACACTATCAGTCCTGAGACTGTGTGATTTACTGGGTTAAAAAAACAAACTAACAAACAAACAAAACTTGTTTTCAGCCTTAGCACACACTTTCTGCCTGAATATTGTTAATTGGATTAAATAAAGTCAATTAAATAGATCAAGAGGCGGAGCAAGCTACCAGTTGATAGGAAGTGAACATAGGATTATTAAGAAAAGAAAAACAGTAAAAGTAAGTCAGGAGGATGACTAGACACACAGGAAGTGGGAGTGGTATTCAGTTGGAAGGAGTATTTGAAGGAGTGGGAAAAGGATGTTCCATCAGGCAGCTGAGGAGGAAGGTCAGCTGGGTGCTTTCTCTGTCGATCTAAGTGAGCAGCTTTCACCACAGCAACTGACTCCTGAGTCTTCATTAGGAAAATCAAATGGTTGAGATTTTGTTAAAAACAACAGGGCTGAGTTGATTGCCATCAAAACTTTGGGATAATGAAATTATATGCTAAACGTATGTTTAAAAAATCATAACTATACAAGAAAATATTTGAGCAGTTTGGTGACTGGTTCGGTAAAATATGAAAATGATTAGGCCTGGTGGCATAGACCTATAATTCCAGCTACGAGGGAGACTGAGGGTAGAGTATTACAAATTCATGGCCTTCCTGGGCTAAAATGGTATTTCAAGGCCAGGGAGCAACTTAGTGAAACCCAGCCCCAAGAAAAATAAAAAATATAGAAAGGGACATGATAGTGTATACCTTTAATCTCAGCACTTGGGAGGCAGAAGAAGGTGGATCTGTAGTTTAAGACCAGCCTAGTCTACATAGTGAATTCAAGACTACATAGCGTGACTCTGTCACAAAAAGAAGGAAGGAAGAAATAAAGGAAGGAAAATAAAATTAAATTCATAAAATATTAGTGGAATGGTTGGGAGTTTAAAAACTCCAAAGCCAATGGGGAGTGCTGGTTGCACACCTTTAATCCCAGCACTCGGGAGGCAAAGGCAGGCACATCTCTGTGAGTTCGAGGCCAGCTTGGTCTACAATGCGAGTCTAAGAAAACAAAATCAAAAAACTTGAAAGCTGCCTGGACAGTAGTGGTGCACACCTTTAATCCAAGCACTAGAGATGCAAGCAGATCTCTGTAGAGGCCGTCCTAGTCTACAGAGCCAGCTCCAGGATAGCCAAGGCTACAGAGAGAAACCCTGTCTCGGGGAAAAAAACAAAAGCTATGACTTGTAAGACCTTTTCATGTCACAAGTTGAAAGCAACTTATACCTCGAGATCTGTGGCTTTATTATTTTTTTTAGCTCCACCAAAAAACAAAACAAAACAAAAACAAACAAACCCAAAACCTTAATCCATTTTCACCTCAATTTCCTTTTCTATAAAAGAGCAACCAACATCCTTGCCATAATGATAGGATGGCAATATAAAATAAAGCATGTCTAGTTAAGTGTGATTTCCTGGTAATGAATCCGCTTCTAACATAAGAATGGCCAACATTTATACCAAAGTGATTAGTTGTCTTCTGCGGTAAACTTACTAGACATTCTGTATTTTTGTGTGTTAAATATGACAACGGAAGAGCCACCGGGAACATGAGAGCCACAAGCATCAGCGCCTAGCCTCGACTAACCGCGTTCCGCCTGGGCCCCCTGGTCCACTCCCGGTTCCTTTAGTCTTTGGTAGCCAGGATGCACGCAAGGTAGCTGGGCGGAACCGCCGCGCTCTGACGCGAGGCCACGCCCCGCAGCTGCCCGGGCGCACAGATAAGACGTAGCGCGGCGCCGGCCTGGGGCCTGTCGGGATTGTGGCGGTCGGTCTCCCGAATCGGAAGCCAACGCTGCCGCGGGACTCCTGATATGGCGACCTCTCTGGGTTCCAACACCTACAACAGGCAGAACTGGGAGGACGCGGTGAGTGAGCGCCGGAGGAGGAGGCGGGGACGGCGAGGCTGGACGGGATGGGGAGGCCATACCCGGGGCTGCGGCGGGATCGGCCGGAACGGAGCTGCGGCCTAGCTCGGTTGGGTAGCCGGGGGAGAGCGAGCCCTCGTGCGGCGGATCCCAGGACCAGGGCTGTCCACCGGGCGACTCCACACTTCCCAGATGCTTTCTTTTTTTCCGCCTGCCGGAAGTGCAGACAGCGCCCCTTCCCGCGCCGCGGCCAGTGCCGGAGCTGGGGCTCCTGTCCGTTTTGCACCCTTCCCCGCCCCAGGAGAGTGACTGAAGGAACAGAGTCTTAGGGACTTGATTATCAACTAGATTCCCATTTTCTCCCCAGGACTTCCCTATTCTGTGTCAGACGTGTCTTGGAGAAAACCCTTATATACGAATGGTAAGTGCTTCTCTGTGCAGCGGGAGTTAACTACCCCATATTATGGTCCTTGCACGCTGATTGTAAAGTTTCTCTTAGCCCTTTGAAGAATTTATGCTCATTTTTCTAACCCAAAACGCAGAACAACTTGCAAAGTACTACCGTACCTATTTCCTCTTCTAGACACTGAGCAATATAGAAGCTGTAACATAACAGCTAATACTTGTTGACCATCTAACCAAGAAAGTAGGTTTGCCGACAGAAGAGTATATCTTTATGTAGCACCACTTCTTGGCTCCTAGTCATGCACCTTTCAGCCACTGCACCTTGTAGTCTAGTTTAAGGTACGCTGTGTCCTTTCCAAAAAGGGTAAACTAGCGACAGTCAACAATGATTAGCTTAGGGTTATATGTTGTGATCAGCCTCAGAAATGCTGACGCTATATGAAAACAACATTGGATGGTACTGTGCATCAGTGCAGGGGAGCCCTGAGCAGTTAGCTTCTGCACAAACTAGAAAGATTTGGTTGTGGCTATCATTCTGCTTGATTTGGGGACTGGGGAAACCGTTAGGAATTTTGGGTTTTACACCAAAAGAATTTAATATCCATCCTATTAGTTAACACATATCTCATGACCTGGGTGGTGGTGGCACATGCCTTTAATCCCAGCAGTCCAGAGACAAGAGGCAAGCAGATCTCTGAGTTCAAGGCCTACAGATTGACTTCCAGGGCAGCCAGGGCTACCCAGAGAAATCCTGTCTTGAAAAATCAAAGATAAAAAAGGATTAAATTGCACATCTACGTTCTAACATGAAAATAATAGTTCTTATATTGATATAATTTTTTATTTATAGGTATAATTGGTTATAAAAACAAATATTCCTAAACCACCCATGAGTGGTGATACTCGCCTTTAATCCCAGCATTTAGGCAAGTGGATCTCTGAGTTCAAGGCCATTCTGGTCTGCAGATCAAGTTTCTAGGTAGTCAGGGTTATGTAGAATGATTTGTCTTTTCCCTAAAGTACATAGTTCTTCCCCACTGTCTACCTTCTCCACACCAATGACCTAGAGGACTACAGTGCAGAAAAGCTGCCAACCATACTTCAGGAGTAGATGCTTTGGAAAGTATTCCAGGTTCAAGTGCTGCCGTCTCCAGTCTTGGTTTTCCTAGACCAGTCATCAACTTGGTGGCCAGCCTCACAAAGCACAAAAAGTCAATCAGCCAGGTAGTTGGATTGATGTTTAAAATAGTTTCCTCAAAGATTAATCAAAAGGAAATGTGCTGGAAATTGTGGAAGCTTTCACATGGAAAACAAAGTAGCCCTTGAAATGGCTATATCCCAGAAGACTTTTTTAATTAAATGTTTTAGGTTAGTGTACAAAGTTATGGATTTCATTTTTGGTATTTGTGCTTTGTTTTCAATTATTCCCTCTTCCGCTGCCCTCTGCCTTTCTCCCTGCTCCTATCTAGCTAGTGTTTTGTTTAGTTTTGTTTTCCTTTCCTTTCGGAGACATAGTTTCTCTGTGTAACAGCTCTGGCTGTCCTGGACTCTTGTTGACCAGGCTGGCCTCAAACTCAAGATTTGCCTACATCTGCCTCCTGAGTGTTAGGACTAAAGGTATTCATCACCATGTCCAGCTTCTCCTCCTTCTAATACCTGTTTTACTCTCTCCCTGCCCCCACATACACACACGCTTCTGTCCCACTCAGGATCCCGCTTCTGGGTTTATGATTTGCATACACACACAAGCACAGTTTGAAATCTAGGTTCCACATGTAAGAGAAAACATGGCACTTCTATTAAGAATTTTAGTTCTTGAGAGCTAGAAGTAAATCTAAGAGTTGTAGCTCTGGGAAGACACTTACTTGGTATTAGCCCCATCATGTACACCTAAGAGAATCTGACCTTGTTGAAATATATGTCTTAATTTCATTTCTCTCGCTGTGGTAAAATGCCCTGACAAAAACAACTTAGGAAAACAGGAGTTTATTTGACTTATAGTTCATGGGTACACTCCATCAATGTGGGGCAGTCAGGGCAACAGGAACTTGAAGTAGCTGGTTAAATCACATCCAAGTCAAGAGCAGAGAAGGAATGCTTGTGTACTTGCTAGTGCTGTGCCCCTTCTTCGCTTACAGATTCCAGGGTCCCAAATCTAGCAGTGGTGCAGCCTATGATCAGGCTGGATCTTCCCACATTAACTAAAGAAACCAACATAAGCCCACAGACATGCCCACAGGCCGATGTGGTTTACACAGCTCATCATCGATACTCTCTTCCCTGGTGACAATTGGATTTAATATTCACAGTATCCCTTTATCGTACACCAAACAAAAGATGATTAAGGTTTGGTTTTATTTACAATGCCAGGGATCTCCAGACGCATACCATGTTTTGTACTTGTGGTTGTGAGGGAAACTTGTGGTTTCATTTGTTTTTCTGTCTGTCTGCTTGTTTTCTCTGCTGTAATTCCAGTTCTTTTCTATTTCAGACCAAAGAAAAATACGGAAAAGAATGTAAAGTAAGTATATCTGTTTAAAAATGAACTATTGCACACCTGTAATCCCAGTACTCAGGAGGCAGAGGCAGGAAGATTTCTGTGAGTTTGAGGCCAGCCTGGGTCTACAAAGTGAGTCTAGGACAGCCAGAGCTACACAGAAAAACCCTGTCTCAAAAAAAAAAAAGTAACTATTTCATTTTCTTTATCCTTTTTCTTCCCGTTATTCTACCAAACTGGCTATGAGCTTACTAAGTTTTGAGGTCCATTATTCAAAGTCCATGCTCACAGCTTTCATATATCATTGATATACTCAGTGACTAACAACTAGTATAGGACATAAGAAAAGGACCCTTCTAATGTAGATTCATAAACCATTGTCTAGATCTACACTGAACACAGGGAATTTGTGCCATGTGTTGTATGGCTACTATAAGGGAGCATTGCAGCTGAGAAGGAGGATTATGTCTTTCACAATATTCCAAAGAGATAGTACTTTCTTCTCTTTCCTTGGTCCCTACCAAAAAGGTAGAGTCAGGTTTTAATGTTGTTCACCTCTGGGTGGGAGGATTTTGACCTTCTGAATATTCATTTCTGTACTATGTGAGCTTTTTAACTGCTAGAAAAGAAAAAGTAGACGGAATTGAGGGTTGGTTGGCATATTTATTAGGTGTTTGCTAAGGTCAACTCTCCATACTTACGAAGTCTGGATTGAGTCCAGGTCAGGACTATTAACATACTCCATGTTCAGATCTGTGCCAGGCCATTCACAGTGTTTCGCTGGTGTCCTGGTGTCCGCATGCGCTTCAAGAAGACTGAAGTGTGCCAAACCTGTAGTAAATTGAAGAATGTTTGCCAGACCTGCTTGTTAGACCTAGAATACGGTATGTTTGCAACATTCACTAGATCTGAAAGTGTACAGGTGCCCTAAACAACTGATCAGCCCATTGTCTTCCATTTCTCTCCTGTCTCTGATCACATTAAAATGTCTGTTCCTGCTTTTCCCAGGAGTAAAGTCACAGTTAGGCTGCTCTGGAGTCCTCCTGAGTAATAGGAACTTTGGGAGCAATTGGGAAGAAATCAGAACTGGCCTACACCTCCATCTCTATAGCCAGTTAGAATAAAAGACATTGCTCTTATGATAGGCCTTTTTGCCTGGACGTTTTTCTTGATCTAAAACCTTCCCCAGTCCCAAGCAGAAGTTCCTGGGCTAATTATGCTGTGGACTTTTGTTTTAACCCTACTATTAGGACCAGGTTGATACTATTTCAGAACACTTGCTTCTGGGTTTTTGTTTCTTATTTCTCTTTAATGTAATAATGTTTCCTTTTGGGAAAAGTAATTTACCAGCAAGGGAATGTGAGAGAGTTCTTGCTACATGTTGTTTAATATTATCCATATGTTTGTCAGGAGCATCAGGCCTGAAATACAGTAACCCTAAACATAATTGACTATCCATCAGAACTTAAGACCAATCTAACAATAAACCTAAATGAGTTTTAAATAAATTGTATTAAAGGAGGATACATTATTAACTTAATTTGGCCATAGCTAAAGTCTGTTCTTTGAAACAATTTTCTATAACCACTGAATTCACCAATTCACTTCACCAAATTCATGAGAACAAAGGAATTTGGACAATTTCTTAGGTTGCTCTACAGCAGTTGTTAGCCTGATGATGCTAAACAGTTTGATATAAAATACTGTAAATTGTCACCAAATAGGTCGATCATCTGTTTATTTTAAAGATTTATTTTTGTCTTTAATTACATGTATATGTGGGGCTGGGGCACACAGGTGAGTGCAGGGCAAAGTCTAGAAAAGTGTGTGGGATCCTCTGGAGCTAGAGTTAGAGTGAGCCACCGTGCATGGCTGTGGAGAACTGCACTCTGGTCCTCTGCGACAAGATACTGCTGTCAGCCACTGGGCCATCTCCAGCCCCCACAAGTAGGAAAGAGCAGAGAAGGTGTTGTAGTTTATGTACATATTCAGCATGAATATGTTGTCAAATCTGTCTGAGGTTTTTATTCCTCCATTCCTTTGTTCCAGGCCTGCCTATCCAGGTTCGTGATGCAGGATTGTCATTTAAAGATGACATGCCCAAATCGGATGTCAACAAAGAATATTACACACAAAATATGGAAAGAGAAGTATGTTTTTTTTTTTTTTATTAAAATCTAATTATATCACATCCTCTCGCCCACTCCTTCTTGCAACCTCCTGAGTCCATTTAATGTGGCCTGTACGTATATGATTTCAAGGCTGGCCATTTTGTATTGGATAACCAGTTAGGGGACTCATCTCTAGGAGAGACTAATTCTCTCTCAGTACTCATCAGTTGCCTGTAGATCTTTGTCTAAGGATGGGACCCATGAGATTTCTCCTTTTTGAATTAGTATATCTATTGATCATGGTTTTGTTTAGGCAGCTATATTGTTGAGATATCATGGGTGTAACTTCCCTGTCATTTCTTGGAAACAGTCTCACACAGGCTTCCTGTTCGTCTGCCCACATTCTTGATGCCATTGTTTGTCTGGGAGGACGTGCATATGTGGTGCTGGGAATTGAATCCAGGGCCTTGTAATTGATGACAATCCTAATGAATTGATAGCCTATAAAGTTATCCTCTTCATGCAGATTTCTAACTCTGATGGAACACGACCAGTTGGCATGCTGGGAAAAGCTACATCCACCAGTGACATGCTGCTCAAATTGGCCCGGACCACACCATACTACAAAAGGAATCGGCCCCACATTTGTTCCTTCTGGGTGAAAGGAGAGTGTAAGAGAGGAGAGGAGTGTCCATACAGGTAAGAACTGAGCCTTGCTTCCTTTTTCTTTTCTTTTTTCTTTCTTTTTTTTTTAATTGAGACAGGGTTTTTTGGTGTAGGCTTAGCTGTCCTGGACTCGCTTTGTAGACCAGGCTGGCCTTGAACTCACAGAGATCCCCCACCTCTGCCTCCCCAAATGGTGTGCTTGCATGTTACCATGCCAGGCTGAGCGTCACTTTCTGCTTTTGCTTTCAGACTACTCAGTAGTGGGAGACTCTAGCTTAAACTCATTCTTGAACATCTAAAGCTCTTACGGTCTATTTGCATGTAGAGTATCTCTTGTCATAAAACTATTATATTTATAAGAGCCTGGCTAAATTATACTTTTTACTTAAAACTAAGCCTTGAGACTTGCTGTGTTATATAATGTGCAGGCTGACCATGAAATTTCAAAGGTGATTTAGTGTTACCATTTAAATGGCTTGAATAGCAAAATATAGCTGAAGTCAAAACAAGATCAGTCTCCTGAGGGATACTTTTTTTTCAACCAGAACTAGCAAGCATCAGCATTAGGGTCCAGCTAACTTGTTAACTGTAGTACCACCCCCCAAATGTATGCCTTTTTCTGAGGTGAAGTCCATAGCTTTAGTCAGATTCTATTACAGCAGTCTAAGTGGGTTACTTAGAACACTAGGAAGGCTTTATGTGGTTTAGGACTCCCTTGGTATGTGTTCTGTGTAGTAACAGTGTTTTTGTATGGGAATGGTTTCTAATTTGAAAGACATTCCAGGGACTTTATCGTGTAGCTCCTGTAGAGTAGTCATTTTTCCCTTTGTTTCACCTTTGTGCATTTTCTGTTTGTGAATCTCAGACATGAGAAGCCTACCGATCCAGATGACCCCCTTGCTGATCAGAATATAAAAGACCGGTACTATGGAATTAATGACCCTGTGGCCGATAAGCTTCTAAAGCGGGCGTCAACCATGCCTCGTCTAGACCCACCAGAGGATAAGACGATCACCACGCTGTATGTGGGTGGTTTGGGAGACACTATCACTGAAACAGATCTCAGGTTTGTGGGCATCATTTCAGAACTCTTTTTGCTCTTAACCTCTTAGAATAAATAGTTTGCAAAAAAAAAAAAAAAACTATCAAGCATAATAAAGCTTGTTTTGTTTTTCTTCAGCCTGTCTATCAGTGATACAAATAGTGATTCAAGGTTTTATAAAATTCTTTTGTGTGTGTGTGTGTGTGGTTTTTTTGTTTGTTTTTTGTTTTGGACAGGGTTTCTCTGTAGCCCTGGCTGTCCTGGAACTGACTATGGACTAGGCTGGCTGCAACTTGGATCTGCCTCCTCTGCCTTCTAAGTGCTGGGACTAAAGCCTTGCACTGTCGCTGCCAACCAGCTATAGAATGTTTTTTTATGATGCCAGAGTAGGTGTAGTTCTCCAGAGTCCTTTTTCAACTTTATGTAAGAAAATAGTTACTGTGTTTGTGTATGATTAATATTATAGACTTGAGAGAGGGGCTGCAAGTACCCAAAGAGGCCATAGGTATTAGATCCTCCTGGAGTTGGAGGTACAGGTAGTAGTTGTGAGCCACTGGACATGGTGCTGGAAATCAAAGCCATTTGCAAACAGCATGTGCGCTTAACCTCTGGGCAGTGTCTTTTCTTTTTATTCCCTTTCTTGTTTTTTGATAACGTTGTTTGCTACAGCCCAGGCTAGACTGGAGAACTTTGAGAAACTTAAACACCTTGCCTCCACCTGGTATGAGATTGTAGGTATGAGCCACCAGGCCTGACTTGGGGTTTGTTTGGGTTTTTTGTTTTTGCTTCAGTGATCTTTTTTTTTTTTTTTTTTTTCGAGACAGGGTTTCCCTGTGTGTGTGTTTTTCTTGGCTGTCCTGGACTCACTTTGTAGACCAGACTAGCCTTGAACTCACAGAGATCCGCCTACCTCTGCCTCTCTGAGTGCTGGAATTACAGGCATGCACAACCACACACCCAACTGACTTGTTTTAGTTGATATTTATTTACTTCTTTGTTTCTTCCTTTCTTTATTCATTCATTCACTTATTTTTGGTTGTTTTGAGACAGGGTCTTGTGTCGCTTAGACTGTCCTGAAACTCAAGATCTTCTCCTCTCTTGTACTAGGATCTGTGCATTGGCCACCACACCTGGCTTTCTTCTTCACCCTCCACTTTCTTCCTTCTTTCACTTTTCAGCAGTTTTAAGTTCATTTGTATTTTATATTTATTTTTCCAGTGCTAGGAATTGAACTCAGGGCCTCACACGTACTAGGCAAGTGTGTTCTGCCATTGAGCCACTCAGTCCTCAACCCTTAAACATTTTTTGAAGCATTCCTTGTTCATTCTTGCCTGGGCATGGTACTATTTGCTTGCAGCCCCAGCTAAGGCTGGAAGATCACTTGAGCCCATAAGTTCAAAACTAACCTGTATACCATAGCAAGGCTCAGTCTCAAATGAAAATAGTCTTGGCTCATGGACCATAAGAGCTGTAGTTTGCCAGTGCCTTATACTGGCGTTAAGAAATTATGGCTCGTAAGTAATGATTAAAGTCCCTCCCCTGCTCCACAAGAAAAATCCCAAGATACATGAGAACTTTGACCTAATTTTCCTTTATTTTCTCCAATAAGCAACACCTACAGTCAGGTAAGGTGTGAGGAAAACTTAAAGACAGGCATTTGTATATTCATGGGGCCCACCTGTCTAGTGATGACTCAGAACAAGTTTGAGCCCATTTCCATTTTCAAAGGCAGCATCTGGGTTACTAACCTGTTTTTCTTGGCCTGTGTTCCTTCAGAAATCACTTCTACCAGTTCGGAGAGATCCGCACGATCACTGTTGTGCAGAGGCAGCAATGTGCCTTCATCCAATTTGCCACCAGGCAGGCTGCTGAGGTCGCAGCAGAGAAGTCCTTTAACAAGCTGATCGTGAATGGCCGCAGACTGAATGTGAAATGGGGAAGGTACAAACAAAACTCTTCTAAACTGGTTTCATCTGGGGATTGAAAGCTTTGGGTTCACAGGTTTGAGAGCGCCTTTAAAAATCTTTAGATCTCCTGGGACTGGAGTTACAGATAGTTATGAGCCACCATGTGGGTGCTAGGAATTGAGCCAGTGCCCTCTGAAAGGCCAGCGCGTGCTCTAACCACTGACCCATCCCTCCAGTCCCTTCTTTTGTATTTTTTAATATTTGATTTCTATGGCTATTGGAAGCATCTTGCTT
>CM053764.1:131281357-131318571 GCA_028658305.1 Pachyuromys duprasi
AATTCTTTTTTGGTTTTGTTTTTTGTTTTGCCAAGCATAATGCCAGGTTGCCAGCGGTAGATATTGAGAGCTTACACTTGAATTAGACGTAGATTCTCATCTCAGAAGCTGAGTGCTAGAGAGAGGGGGAGAGAGTAAAACTGAAGAATATCTGTGTTAAATTTGAATTGACTGCATAAGAGAGGGGGAAATGCCTTAAAATTTTTTTCTGTCTTCTCCCCCACCCCCACTTTGGTGTTTGAGATGGTTTCTCAGTGTAGCCCTGGCTGTCTTAGAACTCACTTTATAGACCAGGCTGGTCTTGAATTCACAGAGATCCACCTGCCTCTGCCTCCTGAGTGCTGGGGTTAAAAGAGTGCACCACCACCTCCCAGCTAAAAATGCCCCAAATTTCAAAGGGGACCCTAAATTTCAAAGGGGCCCTGTCTCCATGTTGGAAGCAGAGAGGAGGGAGCAGGCTGACATCCCTGGTGGAGTGCTTCCTACACGCCAAGCACTTGCCGCACACATGAATGCTGTCTTCTCTGGCAGTGACGGTGGTTTTGGTTTGGGTGGTTTGGTTTGGTTTTGAGCTAGGGTATCTCTGTTGTCCTAGAACTCACTGTATAGACTACGCTGGCCTACTCACAGAGATCTGCCTGCCTTTGCCTCCCAAGTGCTGGGTTTAAAGACATGCTCTGCCAAGTCTTGCCAATGACACTAGTTTTGAATCCAGACCCTTCCACCTCCAAAAACCTTCCCTCTTATCCACTTTACACTTTGATGACTGTGGGATAAGAATGTTTGCTAAAAAGGGAAAGAGGGAACTCCATTTTACTAGGAATGAACTAATGGTAGTATAGAAGAAGGTTGGACACAGTGCTGATGGCCTGTGCATGTCTGTCCCTAGATCCCAAGCAGCCAGAGGAAAAGAAAAAGAGAAGGATGGAACCACAGACTCTGGGATCAAGCTAGAGCCTGTACCAGGACTGCCTGGAGGTAAGTGCAGACTTCCTGCTGATGTCAAAAACTGGGATTTTCTGTTAGAAGATACCAGGCCTGACTCTGTCATCTGTGCGTCAAGCCCCAGATAGACGCAGTGGAAATGTGGTTGATTTGTCTTCCCTTCTGAGTGTCTGTGTTTCCTCTCCAGCTCTGCCTCCCCCTCCTGCAGCAGAAGAGGAGGCATCTGCCAACTACTTCAACTTGCCCCCAAGTGGTCCTCCAGCAGTGGTGAACATCGCCCTGCCCCCACCCCCTGGCATCGCCCCACCCCCGCCCCCAGGTAACTGCCTTCTTTCTTCCGCCTAGAGAGGTCCTTGTGAAAGTCCTGCACCTCTGGATGAGTCTGAGGATAGGTGACATAGGGTGGGAGATACTGGGTTACAGCAATCTGCCACCAGTCTGTTCCTTACAAATTTCATCCTAACTGATGTGCTGGTACCTGTCCACAGCAAGGATGGGAATCAGTAAACCAGTATTTCCATTAGAAAACCTTGCTACAAAGACTTGGTTATAGACTTGAGTTACATTTTGGCTTACATTCTTTTATCATGTCGGTGGCCACTAAACAGTTCAAGCAATAGCACCGTTGTGAATGGCCATGACAGTGTGAACAATGTAGAAAATAGTGGGGGCTAGTGTTCCTTTGACAGTGGGCCTGTATCTTTGAAGAAAGTCTTTGCATTCTGGAGGCAAGCATTGAGAAAGGATCTTGACATCAGCCTGGTTTCTTTCTGATCTCCAACATACTGATTGATTTCTGTTTCGTAGGATTTGCTGTGATTAATAAGTAGCAGCAGACAGTCAGGTAGCATACTAATGGGTGCATGAATGTGGAGTTTTTTAGACTGAGGGGGGAAAAAAACAAGGAATAAAGCAGGTCCTATGCTCTGACATTTACTTAACACTTATATCAGCCTTAACTTACGTGTAGGTGGTTTTGATCTTAGAAAGATTCAGAGTTTTGGAAGGTTGTCAAGGTAACTGCAAGCCTAATTTGTTCTCTTCCACATCAGGTTTTGGACCACATATGTTCCACCCAATGGGACCGCCCCCTCCTTTCATGAGGGCTCCAGGACCAATCCACTACCCTTCTCAGGATCCTCAGAGAATGGGAGCTCATGCTGGAAAACACAGCAGCCCCTAGCACTGCATCAGCACTCAGGGGCTCTGAGGAGGAAAGGGCGCTCTAAAATCCCAGTAAGTGAATCCTGGGATAAGTATAATTTCCCTTGCTTTGTAGTTTCCATGGTAGCTGAATGTGTTCAGATGTGGGAGAGAACACAGCTATGCTTCCCCACAAGTATTCAGAGGTTTGGTGGGCCTAAAACAAGCTGCCATGAACACAGCTGCTTACCGCTCTAGCAGTGCTGGACAGCCTTATGTCTGTTCCCTTCCCACCTCATGGGGAACACATACACACATGGGTGAACCGGAATAACTAACGGAGTCACCAACCCCATGTGTTCATTTTGGATCTTTTTGGGCGGGAGGCAAAAATTGACCTGCGGTTTGAAAAAAAACCTTTTGACCATTTTTATGTCTATTTGGTATTTTCTTTTATATCATCTAAAAAAAATTAGTACTAATCATTGTAGTGGCGTAAATGTGATTTAACTAATTTGAAGTCACACTCTTCAGAGAGACAAGCAGAGACCAGAACCCAGCACAGCCGATACTTTCTTTGCATTTAAAACTTCATATGTTACTAAAGGAGTCAACAGATAATTTTACTTCACACTGTCAGGAAAAGACAAAAGTGAAAACTTGCTTTTTATTCCTGTTGGATGGGAACCCAAACTTTATGGCATATCATTGATGAAACCTAGTGCCTGAGGTGAAATGGTTTTAACGAACTTCCTGTGAAACACTTTAACAAACTGAAAGGAAGAGCCTTGGAGTACGCTTGACCGCAAGACTGGCCACCTGCAGCTGGAACTGGATCTTCAGCATTCACCTGTGTGTCTTCAGCGGCTCATCATTCGCTGCCCCTAGGCAGCAGACTCTGTTCAGTCTTAGGATGTTTGGATTTAACTGAATTGTAGATGGTAAGGGAAATTTGATGTTGTATTGTATTTTTTGTTTTTAAATAATTAAAACGGGTCAATTTTCCAAATGTTCCTGGATTTCTATTTCTTTCACCCTTTGCTATTAACATGAGATAGGTGAAAGAAACAAGTTATGTACATGTGAAGTTTTTCCAGTCTTTAGATTTGATTTTTTTTTTTTTTGCTGGCTGGGGATGGATATGCAGTTTGAGGTAAAATCTTCATGTATAGCTCAGGTTAGTCTTAGAAGCCCTGTAAGCACTGAGATTCTAAATTAATTTTTTTTCATTCCATGATGGTAAAAATACTGAGCCTTTAAGTCGGTATGCAGACTCAACATGGTGACACATGCCTTAATCCCAGCACTCAGGAGGCAGAGGCAGGTAGATCTCTGTGAGTTTGAGTTCAGTCAGGGCTACATAATGAGACCTGTCTTTAGAAAAAAGAAAAGAAATGGCATTTATAGAAACTCTCCTGTGGCTTTGATGAATGGTAACTTCAAGTGTCATTCTTACACAAACCATTGTAAAGAAAACAGCAAAATCTAAAATGTGTTTGATGCCATTTTCTTTTTAATCTAAAATCTGTACTGCAGAGCTCACATGTATAGCTTGGAAAACAAGAATTAGACAGTTCCCTCTTTTCAGTCACCCAAGTCCCCAGCCAATTGGACAGTGCCACCTACATTACAGACAAGTCTTGGCTTAGTTCACTGACCTGTACCCCAAAGCTCCTCTGTAAATCCTTGTAGGCACACCCACAAACATCTGCCCTGGTTCTGTGGCTTCCCTCTGTGCACAAGCTGACTCAGATGGGCTGGTGCATACCTTGTATACCCATTGCTGCTAGAAAGTGTTACTACTAATATTTTTGAGCAGTTTTTCATTCTTTATCTTTTCTCAGACTTTACTCTGTTTTATTTTTTTTTAACCTCTGGGATACAATGTGGGGACTTGCAATTTATTAGTTCATGTGTAATGAATTTATCTGTCCATTGGCTTTTTAAAAAATGTTTTGGTGGTTCTGGGGACTGAAAGGTAACCTTTTCAAAGAAGGGATCATTTTAATATAATGTATACAGCAAAGTACATAGAACACACATGTACAACAGACTTGAACTATTTTAAAGTGGACATCTGTCTAGAAGTGAATCAGATACAGAAACAGAACTTCCAGTCACCCTTGAGAAGTTTCACGTACCAGTGATTCTCAGCTACAAACCCTTCCCTCCTGAGTTGCCTCTTATTTTTGCGTAGTAACCAAATGGGTGTTTGGCTTGCCTTGCTTACCATTGTGCTTCTAGAGGCTTCTCCATGTTTTGTTGGCTAGTCTTGGTACTTTATATAAAAAAAAGGAGACAAAACTGGAGGTTTGATGAAGGACTTGTTAGATCCTAAAACTATGTGAAATGTTTATTTGTTCTTTCAGGATCCTAAGTTTTCCTTGTTGCGTAAACCAGCAGCACACATAATATGCTGCAGCATGTAATATGTTATATGTAAGACCAGTGGTTTCTGCACTCTGCAGAAATGGAACCGAATACAGGAGTGGGAAGGTACATGGGTGTGCATGGGAAGGGCCATGCTGGACAGACACTGGTCACATTTTATTAAGTAGCAAAAGTCACATAAGAACAAGGAATGAGGACCTACTTTGAGGTGCAGGACCACACCCTCCCATGGTCTCTTCTGTGCCCATCAGGTTTTCCTTCCAGAGAGCTACACAAGTAATCCAAGTCCTCCTCCTTTGAAGATGGTGTTGGCCTTTAGATTACAGAAACTTGGCTTTGAATGACAGTCCAAATCCAAGGGACTGTATCAACTGCAAGAAATCCCAAGATTCAGGCTACTGGTTCTCTGGACCCAGGAAGAACAATAAAACTCCAGAGCAAAAGAAAAGTACAGCCATTGTGTCATCCAGCCTGGCCAAAAATTCCTGTCAAAGGGAATGCTTCATCAGTTTCACACTGACCTCATCACAGCCTCTTTATAAATGGAATCCACTGCAGATTCCAGCAGGAGGTGTGGGCCGAGAAACCTAACATTGAGCCCCCATGACTGTCCTACACTGTATGCCTAAGCTCTGCAGAAGACCTATACTTGTATTACAGGTAGAAAAGCAGAGACTCAATGTGAAATGGCTTCCCCAAGTTTATGACCCCCAAAGAGACAGATTAAATCCCATCTAGTGGGATGCCCCAGCCTCTCTTTTAAACTCTAAATCACAAAACATTCTGCTCCACAATTCCAGAATCAGTGAGCATTAGCTCAGTGAGGTGGTTCTCTTTTTGATGGGAGTCCCTGATGGGCTCCGACTCCTCCATTCTTACTCTGCTCCCGGGCGACTCATTTCCTTTTAGAGATTGGATATCCACATCTATAGAGCAGGCTATGGAGAGAACCACCTTGACATTGTCACACTTCACCATCAGCATTCTGAACTAAGATCTGTTCAGAATGGAGGATGGGATGATGTGGTTAAGTGTTCCACTTTGTGTCTGTTCTGTAAAGTGTGTCTCAGTCTGACACTCCACCCCCAACCCTCATGTTCCAGGCCTTGCCCCTGATCTTCAGCATTGCTCCTAGGCCCCACACAGCAACCAGTGAGGCCATTGCTGACCCTTTCCACTTTACCCAGTAGAGTCCCACTCTAGCCTTTCCTCTCTCCAAAACACCTTACCCCTTCAGTTCCTGCCTCAACATGAACCAAAATGCCTTCTTATCACCCCCTCTTTCCGTGATGGACTCCTGTCCCCTCTCTAACGTTTGGCTCAAGTCCTCTGGGAAGTTTCTGAAATTCTAGCTACCCACCCAATGTTCTGTTCTGTGTGGCTTTGCTCTCAGCTGTCAGTATACCTTACAAGTCTGCCTGTCGTTCCCCTTCTCAAGACCTGGAGCCCAGCACTGTCTAGCATGGAGCATGTTTCAGAAACGCTGAGAGAATGTACAGATGAAAGCCAACTGTGTGTCAGTAAGCAAGTCAGGTGCACATCTGTTAATCAGCATTTGGGAGAGGAAGGGAGAAGTTTCAGGAGTTCAAGATGTCCTCAGCCACAGTTCATGGCCAGCCTGAGTTACAACTTAAAAAAATTGTTTAAGACAGTCTTTTCTAGCCCAGGTCGGCCTTAAATTTACTATCTATTCGGGGGTGACCTCAAACTGGCAGTCCTCCTGCCTCTTATCTCCCAAATGCTGGGCTTTTAGGCCTAACCCACTCTGTCTGGTTTATGTGCATGTTAGGCAAGCATCCTACAAACAACTGCATTCCCAAGTTATTTCTTCCTAACGATCAGAACAGTCCACACATAGATGGACTACTGCTGAGCATTCTATCGTCCAGGTGAGTGACATCTGCTGGAGCCAGGCAGAGCCAGGCATGGGTATGGCTTCCTACACACACACACCATCGGAGCTTACACAGGCCACAGCACCTCTATTGCAGGCAAATCTAAGGCTGTGAGGACTGCTGCTTTGAGGACTAATGAATGCAGTGACTTTTGAACTGCTATATCTAATAATGTTCAGTGTGTGAAGTTACCCTCACATGCTCACTTTATAATCCTAGCACCTGGAAAGCTGAGGCCAGGCCAGTATGGGCTAGAGAGTGAGATCCTGTCTCAGAGAGGGGAAGGGAAAAAAAAAAAAAAAAAAAAACTAAGGGTGGGGGAGAAAGAAGAAAAAGCAAGCAAAGTCAAGACAAATGATGTTCCTTGAGCCTCAAACCCAGCGAATTGTAGCTTCAGGCCGGAGTTACAGCTCCTCAGACTCAGGGAGCTTCCGGACCCAGCCCTGAGCAACCCTGTTGAAACTGGGTCTGAGACGGAGAAGTTCCAAGCCACTGAAGGTCTCTGGGACAAAAGGGGTGCCTGCTTGGAAAATGGTCTCCCCAACATGGGGTCCTCCAAATGGCACAGGGGTCCTGGAAAAAAAAAAGGAAAGGTGGGCTGTATGAAAGAGGGGCAACACACACACATATCTATGGTACCCCCTCAGCCTCTCGAAGACTCAGTTTTCCCTTCTAGGACGAAAGTTCTGTACTATTGTTAACTGGTGGCCTTCGTTCTGTCCAGATCTGTTCCCTGTTGAAGTAAAGGGGAGGTTTCTAGTTAGGAGTGGCCTAGGCAAAGTTCCAGGCTCCCCTCCAGTCAGTGCCAGAAGAGAGCACAGGAAGGTAGGTTTTTCATTCCTTTTCTCACTTCCCCACAACCTGGAGGACTTCCAGGAGCAGTAGGAATCATCAAAATGCAAGTAAGAAGTAGAACCCAGTGCACCCCCCACCCCATAAGGCCTCCAAAGGAAAGAATGCTAAAGTTAACAAGATTGCAGGGACAAAGCCTCACTTGTCATCTGCTGGTTTGGGTAAATCAGTGCTTTTACTTCAGAGGACAGATTAGCAGAATCTTTTTAAACCTGGAAATGTGTAAGCTGTCACCTGGCAACTCTATCTCTAAGCATATGGCTGGTGGAGGCTCCCACATGCGTGTGAGAAGCATACAGCAGGGCATTAAAAAGCGGGGAGCAGCCCTGCACCCTCTGATGTAGAAGTGGATAAGCCAGAGCCATAGAGCAACTCAAGGGAAATGGAATCATATGTATGAGGGTGGTGGGTTTCAAAGGCACAGAATTGAGTGAAGAAAAGGCAAGCTACAAAATGAAACAAAGTATTCGTACACACACTACAATGCCACACACTGTCTTGTAAGCAGTTGCCAGAACAAATGTTCTAGATCATAGGGCAGCCTGACAACCTTGTCTACTCTGGACTTTCCCAGATGTCCCTTCCTCTGGCTATGCTCGTTCACATATCCACAATAAACTTTCCCCTATACCACACCTAGAAACAGTCATGTTCCTTTCTTTTCCTTTTTTATTTAGTTATTTTTTAAAAATTCATCTGGTGCCAAAACCCTGAGCCTTTTTATTCACAGTTGGCTAATACTGCATGGGATTTTTAAGCCTTTGGCTGGGAGAGAGCAGTGCTGGACATTGAACATGGGGCCTCAGGCATGCTAGGCAAGTGCTGGACACCTCAGTTTATCTGCAGTCCTTTTATTTTAATAAATACAGAAAGCAGTATTCCTGTAATTCCCTAAAGTGGGGACCAGTGGAAAAGCGGTTTGCTTCTAGGTGGAACTGCAAACCTTAGCCAGGGTCTGGGATCCTGCCAGGGCAGTAATACTGCTGGACTACCCCAGCTAAACCCTACAGGAACAGACCTGCCAGTGTCTGAGCCCAGCAGGCCTCCCAGCATGACTGCAGTCCCGTGTCTTAGCTGAGCCCTGCTTGTCTACCAGAGGGCTATTCCTCCTCTGCAACCTCAATTGCTCCTTCCGTCTTGAAGAGGACTCCCCAGGACCCTCGTGCTTCTGGGAGAGTACCTCAGCTGCCATTCTGAGACACTCAAGTGGCAAGTCTGCCAGGCAGAAAGCCAGCTGCCAAGACTGAGCACGCTGTGACGTTGAATAAATGGTCCTATAGCCAGTGAAGGACCTAGTTAGGCTAGCAATTTGGTCTGGTGGAGAACTTGAGGGCTCTCACAGAGACACTTCTGCCCAGTCCTTCCAGCCAATGCCTCTTGCCCAGTCGGCTGTTGAGGCCAATGGAGTCCCTCTCTAGCTGTGTGTTCTCAAGGACCCCATCCTTCCATCCTTTCTCTTAGGGCCTGGCTAGGTCCTCCCACACAGTGTCTGCCTCTCGGCAGGTACCAAGGCAGCTGGCTGGCAGCCTCTTCTCTGGGCCCTTCTTGTTCTCACTCACTGCAGCCCAAACCAGAGGAACATGTTCAGAAACAGCCAGAGGACAGTGGGAACACCCCCCAAATGGTACCCCACACCAGACCTGCCTCCATCTGGGACCCCTGTTCTGCTTCCAGGCTTCAAGGACAGTGTTACCCCTTCCTCTTCATTGCCCCATCTGCTTTCCCCATCATCGCTGCCTAGACAGCAATCGCAGTAGCAGCCCTAGAAACAGCTCATTAGCAGCCTAGGGCGCCTCATGGCATCTCCGTAGCAGCCTGTGTACTTGGGAATGCTTCATTTCGGAACAACACAGCTACCCAGAGGTTAAGTTGCTTGTTCAAGACCACACAGCCAGGTCTGGTATCTGCATTTAAGTCTGCATGAAGGCTATACACTAAGCCAATATAGGCCACTCCTTCGGCAGCCTTCATCTCTGGTGCTGTTTTCCTGCTTTCCACAGCCTCGGGGCCACCTTCTATACCAACTGGTGAAAGAAAAAGCAGGGTGGGTCTAGACCTGGTGAGATCTGGAGGTATCCCCAGGGAACAGAGTTTGTGTGTCCATCTCAGAACCGGCTAGAGAACAAGGCAACCCAGACTTCCAGGACTTAAAGCCCTCCCCGCCCCCCGGGTTCTGTGGCTGAGCATGGGTTTCATATCCCTGAGCGTGGTCTCTCTTCCTTTGTAGAATGAGTGGAACCTGTCCCTGTGGTAACATAGTGGAGGTGTGGCACTTTCGCCTTTTACACACACGCACAGGCCCACACTTAGTGAACACCTAAAAGATGTGAGGCACTATTCTAGTAAGATCTCAGTAAACATCTACAAAGGGCTGGGGGATGGAGCTAGCAAGCAGAAAAGCACCCAGTCCTCCCGACCCTGTGCATCCCACACAGCCTGGCTTTACTTGTTAAAGTTGCGGTAGTCGCGGAGGATGGGAGTGTGGCTTCTGCTGCCGTTCGTGTAGTCTTGGTAGCTGACGAACTCCTGCCATGGGCAATAGTAGCCTTTGGGGATGGCGGTGTGGTTGAATTTCTCAGGCGGGACGCCTTTCAGCGGCTCCCCATAGCCTGCAGAGAGGGGCGCTGGTGATATCCCTACCAGTCACTCACTCTGCCACCTAGTGGGCGGGGATGGCAAAGGCGGGGAAAGAGGAATCCAGATTGCGGAGGAGAGGGCAGCCTCCTGATCCCAGGGAGGGCTGGACCCCAGTGCTGTGTGACCAATCTGGACTCTTTGATAGGTGTCCCAGGACGTAGGACAGCTCCTCACCTGGCGCCAGGGCGCTTGGACTTCGGACCGATTCAGCCCCAGCAGCTCCCGGGTACGCTGTCCCGGCGTCCCCAGGTGACTCCTGGAACACGTGGATTTCGGAGCGGCGGTTCTGCTGGTTCTGCTCCGCTGGGCCATTGGGAACCTGAGCACAGGGGTGGGCTCTCAGAGGGCGATGGCCAGGCCGCTCTGTAGTGGCCAGGTCCCTTCCCGCAGCTGTCCCTGGGGAAAGGGGCCCCTCCTTCTCACCGTCTCCTGAGGCGCTCTGCCAGCCACTTTCCCTCGGGCACTTCCCGCCAGGATCTGTAGGCAAATAAAAGGGCAGGGACGCTCAGCAGAGCAAAAGGCCAGAATTTCATCACCTCCACCTAAGGGAGAGGGAATGAAGGGCTGGGGAGCCCGGGGATGTAGGAAGGATGAGGTATGGTCCATACAGTGGATGAGGCAGTGCCTGCAATGGAGATGCAGCAATATCGCTCACTGCTACTGCAAAGCCATCCAGGTTTTGTGTGTTGCTGAGGATGGAACCATGGGGCGCCTTGCTTGCATGCTGGGCAAGCACTCAATCAACTGAGCTATACCATGCCCCGTTTGGCAAGTGATTCTCAACCTCTGGGTCGCGAACCCTTTCTGCAAACCTCTCTCTCCAAAACATGTTTACATTATAAATCATAACAATAACAAAATTGCAGTTATGAAGTAGCAGCAAAATTAATTTTGTGGTTGAGGGTCATCCCAACATGAGGAGCTGTATTAAAGGGCCACAGCAGTAGGAGGGTTGAGAACCAGTGTTCTATGCCATCTCCTTCTACATTTCCTACCTAAAACCAACCTGAAGTCTGAACTGCATCTGACATGGGGTAAATAACCCATCGCATAATCTAGTGAGGGTACAAAAGTGACACCCCATTCCACCCGCCATCCACAAAGATCCTCACTGTCTCACTGGCTTCAGAATAACCACTGGTTCCCTCCTGGCCTTGGTTTCCCCAAGAGCCCGTGACAGCTTACTCACACCCTGCAAGCTTTCTGAGAGCTCAAAGGTAAACTTCTGCACCCGGCGCTGCCTCTTCTGAAAGAGCAGGGATCCCCGGTTGTTTCGCAGAGACAACTCCTCTATCATCAGGTCCTGGGGTACACTCAGCTTCTTTCCCAGGTCCAGTGAAGGGACTGTGGGAGAGGTCAGAGAGGACGCTTACTATCTCACCTCAAGGCAGCTCCGCCAAGACACCCCCCCCCCCCCCGGGCACCACCACGCCTCATGCTGGCATTAGGCATTATCATTCTTTGGAATGTTTGCCTCCTGAGGGCTAGAAAGACATCTCAAAGCTGGGCATGGTGGCGCTGCTCGCCTACAATCTCAGAACTCGGGGAGGCAGAAGCAGGGGGATCTCTGTAAGTTCGAGGCAAACCTGGCCTACAAAGTGAGTCCAGGACAGCCAAGGCTACACAGAGAATCCCTGTCTCAACACCCCTCCCCCCCCAAGAGGGGGAGCTGGAGAGATGGCTCAAAGGTTAAGAGCACCAGCTGTTCTTCCAAAGGTCCTCAGTTCAATTGCCAGCAACCACATGGTGGCTCACAACCATCTATAATGAGATCTGGTGCCCTCTTCTGGCCTGCAGGCATACATGCAGGCAGAACACTATACATACTAAACAAACAAATCTTTTTTTTAAACACCGAAGAGACTGGTGCACACATGCTCAGTAACGCCGAATGCTGTTTGGGATATTCTTGATCATTTACATTTACTCTGTAAATTTCCTTTGCACCTCTTGGCCTATATTGGTAGTGGGAAAGGATCAGACTTTTAAGATTTTTGTTGTTTTGTTTGTGTTGTCATTGTTGGTGGTTTTTAAAGGAATCCACAATAATAGACAGTAAAAGAAAGGGAATGCTTCTGACCAGAACCACCGTGAAGGTGACGCAGCCATTCACCAAGAAGGGGAACATGAAGGAGGAGATGGTTGAGGGCAAGATGATGAGTTTGTTTTTAGACATGTTCTCTAAGTTTTACTTATTTATCTATATTTATTTTTGATTTCTGAGACAGGGTCTTGTGTAGCCCAGGCTGGCCTCAAACTTGCTTCCTACCTTCATCTCTTGAATGCTGGCATTAGAGATATATACCAGCAGGCACAGCTTTGTCTTTTTAATTTTAATTTAACATTATTAAAACAGCATAGGTGTGCAAGAACGTCATAAAGTACAGCTATAAGGAAAAAAGAAAAATGCCATCACTTACCATCCAGAGGTGTACACCTCATGCTACATCATTTCCTGTCTTTCAATAATTGTATACTTACATAGGAT
This sequence comes from Pachyuromys duprasi, assembly GCA_028658305.1. NCBI lineage: Eukaryota > Metazoa > Chordata > Mammalia > Rodentia > Muridae > Pachyuromys > Pachyuromys duprasi. The sequence continues at coordinate 131,293,709 of CM053764.1, forward strand.
TTAATGAAGTCATAGCAAAAATGCTTTATGCTGTGATCTATCAGAGTTCCCCTTTTCCAACTGAATACATTTGGGCTGGTTGGTTGTTTTTTGTTTTTTGTTGTTGTTGTTAGTTTGTTTTAGGATTTATTTTTTGCATTGGTCCAGTCAATCTGACACAAAACAGGGTCATCTGGGAAGAGGGAGCCTCAACTGAGAGAATTTCTACAGCATTTTAGCCTGTAAGCAAGTCTGTGGGACATTTTCTTGTTTGATGTGGTGTCATCCCTACTCTGCTACCCCTCCCTTAATGGCGTGAGCACATGGGATCAGAGCAGTGGCCTGAGAGGGATATCAAGGCAGGAACACCAGGGGTGATAGAGACCTCAGGCAATGGGTAAGCATGTTGAGAAACAGATTTCTCAGGAGGCAGGCTTCACTGAGCAGTTCATTTCACTGGGGGAAACAAAGGCTATTTAAACCCTTGGGAGTGTGTAGAGGCTTTTGGAGTGAGTGTACATCACTGGCCAGGGCCAAGGTGCTGGGACTGCCTTATTTGCATAAAGAGGAATTCCAGGTGCTTGCTGGACATTGAAGGATGTCAGGACAGAAACTCAAGCAGGGCTGGAACCTAGAGGCAGGAGCTGATGCAGAGGCCATGGAGGCATGCTGCTTACTGGCTTGTTTCCCATGGCTTGCCCAGCCTGCTTTCTTATAGAATCCAGAACCACCAGCCCAGGGATGGCACTGCCCACCATAGGCCGGGCCCTCCCACACTGATCACTAATTGAGAAAATGCCTTACAGCTGGATCTCATGGAGGTATTTTCTGAACTGAGGCTCCTTCCTCTCTGATGATTCTAACCTTGACACACAAACCCATAACTATGAAGCTACAACTCTTCTTATTCATCTCCAAGATCTCACATTAAAAACACAACTAACTTTAAAAGCCCCACAGCCTTTACAAATTCAAACAAATTAATGTAGAGGTGGCCTTCATTCACATTGTATTTAGGTGTGTCTGTATATTTACAGATTGTTAATTGCTGAACCAGCAGTGAGCTAAATGCTAACTGATTCTGGTATTGTCATTGCTATTGAAAAACTCCTGTCTCAATGTTGTTTAAAAATTACTTCCTAATTATCTTTGATTAATAAAGAGGCTGAAAAGCCTATGACTGGGCAGATAGTAGGCAGGATTTCCGTTCCCAGTTCCTAGCCTGTGGGTTCCAGGTAGAGAGAGGAAGAGGAAGAAGGTTGCTGGGCCATGAGGAGTCACCATGAGGACAAAGATGAAGCAGGAGTGGCTGAGGCAAGACTAGATGGCAATAGCATGGAGCGCATGGCTGGGAAGTAGCCAGGCTGGCGTAGATGGTTAGAATAGGTCTACATATGCCCAGTCACGGTGCTTGAAGCTTATTAATACATGTAACAGCTCTCTGTCTCATCAATTGGGAACTAAAGCAGGTGTAGAAAAAAAACCTTAATTATAACACATTAAAATTCTAATTCCTAAAAAAAAAAATTCTAATTCCTTTAAAATATCTAATCTTGCAGGGTGCGGTGGCATATGCTTGTAATCCCAGCACTTGGGAAGGCAGATGCAGGGGGATCTCTAAGGGTTCGAGGCCAGCCTGGTCTACAAAGTGAGTTCAGGACAGCCAGTGCTATGCAGAGAAACCCCGTGTCAAAACAAACAATCAAACAACAATCTATCTAAACATTGAAAATCTCTTTTAAAAGTTTAGGTCTTTCAGCTGTAGACACCTTAAAAATCAAAATCAATTAAATACCTTCCTCAAGAGGGAAGAACCAGGGCACAGCCACAAGCAAAACTAAACTCCAACAGAATAAATAAGTCAATGTCCAATGCCTGGCGTGTACGCATGGTCTTCTGGGCTCCTCCAAAGGGCTTGGGTCATTTCTCCAGCTCTGCCCTCGGCTGCACACAGCTTGTTTTCTCGGCTCCGGCTGCCTCCACACCACTGCTGCTGCAGTTCCTGGCAGTTGTCCTACAGTACCGGCATCTCCAAAACTGCGGGTGTCTCTTGCTGCAACTGGCTGCACTTTCACCAATAGCCTGTCAGAGTCTCTCTTCCTCATGCCAAGCCTCAACTTCTCTGCATGGCCCCTTCAGTCCTGGGCCTTCAGCTGCCACTGAGGCTGCACCTTTACCAGCGGCCTCTCCTGATTTCTCACAGTGCCAAGTGTCAGCTGTTCTCCATGGCCCCTTCATGCTTTCAAAACCAGTACCACCTGAGTGACTGTTACACATTACCAAGTCTGGCTGCAACACTGGCCACCTCTGGAACACACCTTCTGTGTGCTCTCAGGAAACACTTCTCCAGAAGATTTTATCTCAGTGATTCTGGTCTCTTCCTAATCACAGCTAATTTCTTAGCTCCGGCTAACCAGCATCAATTGTCCCAGTAACGAAAAGGTTTCAATTTGTAGTTCTGGTAGCTTGTTAATAACAGCTGATCCTTCAATCCCAGCTAACCAGAACCACAGAATCTTAAATCAAAATAACAAACAACCCTGATAGAGTCTTTAATCTTCCCTCTGAAATTTTACAAGCCAGGCCTCCATCTTCTACACTGCCCTCAAACATCATCTTCCAAGCTCATCTACAGAACATTCCACTGAGGTCTCAAACCACTGGGTTCTTCTATCCCAAAATTCCAAAGTCTTCCACAGTTCTTCCCAAAACATGGTGAGGTCTGTCCCTGCAATATCCCACCACATTGGTACCAATTTGTCTTAGGGCTTCTGTTGCTTCGACAAAACACCATGACCAAAAAGCAAGTTGGGAAGGAAAGGGTTGTTTGGCTTACACCTTCGTATCAGTCCATCATTAGAGGAAGACAGGACAGAAACTCAAGCAATGCTGGAACTTGAAGGCAGAAGCTGATGCAGAGGCTGTTGTGGGATGCTGCTTACTGCCTTGTTTCCCATGACTTACTTAGCCTGCTTCCTTAGAGAACCTAGGACCAGCAGCCCAGGGATAATTGGGGGCCGTGCAAGAGAAACAACAGCTTTAGAACTCATGGAATTCAGCCCACCAGGTTAGCACAACCACGATGGTGTGTCTCAGAGATGTGGAGCCCCAAGGACTATGTGTCCTGAGGGCTTCATGCTGTTAATAGAGCATTATACTGCTTGTTGCTCTTGTGGTCTTCACGTCCTTCCTAATCTGTAAGTTGTATGAAAACTCTAAGGGTGCTGCCAGCCTCTCACTGGGCAGCGTCACTGGCACTTACAATAATAGTGATTGATCTTTTTCAAGCATTGCTGCTAGAGCAGATTAATGATTCATCTGCCACCACTAGAATAAAAAAACTTAGAGATGTAGGTTGTTAGCGATGTTCACCACACTTAAGAATTTGGAGATGTAGATTGTTAGTAAAGTCAGGTTAAGATGTTTTGCTAGTGGCTTTGACGGAGAAACTCTTAGGGAACAACTTGAAGTTCATAAAGGCACACTCTTAATAGTTGAGCTAGGGATTTTTGAGGCCCAGGAGCAAGAAAAACGGCAGCTCAACTATCACAAGCTGACATGCCTCTCTCTTGCTAAAGCCGGCTAGTGAGCAAGGTGATGATTAATTTTTTGAACCCATTTTTGCCTTCAGCTTCCTGATATGATTTAATAAAAATTTTTTTAATGAGTAGATGTGAAAACTGAGGGTTTAAGGTGGAAATGACTGCTTGCTTCTTATATATGAGTTTAGATATATGATTCTTTTAAGATTTTTATAGGGGCTGGAGAGATGGATCAGAGGTTAAGAGCACTGTCTGCTCTTCCAGAGGTCCTGAGTTCAATTCCTAGCAACCACATGGTGGCTCACAACTATCTATAATAAGATCTGGTGTCCCCTTCTGTCATGCTGATGTACATGTAAATAGAGCATTCATATGTAAAACAAAGGAATAAATCTTTTAAAAAAGATTTTTATAAGATTACTTTTTAAGATAAATAATAAAATAATTGATCCTTTCTTTGTAAACACAAATTGCAACCTTCCAGTAAGTGAAACTGGCTGAGAAAATTACTTTGCTTGCTTACATTTTATTAATCTATAACAAGTTGCTTAGTTATGAATGTATCTGGGTTCGTTGGAATAATTTGTTTTTCTTTTCTCTTTTTTTTTGCTTTTTTATTATTTATATATTTATTACAGTTTATTCACTTAGTATCCCAGCTGTAGCCCCCTCCCTGGTCTCCTCCAGCACCACCCTCACTTCCTGCTCTCCTCCTATGTACCTCCCTAAGTCCACTGATAGGAGAGGTCCTCCTCCCCTTCCATCTGACCCTAGCCTATCAGGTCTCCTCAGGACTGGCTGCATTGTCTTCCTCTGTTGCCTGGGAAGGCTTCCCCACCCTCAAGAGCAGGTGATCAAAGAGCCAGCCACTGAGTTTACATTGGAGATAGTCCCATTACTAGGGAACCCACTTGGAGACTGAGCTGCCATGGGCTAATTCTGTGCAGGGGTTCAAGGTTATCTCCATGAATGGTCCTTGGTTGATTCATCAGTCTCTGCAAAGACCCCTGGGCCAGGATTTTCTGGCTTTGTTGTTCTCCTTGTGGAGCTCCTGTCCCCTCCAGGTTTTTCTATCTCCCTCTTCTTCCATAAGGTTTCCTGCACTCTGCCCAAAGTTTGGCTATGAGTCTCAGCATCTGCTTTGATACTCTGCCGGGTAGAGTCTTTCAGAGGCCCTCTGTGGAAGGCTCCTGTCCTGTTCCCTGTTTTCTCCCTCTTCCGATGTCTATCCCATTTGCCTTTCTAAATGAGGATTGAGCAACTTCCCTAGAGTCCTCCTTCTTCCTTCACTTTTTTAGGTGTACAGGTTTTAGTATGGGTGTTTTCACCCATAATGCATAAACATTTGAACATGTGAGGGTATTTGGAAACAGCTGCACTTAGAGCATCCTACATCCTGCTTCTGGCTTCTTGCACCCTTGCTCCACTGTGGGCTTTCTTGTGCGCCCTCTCCAGCCACACTTTCACAGCCAAATGCTCTGAGGACACTGCTTTAGTGGCGATTACCACTGACCCCAACCTGGCATCTCTGATGGTCAGTTCTCAGGTCTCATTTGGTTTGGCACATCAGCAGATTTGATTGCTTGGGCTGCCTCTTGTCTCTGAAGTCTTTTGGGTGCCCTTTCTCTGCATTTCTTCTCTGCATTACTGGGTCCCCTAGGTTTCCAGGGTATTTTTCTCCACCACCTAAATTGGGCTAAGTCATTGGCTCTGTCTGTTTTGCTTTCTCCCTGAATACTTTAAGCCTCCCAGCTTAAAATATTCACCTGACACAGGAGGCTCTGTGTCTGATTTTTAATGTATGTGTTGACTGTTCTGGAACTCGCTGTGTAGACCAGCCTGGCCTCAAACTCAGAGATCTGCCTGCTTCTGCCTCCTAAGTGCTGAGATTAAAGGCTTGTGCCACCAATGCCCAGCATAAAAAGTTTAAAAACTATTAAATGTAAGAAATAGGAATATAGACTAGTTCTTAGATGGCACTAAAATAAGTACTGCTAATTCTATCCAATATGCTAATATCTTTGTAATAAATAAGGAATGCTATTTTCCTTCCTCTGATTGTAGACACGGGGTTGGGGGGGGGATGGGAAGAGGTGACATGCTCTTTAGGGAAAGTGTCACAGTGCTCTTCTGCATTAATTTGGGAACCAATAATAAAGATGGACTGTGGGACTTGTATTCTACTTCCGCTTGTGTTTAGAAAGTAAAAATGTTAGAAGGAAAAGTATGGGCGGCTGCTCTGAAAGGCTGTGGCCACAGGCATTTCTGGAATCAGGAAGCTGGCAATGCAAAAGAGGGAGGGAAAATGGCAAAAGAATGTTCTTGAGAGAAAGCGGGTGTCCACAGCCCAGCTGCTGAATTGGATCCCGCAGGTACGAGCACAGCCCATCAAGATCCCTATCAGGAAAGCAGAGAACAGGCTGGCACAGACGAAAGAAAACAGACGGATGTGGCAGAGGGCCCTTGCACATGTTCTGCGTTAGCCACTTCACTCTTCTCCTTGTGACAGCGAGGAAGGCCAGCAGCTGAGACAAAGATATGGGAGGAGGTAGTAGAAACTTTCAGGGACTGGGGTTGCCAGAATCATCCAAACTCACAGCATGGGAGAGTGCACAGACTGCAGAGACAGGCGGTGCAGACGCTGGTGCCACGGCACAGGGGCCACCAACCACTCCGCTCAACAGAATTCATAACACTAAGAAAGGGAGGTGAGTTTGTTTGTCATTCTGTCAACAAGGATTTGAAAACAAGGAGTGCTGGGTACATACCTTGTAGTCCCGGCACCTAAGAAGCAGGACAATCAAGAGCTCAGAGTTATCCTTAGCAAGCAAGGAACAAAACAAATCCTAGGACAGCCTGGGCTACAGGCAACCTTGCTGTGAAATAACACACAGGAACATCAGCCCCAACAAAAGCTCCAGGCATCCCAGGAACATTTTCTACATGGTAGGAATGACTGCAAAGGAATCTACTTTGTGTTAAAGGGTGGACACTTTCTGAAAAGTGTGTCTCCTACCATTCCATTTACATATTTCAAGTGCAATTAGGCTTGGACATGAATTGAAGACTTCATAGAGTCATCCAAATATTAGCAATGACTGTGGGACACAGGCTATAAACTGTTTAAAGTGTTTATGGTCACTTTTTCTCTTTTGGAAAGTTGATTTCTTTGTTTTGTGTATGTGTGGTGTATGCATGTATGGTACATACATGTGAGGGTACGAGGGTGTATGCCCATGAAGAAACCAAAGGAAGACTTCCAATATTTACCTCTACTGACCTCTGCCTTCCAGCCTTGAGACAGGTTCTCTCACTGAACTAGAAGCTCACTGCTTAAGCTAGGCTGGCTGGACAGAAAGCTCATGGACCCTTCTGTCTCTGCCTCCCAATGCTGGGGTTACAGGCACTGGCCCCCATGCCCAATGATTTTTACATGGGTGCCAGGAATTAGGACTCAGGTCTCTATGCTCTCACGGCAAGTACTTTCTACCCGATGAATCATCCCTCCCTGCCCCTATTGTCACTGCCCACAAGGAGTCAGGCTGAACTTGAACTACAGCTAAGTTACATCCTCAGTCAGACCTTTGCACAATCAGACTATCCTCTCGTGGGCCCCCACTTAAGACAAACTTTGAGATTCCCATCATTAATTGGTTGGATAAATGACATGTTCCAAACAATGACGAGCTAAGGAAGAAGGTGCAAGTTAACTCATTCTCTCCAGGATGAAGAAAAGCCTGTGTATGCTGCTAAGTGAAAAAGAAAGCCAGCTGGAGAACATGATCCATATACATGCATTCATATAAAAATGTTGAGCAGAAGAATTCACAACTATGCTAATAGTGGTTAATATATTGAAATTGTTTCATTATGAAGAACTTTCAAAGCCATTTTGTTTTGAAATTTTTTTAAAAATTATTATTTTGTGTATAGATGTTTGGCCTGAATGTATGTGTGCACCACATGCAAACAATATCCACAGAGGCCAGAAGAGAGGGTCAGAGCCCCTAGAACTGAAGTTACAAGTAGTTGTGAGTCCCTACGTGGATGACAGGAACTGAATCCTGATGACTGGAAGAGCAGCCGGTGCTCTTAACCATTGAGCCATTCTCTGGCCACTTTAATGTTTTAACTAGATATGTTATTTACAAAACCACAATAGAAGCAATAGATCTGGAGACAGAGACCACCTACCAGTCATGACCCCCTGGCTCCTCAGAGCCCTCTTTCTGTTCTGTAGAGACGGAATGATAATATGTAACTTAGAGCTGTTGTAGCTCAGCTGGCTAAATGCATAAAAACTTTTAATGTTGTGTCTAACCAATAGTGCCCAGCAGTAATGGTAAGTGCTTTTGATCGTTACTGCTTTTCTGTTTGTTTCTTTGTTTGACTTTTCAAGGCAGGGTTTCCTTGGCTCTCCTGAAACTCGCTGTGGAGAGGAGGCTGGATCTGAGAGCCTGTGGCATGGCCGCACTTCCACGGCTGTCTTTCCCCCTGCTCCAGCTCCCTGCTGCCACGCCCCCTCCTCCATTATGGATTCTCCCTCTGGAACCGTCAGCCACAACTGACTTCCTTCTGGACGTTGCCTTTGTTATAGTTCCTTATCACAACAACAAAAGAGAACTAATACAGCATCTCGTAAATAACTGCATCTCGTATAAATTACGTGTGTTAATAATGTGTGATTAACTACATGGACAAGAGACATGAAACGTACTGTGTGACTCTTCCAGTTTCAGCATCAATACTTCACAGAGTTTGTATATGTGAACACGTGAAGTCATGGAGGGCACAGGCTGGGAGTGTGACTCAGTGGTAGAGTGCTTATGTATCATGCATGGGGCCCTGAACGTGATCTTCAGCACTCAAAGATGACAACAACAAAAAGGAAAGAACACACAAGGTAGGCAAAAAGAATAACCCACAAATAAAGAAACACACACACACACCTTGCACTCTCTAAGGTCATTGCCAGCTAATAGCAAGTTTAAGGCCAACCTGAGATATATGCTACACTGTCTCAAAAAAATTTTTTTTTCTAAAAGTAAATTTTGAGCAATGCCACATAATTGTAGAGTCCTTCAGTTTCTAACCAAGACTTAGCAGCAAAGGCCCTCTGGAGCAAGTATTTATCAGCGTGTCTGTGTTGCCATCTGGGCCAGTCACCTGGGCTCCTGTCCGGAAGGTATGAGCCCCATCCCATCTGCTGCACCAAACCATAGTCCCAGGAGCTGGTGCCATGGATATGGATTTTAACCAGCAACACAGAGCCACTGAGGTCACACGAAAGCTTGAAACTTCCTACTTAGTTGGATTCATTTTTAGAATATTTGAAGCGCTCTAATAAACTCCATGATTAGAACGGGAGTTCTCAAAGGAGCCTTGTAAAGTTGCCAAGCATGGATTTTATTTAGGTGATTGGTTCACAACATCGAGCTAGATTTTAGTAAAACGGTTTGAGTCCATCTGAGCCGCCTTCCCTCCGGTCCCCCAGGCCCTGCCACATGCACACTCTTATTCCCAGAAATGGAGCTGGGCTACCTGTCCTGCCACAAGGCCTGAGACCCACAGTTGAGCTGAATCTAGGAACAAGCCTAGCAGGGCAGTTGGGCCTTAGAGAGGACTGGGAACAGGGTGGTCTTGAAACCTAGTCCCAGCCTGGGGAACTTAGCTGTAGTGAAGATAGAATAAGTTCCCACAAAGCCTCAGAAAGTATCCTAGCCCAGTGGCATACTTCATAGACATGTCTAGGGGCTGCTGTGAAACCCCTGCTTACTTGCCAGGCCTGGGGCCAGCAGGGTCGAATGGCCATACTCTGAGGTCAAGAGGAGTTTGAGGAATGCAGAGGGCTGAATTCAACTTACCAGGTTCGGCAAGGTCCCCCATGACAGCCATCACTGGCTCCTTCTGCCCCTTGGGGATCATCCTGTGGAGGAGAAACTCCCACAAATGGGCCAAGAAGCCTCCTTTTTCTCCCAGACCTCCTCTAAGTCCTCGCCACCCAGCCCCAGCCCTGAGCCAACGACCATAGTCACAAGTAAAGACCAGAGGAGTTGAGGGGCCTCTGAGGTCTCTTTATGAAGGAAAAGACTGTGGGCCAAGGAGGCCTTACAAATCAGAGGCTAGTGTTCCGGGAAGTCACTCTCTTAAAGGGCTTCTTTCTGGAGTCTGTTCCCATACTTGGGGCTTCAGGGTGGGGAAGGAGGGACCTCAGGCACAATTGTCTCCCACTTGCCTAAGAGCTCCAGCTGGAGGCTGGAAAAGGTTGGGGATCATGAGCCAGGCCAGAGGTACCCTGGGGTCTGCATGCTGGTACTTGGTCCTGAGGCTGGTCCAATAAGATGGGCAAACCCATCACATCCTCCCCCTTCTCTCCACCTTTGTGCTGCTTCCATTGCAGCAGAGCTACCTCAGGTAAACACCGCTATAACCGTCCAACTCTACCAGCTCCATCTTGACAGGACCCTTTGAAACATTCTCCTTTTGGAAATCTGCCCACCTGTCTTACCTCGGTTCCCAGCAGTGCCTCACTCCCCCAACCCTCAACTGTCCCTACCTGCCATCTCTTCTCTTACTCTTCCTTCATCCCTCTCTTTCATTTCTTAGTGCTTTCCAGGAATCTTGAAGCAGATTGACAAATGCAGTCCCCTGAGAACCTGAGTGAGTTCCCCACCCAGTTTCCCTAACATGGGTCAGAAAAGGGAACCCAAACTTGAGCTCCTCTTCCCTGCCCGTCAGTGCCCCTCTCCATGGCTTTCGGGTCTTTCTATACTCCACTTGTGTCCCCATACCCAACAGGACCCTTGAGAACACTGACTGAGCTCAGTCCAATGGGGTCCCTTGATTTTCTCTGCAAGTGTGGTCAAGCAATTCACCATCTCTGTGCCTCAGTTTCCCCCTTTGTAATTTAACAGTGTTGGTTGGAATAAAGTATAGGAATGGGCTACAGGACATCCACAGACCTCTAAAACTTAATGCAAATCTAAGCATGTCCATACACAGTTGAAGGTTAGGGTCACAAGATAATTGACAAGCGCCAACTGAGACTTATCTGAGTTAGAATGCCAGAGCCCTCAGATATGTCCCCAAATAAACATTCAAAGGATCTGGGAAGGGTCCCAAACTTACAGTCAGGGAGTTGTTTCTCTGCAGTGCCTAATGATCCAAAGGCTGAGCAAAGCCAGCGCCTGCCGATCCCTCACCTTTCCCCCCAGCCTTCTCACTTGATGTCCAGAACCCTGGAGCCTGTAGCTCCCTTCCTCCTAATGCAGACCCTAGGCCACTGTGAGGCCCGGGCTCCACAGATCCCCTGCAAGGCCCTGAAAATGTGCCTTATCTCCTCTGCCCTCTCCCCCTAAGTCCCAAGAGTTCCCAAAGATGAGAGGATGATGTCTGTACCTGATGGGGCCACAGGGGAAGGAATGTCAGACCCTCAAGACTAACACCTCAATCGGGGAGCTGCAGTTGCGTGGTCAGTGTCTGTTGCAGTAGCGGTCAGCGGTCAGTAAGCAGGGTGTGCCCTACAGGCAGTGCTGGTTTCAGCTGACAAGAATCATTCTTGTCTTGTCCGTGGGTCACAGCCTTATTTCGGGCTGCAACAGGAGCCGGGGCCAGATGCTAAAAGCACTGGGCTCTGGGGAAGACAGGTGTCCCGGCAGCAGGCCCTTGCAAACAGAAAGGCTTGCACGCCCTGGCTACACACGCATTGACATTAGAACTCTTCAGTCACCTGGGAATGCTGGGGATGGGCGGCGTTCGCTAAAGCTTGGTAACTGCTGTATCCCTAGTGTCAAGAGTAAAGGCTAATAGAAACTCAACAGATGTTTGCTGGATGAATGAAACATGGATGGATGGAGGAAAATTAATGAATTGTTCCCCAATATCTTTTCTTGACTTTTTCTCCCTCCTTCCTTCCATGTCTCCTTTTCTCCCTTTTGTCCTCTTTCCCTCCCTTTCTCCTTTTCCTCCTCCCTGCCCCCGCTATCTTCTCATATTCTCTGAGCCTCTATCCATGGACTAACCAAATATGCCAAGACTATCTTTAAGGAGCTCAGCTAGCTCAGACTCTGAGCAGTAAAAAAGTCTTTGTGCCGTATCTCAGGCATGGCTCTGAGAGAGCTCAGGGCGCCGGGAACATAGTGCCAGCTCAGCCTGGAGCCTGGAAAGACCTCCCACAGGAGGAGGTGTTGGCATTGGCTCTTGCAGGATGCAGGACTTGTGGGAGCTTACCAGGCAGAGGGGCCAGGGACCCTGCAGGCAGAGGACAGATCTCATGCAAAGACTGTGGAGAGTTGGCAAGTAGGGCCAGAGCTTGGGTCTGTGGGTCATGCTGGGAGCTGAGGCCAGATAGGTGGACAGGGGTCAGATTTCCAAAAGGAATTTGTGTTACAAAGAGGTGATGAAGAGATTGAACCAATAGAGTGGTGATCTAACATTTTCCACAGACAGAGCTGACGTACACAGACAGGGTTGAAGGGACCAGAGTACAGGCAGGGAGATTGTGTTGTAGCCAAGAGAGAGATGGTGACAGGTGGTTTAGGGTTGATACAAAAGGGTAGAGAGGAGGAGGGATATTGAGGAGCACTTGGATAATGCCTGAATCTTGGAGAGGGTCTGAAAATGGGAGAGGAGGGGAGGGAAGAGCAGGCAGGGGTGGGTCAGACGGTGATCTCATTCCATCATCAATGAATTAGTTTGAGGTACTGCCCACAGGGCAAGAGGTAAAGGAGTAAAGCCACGAGCAGGCAGTCAGACCCTGACTGTACTCGGGACAGGTTCCAACAGAAATCATGATTTATTAGAGGCACAGAGTCAATCCTTGGGAAGGGTGGGAACAGCAAGCGCTCCCTGGATCCGGTGGGGCAAGCACCTGAGTCTATCAGTGCACATGATCCCACTGAGCTCTTCTCATACCCTCTGGGACAGCATCCCAGGCTCTGCTTTGCTCTGATCTCAGCTTTCTGCCCCTTGGGTTGCTCGGCCCAGTCTCTGCTAGGCCTGAATCTAGAGCAGTGGTTCTAAACTTTCCTAATGCTGTGACCCTTTAATACAGTTCCCCATGTTGTGGTGACCCCAGTCATAAAATTTTTGTTTCTACTCCATAACTGTAATTTTGCTACTGTTGCGAATCATAAATACCTGTGTTTTCTGATGGTCTTAGGTGACCCCTGTAAACGGGTCATTTGACACCCCCCTCCAAAGGGACTGCAGTCCACAGGTTGAGAAACGCTGATTGAGAAGGTAGGACTAAAGGATACCCTCACCTGGAAGTAAAAACACAAGCATTCTCTCTGGAGTGAGGAGAATAGGACTCCAGATGATTCTTGTCTCACTATAGCTATCTGAATTCACAGGAAACCTCCCCTGGAGACACTTCTTCCTATCCTAGAGTCTGGATTTCAGTGAGGATGTAGTACCAGAACACTGGACTCTGACCCAGTTGGCTCTTCCCAGTCCAGCAACAGCACCCTGTACTACTCCAAGACACTACCTAGATCAACTTTCCCATCACTCAGATGGGGAAGCTGAGACATGGGAAAGGAATGGCATATTCAGATCCACCTAGCTAATCGATGACAGAACCTGGGCTTCAATCCAAGGATTTCTACGGTCCCAAGCTTTTCCATCTGTTCTTAGGACTGTTTATTTCCAAGCTCCAGGACCATGTGTCTTAGATATTCTTGGATTCATGTATGACTGGGAAGAAGAAAAAAGGCTTCCTGAAAGAAAAAAAAAAGATACAGGAGGCAGAGGAATGCAGAAAGCATTTATTGCTCTGAACTCTACAAGGGGCGTGAGGCAGGATACAGGCAAGCTCTAGTGGATTTGGAGACTGTAAGGAAGAAGGCAGTCACTATGACAACAGCAGAAACAGAAGTGTAGATTCTCAAAACCGCCTCCTGCTGGTTCTCTGAAGAAATGCAGATAGAAGCTGATCTATGCAATGGCGTCAACTAAATGTCTAATTGGGTCTCTTCTCTGGGAGGCATCCATAGTCTGGGACTCCTTAGCTAGAAGGGATGCTGCAGCGGGTAGCAGCTGGTAACTGTATCCATTCATTATTGGCTGAGCTGGGAACCCGCTCATCTTCCCAGTAATGCTTGGTTTCCAACCCATGAGCATTAAGAACTTGTGACTCCATTCTAATCCTGACTTCATTCCATCCTGACCCTAGCTTCCTCTAGCCTTACTCTGGAGCTCTAGATCACTCTGATGTGTGGGTAAATCTACTAATTACCCCAAATCACACAATCCCTCACTGTTAACAACATCCTGGCATTTTTTCACACCTACATATATTTATGCCTCATCAAACTCCAGCACCTCCACCCCCAGGCTCTGAATTCTGAAACTAACATTCTGAACCCCAAGGGGTACCATCAGCCAACTATGAAAACCACAAAACTCAGCTACATTCTTCCCAGTGTCATTCTTGGGGATTGGAATCAGAGTCTCTGAGGCTTAGGGGACAGGCTCTTCAAGGCCACTGGCATGAACCAGGCCAGAGTGAGATGTGAAGAAAATGAATACAGTGTCATTTACTCTTCTGGGCATGGTACAGACACTAGGCTGAGGCCTGAAACTGAAGGGAAGGGGCACTTCATTTCCCACCCAGGTTTGTCTCTCAATTCAAGCCCGGTGGCCCTTCACTCACCCCCTCCCTCCCTTTCTAATACTATGGAACGCACTTCAGGATGAGACTCCTCAGAGGTCAGTAGCCACAGCCCCACCCAGTTCTGGAGTCTCCTCTATGCATCCTGGCCATGGCTTGCATATCCTGTAACAAGGACCTCTTTCCAAATGGGTAAGGCCAGACGTGGGGCAGCCACATAAGACTGCCATCTTTTCTCTCCCTGGCTTTGAAAAACCCCCAAACTTGTCAAGCCCAGAAAGGCATTGGTCTGGGACTCCTGAGACCCACAGCCCCAGGGAACCCAGCACTTTACACTCTGCTGTGCCCTGACCATAGAGGTACTCTGCAGACACCCTGAACTGGGGTACAGAAAGCAACATGGCAGAGTCTAAGGGAGAATCTTCCAGCCCCTTCTCCCCAAGGGGCCCAGTGGGGCACCTTGAGCTTGCCTGGGAGATCTTTCTAAAGGTCACCAGATAAAAATAGAGCTGGTCTGAAACGAGATGGAAAACAGCTGCTCCTGCCTGGTGCCAGGAGCGGGTGGTCAAGCCAGGGCCTGGGCATGGGTCACGGACTAGGTTCTCAACACACACTTCATTTGCCAGGCTGCAGAGAAGAGGGAGGGACGAAAAAGCATGGAAGCCTGGCTTGCTGAAGGCCTAATGGCAGGGTTGCTTAGCTGCCTCCCCAAGGCACACGTGTGTGGATGGAAAGGGAACATGTCTGGAGATTGCATTGGCCAAAGTTAAGGGTCAGAGACAGGAGGCTCTTACTCAAGGTCATGCAAATGAATGATAAAGCCAAGGGCTAGAACCCAAATTTGAGTGACTCTAGGCCCAGAGCTCTTTTTTCCTGACCCCTTTTTCTCTGGAGCTGTCCAGTGAGGTCAGACCCTTTGTGGTCTCGGTGCTGAGGTCCCCCAAGGTTGGTGACTCTTCCGGCTCGGTCCTCCCGGGGTGGGAATGGACTTTTAGGTGGTGCAGGAGGCCTCGGTAGGGAGACTACCACGCTTGAGCCTCAGGCTGCCATTCCAGCCTCGAGGACAGATGTTGTAGCCGAGGATGCCTGGCGACTTAAGCCCAGAGTCCTCAGAGTCGAGGGACACGTCGGAGTCTGTGGGTGAGCGGCGGTAGGGAAAAGGCCTAGACGGCACGGGCTGAGGACTCCGGGGACTAGCCAAGGACGAAGGCCCTACGGGTAACGGGCTTCGCGGGATGGGGGCGAAAGCGGCTCCGCGGAAGGCGCCTGCGGGGCGGGCTGGCTGCGGAGAGCGCATGCGCGACGGTGGGGGCGGCCCCTGCGGCGGGGAAAAGGGTCGCAGGGGCTCGGCTGCCGCCGGCCGCGGGGAGGCGCTCTTGCGCCGAGCCGCGTTGATGATGTTGCGCGCCAGAAGCGCCTGCAGCTGGCGGCTCGGGGGCCGCGCTTCGATCTCCATTCTCAGTGGGGAGACGGAGCGCTCGCTCCAAGAGGGGGACATTGGTGGCGGCGGCGGCAGCGGCGGGGGGCTGCTCATGCTGCTCCCTCGGCCCGGCTCCCACGGCCCCGGGCTCACCCAGCCGTCCAGGCTGCTAGGGGGCCGGGAAGCGCCTGGCGTCCAGGGCGGGGACGTGGGCAGGCTCTCCGGGCGGTCCTGGGGAGAAAGCACACAGGACGGGGGAAGGTTTAGTGACAGGTCCTCCAGAGTCAGGGTTTTGGAAAGGATCCAGTAAGGTTGTCCATCATTCTGAGATAGGAAAGGTACCCCACAAAGTCAGATAGTGCCTGAAGTAAAAACGCAGGTGGCTGAACTCAATAGAGAAGCTTTAAAAACCTTTGCTATCTGGGGTCAGCCACTGCTTGTTTTGGAGACAAAAACTCATGTGAAGGAACATAGGGCTCACTAGCACGTTTTTTGGAGGGAACTGCGAGACAACCTAACCATAAGGAGAGATGGGACAGTCATATGAAAAAAGTTAAGGAATGGGTCTGGCAGGCCAACAGGGGCATGGGAACAAGTCTTTTTAAGTTATCACTTTTTATATCTGTTTAGAGTTTTGAACCATACGGTTGCATTAACTACTTAAAAATGCAGATATTTATCTAACTTAAAATTTATATTATTTTTATATATATAATTTTTTTTTTGAGAAAGGGTTTCATGCTGTGCACTCAGAGGCAGAGGCATGCAGATCTCTGTGAGTTCGAGGCCAGCCTAGTCTACAGAGTGAGTTTCGGGACAGCCAGAGCTGCACAGAGAAACCCTGACTCGAAAAGAAAGAAAGAAAGAAAGAAAGAAAGAAAGAAAGAAAGAAAGAAAGAAAGAAAGAAAGAAAGAAAGAAAGAAAGAAAGAAAGAAAGAAAGAAAGAAAGAAGACAGGGTTTCATGTAGCCCAAGCTGGCCTGAAACTTGATATGTAGCTAATGATTTTGAACTTCTGATCCTCCTGCCTACACCTCTTATGTGCTAGAATAA
Source organism: Pachyuromys duprasi (assembly GCA_028658305.1). Lineage (NCBI taxonomy): Eukaryota > Metazoa > Chordata > Mammalia > Rodentia > Muridae > Pachyuromys > Pachyuromys duprasi. The sequence continues at coordinate 131,310,315 of CM053764.1, forward strand.
TTATAGGTGTGAGCCACAATGCCCAGTTTATAATTTAAAAATACTAACTACTGCTATTAAGATTGGGCCTCATGAAGGATCTTCTCAGCCCCTACTGTGTCTTTTCCTTGGGCGCCCAGTAGGAGGAAGTCAGCCACGCTGGCCAGCACTCTTTCCTCTCTGCACTTCTAGTCAATAGGGACAGTGAGAATGGTCCTGTGCAAACCAGGTTTTGAACGTTTCCAAGGGGAAAAAAATCATTGAACTGTTATGGTGACACACCCCCTTCCTACCTATTGAAGTGCTCATCCATCTACATGCTTTATCTTCACACATCATCTCTCACTTCTTCCAGTTAGGTTAGTGTGGTTAGGAAGTTGCCATTATCACATTCATTTTACTAGTGATGAAAATGAAGCTGAGAGGTATAAATAACAGCCCAGTGTGTGTGTTTCAAAGGCTACACCGTGCTTAAACAGTGTTAAGTCCACTGTAAGTGGAGGGCTTGGGAATACAGGTTAAACATACACACCTTAAACTATCCAGCTGTTCACCAACATTCCAGAATTAAGTAGTCCACATGAGCTCTTAGTTGAGTCCATGTTCACTAGCAATCATAGACCCACCTCAGTCCTAAGCTATTGGGTCCAGTCAGTGACTCCAGCCCAATCAAAGTATATACCACCCACAAGATTCGTTCTTTCACCTGTCAGTAATCTGTCAGTTATCCTTTCAACTAATGGAGAATCTAGTCCCTCCCAATCAAACAATGGAGGCAGACCGTATGTATTCTCCAATCACACCACAGCAGCTGCCAGGTGAGCTCAACCTCAGTTTCCTTTCACTAAAAAGGACCATTTAGGTACAACCAGAGGAGGACATTTCTGGTTGGATGGAATGCCGCAGTGACCTGTGGAAGCTTTTTCAGGCTATCCAAGCTCATCGAGGGAGCAAGCTAAGGCTCAGCACAAGGCCTCCTCACCTCTTTATTCCCAGGGTCAGGGCTGTATGTATATATGCAATCCAGAGTCCCTGAAAGAGAGCTGCTTTCTGTGTGTGACACATTCCAGCTTGCAGCCAGGCCACCTGTAGGAAGCACACCACAGGCTTATGGAGGAGAGCCTCAAGGAAGGCCCCTGTCTCAGGGTTAGACAGGAAGGACTGGAGGCTGAGAGAGTCTCAGATCCAAAAGCCAATCACAAGGGCTCAGGCATGTCCCATTATCTAATGACCCAAGCCAGCCAACAACTGTTTTTTGTTGTTGTCTTATACAGGGTCTCTCTGTGTAGCCCTGGCTGCCCTGAGAGCTCACCATGTAGACCAGGCTGGCCTCAATTCACAGAGCTTCACCTGCCTCTGGCCCGAGTACTGGGGCAAAAGGCATGCACCATTCATACCTGGTCCCTCTCAACAAGGCTGACGAGGCTGGAGAAGCTGTGGGAACTGTCTAAAAATCTCTAGAAATTTCTTTCTGTCTTTCCTTGTCACAGGGCATAGCTAGCTCCAACAAATTCAGCCAGAACTATGTAGTTACATGGTTCAAGCACGGGCTGAAATGTGGAGGTGAGCCAGCCTGACCTCATGCCAACTGCCATGGCTCAGGATGACTGTGTGGGGGCAGAGGATGCACAGCACAGAAAGGAAGAACAAAGCAGAACTGCTCACTTCCTGCCAAAGAGCTCAGTGCACCATGTCCACCAAACGCCTTGAAAGCGCAATGAGTAAAAATTCAGAAAGCAGCAGCCAGACCCCCTAACCTAGCAGGGCCTAGCAGGCCCTGTGCACAGATGGAGTGGAAACAAAAGCTGAGCAGAGAACACAGAGTTCGCAGAACTCTGCAACACCTCCTGCAACACTGTCATTGAACAGAAGGGGAAACCAGGGCCAGAGACAGGCAGAGGCTGTGCACAGCCACATAGGAACCACGTACTGGCCCCACAACTTTCTCTTCTCCACCAAGGGAGCCAGGCAGGATTGGTGGTAAGTGGCAAACAGTCCAATTTAGATAAAAAGGAGAGGGGGAGAGAACTGGAAGGAACTGGAGAGGGAATGTTCTAGTGAGAGACATTTCAATCCCACTTATTTTAAAAGAAAAAGGAAAGAAAGAAAGAAAAGGAAAGGAAAGAAAAGAAAAACAAGAGGTAGGCATAGCAGAGCCAGCCATATTGTCGCACAGCTTTGATACCGGTCCTTGGGAAACAGAGGCAGGTGGATCTTTGTAAGTTCAAGGCCAGCCTGATCTACCTAGCAAGTTCTGAGCCAGCCGGAGCCTGCCTCAAAACACAAACCAAAACAAATAAAAATAATAATAATAAACCAAAACAGCAAACAACAACATAACTAGACACAGATTTTTATGATTATAGTCCTAGCACTCAAAAGACTGAGGCAGGAGGAACATTATGAGCTCAAGGCCAGCTTCAGCTACAGACCCTATCTTAAAAAATAAAATAAAATAAAATAAAATAAAAGGAACCCCAAACCAGTTGACCCATAGGGCAGTGTGTTTCTGTTATACTTAATGGAATCTGGGCCAGACTTGGGCTCAGGAAAGGCGTGGGGGAAGAAAGTGCGCTCTTTTCTTCGGTAGGTAGCACATGGCTGACACCTACCAGATCCAGACACACAGCAGGCACACTGGCCCTCTGGGACACAACCTCACTTCCACACACACACAGCAGCTGTGAGGTTCCACTTCACTTCCAGGCCCGACTCAAGAAGGAGAAAGGGAGCCCCAACCCATGGCAGCACAGAAGAAAGAAGCAAGGCAGATTTGAGACAGAGTGTATTGAGAACAGGAGCTCAGCCTAGCGGCAGGAGCTATGGGATGGAGGACAGATCCCTCCACTGCCAAACCCCACCACCACCACCCCCGCCCCAGGTGCAAAAAGAGTAGGGTCTCCCGTCGGCTCACTCTGTTCTAGGAAGACCCGGCCTGGAGGAGTCCCGCTGACACACAGTTCCCCCATGCACCCGCCTCTTCTGTGTGGATGAGCTCACTGACAAGGCACCCCTGTTCCCATGGAGACAAGCCCAAAGCTCATGGAAACTGCATACTCAGGCAAGCATGGGCACCGCCTCCACCGCCCCTGCCCCTCTGGGATCCCAGAAATAGGGCTGGAAAAGAGGAAGTGGGTGGTCCGAGCCCCAAGTCTTGGGAAGATTCCATCTAAATGTGTCTTCTTGTGTTGTATTCTCTCACCACCCCCCAACAAAGGCTAGTTCTAGGGTGTGGGGGCTGTACCACGTCAAAGGGGGGGCAGGGAGTGGAGATCTCAGGCTACCTGACTCCACATTCTCTGCATGAATAGGGAAGCAGAGACCTGAGGTGCACCTCAGTCTGTCAGAATGCAGATTTGAACCCAAGGCTTCTCCTCAAAGCTCTAGGATTCTGTCCCTCTCTCCTGAGCTACTGTGCCGTGTTCCCACTGTCACCAGCTGATCCCAGCTTAAGCTGGCCCAGCACAGGCTTCTGACTGGGGCCTGCTGCTGCAGCTCACTCCACCCCTACCTCATCAGGCCACTCATGGAAAGCTAATGCCTCTGTCCCTAAGCAACAGCCCATCCCTTTCTCTTTCTTTCTACGACAGTCTCCTTGCTTCTGAGGCCTTTATTCCCACCACACCAGACTATTCTCTCAACCTTCAATGACTAACACAACTAGAAGACCCTGTGTACATGGGAAAACTAAGGCTCAGAAAGGAAAAGTGAACTGGCCAAAGTAACCCAGCCAATGGAAGGTATGAGTGAGTCTAGAATACTCCTCTGTTGCTTCTCCCTGGACCTGTGCCGTTACACTGAGGTGGCTTCTTTCAGTCAGGGAGATCTTGGCTGAGGTCAATATATCACTAAAGGGTCACCCTCCTATCAGCATACCCACGTCTGCATAGCCTTCTAAAGGGAATTCTCAGGGACCCCTGGGCTGTCCCTCATCCCAGAGCAGTAAGGGCAAGGCTGTTGGAAACAGGGCTGAGGTCTGGGCCCAGGACTCTCCCTCCCTGTGTAGTCAGGTCATGGAGGCAGCAAGAGTCTCAGAGAGCAGGAAGACAAGCATCAGGAAAGAATGGTGTGCGAAGTCCGCAGGCAGCAGAGGACTCAGGAGAGGAGATGGAGCCAGGCAAAGCTCTCTGAGGCAGTAGAGAGGAAATGTCCAGAAGGCAGAAGGGAAGAAACACCCCATGAAGGTGAGAATCCAGAAGCAGGAAGCCAGAGGCCAGGAGCCTGAGCCCTAGGAGTAAGGCACACCCAGCACTTGCAGATTCACAGGAGCCAGAAGGCTCTGTCTGTTCCAGAAGTCTCTATGAGGACACCTCTGGACCTTCTCCTAGCAAGATACTGACATCAGACTCTCATCTCTGAAGCTTGCGGGCCAGGGGAAGACTCTCCACTCATCAGGACCCTCTGAGGGGATTCTTTCTCCATGACCCTCCTCATCACTCTGACATAGAGTCTAAGCCCCTTTGTCTACAGCTCAAAGAGGGGAGATGGTCCATCCACGGCCATATAGCTATCTGGTGGCAACGCCAGACCTTGGATGCCCATCTTCCTCACTAAGCCCTGAGCCACATCCTGCCACATCTCTCTGGCCCCCGGAGAAGGAGACAAGATGGGTTCTGGGACTCGTTACTTGAAGCAGAAGGAAGGCTTCCACACCTGGGCCTCAATCCCAGCATTCCGGGTGGAGAAGGAAGGCCTGGGGGCCTGCTTGGCTCGAGGAGACCACGCCCTGGAGGGAGACACGGGGGAGACGTCACTGCTGTAGGTGGGGCTCACGGCAGTGGGCTGGAGGCTGTCTTGTACTGGGGCACTGTAGAGGCCTGGAGAGGAACGGGAAGGCCGAGGCAGAGCAGGAGATGGTGGGAGGCCTGCCCTGGGAAGGTTGGGCACCAGGTCCAGGGAGCTAGGCTTGGCTGGGGAGGCAGCACGAGGTGAAACAGTGCGTGACGGAGTGCGTGATGATGTGGTGCGTGATGAGGCCTTGGCAGGTTCCTTGACAGGCGACAGAGCATAGAGTGAAGGCCTCATCTGGTATGGCTGCTGCTTGGTAGGCTCTGGGCGCAGGACTCCGTTCTCTGGCAGATAGCCGTGGTAGAGCGAAGCAGGCGGAGTCCGCGCTGGGCTTAGGGATGCCACTCGGAAGCCCCCAGGAGCGTTAGTGGAATACTTCCATGATGAAGGCAGGGACATGGTAGGTGAAGGGCAGCGGGCCAATTCGGCAGGGCTTGAAGACTCTATGACATATTTCTCCATCCGTGACTGGCGGCGGGCATAGAGCTCAGCCCCCTTCCCTGATGCCTCTGAGAGGTTCTGGTTGGGTTTGGGCTTCGGCTTGGCCTGGATACGGGGTGATTTGAGGCAGGAGGCCCACTCGGGGACAGCCTCCTCAGCAGCTGCAGGGCTGACCCTGTCCCGAGCTGCTGGCTCCTGCTGAAAGTTGGAGGCCTCGGCTCCCAGGGCAAAGGGCTCTTCTTCCATGCCCACCTCCCCATGATCTCTCTGCCTCCGCTTCTCATCAGCTGTCTGCACTAGGTCTAGCAAGTCTGGATTTGGGGTCACCTTGGGCTTCTCCACGAAAGTGAACATTGATTTTCGGCTGCCTCGGCGGGCCATAGACTCTTCCAAAATTCCCGTCTTGTTGGCAGGGGCTCCCTGGCCCTTTAGATGAGGATGCTTGGGGTCAGAGCTGGGGTACAGAGTGGAGTAAGAGGGGGGAGACCTGACCCGAGAAGCCACGGGGGTGGTTGACAAAGTCTCTGCATAGGTGGGGGGTGGGGTGAAGCTTCCTAAAGGGCGTCTCTCCGGGACTGGGCTTCGCTGCCCAACCAGCCTCCTTTCCACCATGGGGCTGCGGGACATTATGTGCCTCTGTGGCTGGGGACTCCTATCCACCATAGTGCTGGCTGGGGGAGCCCAGGCCTTCTCTCCAAAATTTCGTCTTCCCATCATGGGGCTCTGCTCTATCTGGCTGGTAGTCCCAGGTGACTGGATCCCAAAAGGCCTGGCCGTCCTGTTGACCACTGGTGCGGGCTTGGCTAGTGTGAGATGTACTTCACTGTACACCTTGGTGGGCGTGGTGGCAGGGGTACGTCCAGAAGTCTCTTGTTCTGCTGATGCCACCACTAGGGTGCTAGGCTGCATGTCAATGAGCAGGGAGCTGGACATGAGGTCCACCGCCGGTGTCGAGGAGCTGGAGAGGGGAGTGGCTTCTCTAGCGAAGGTGCTGGTGGCAGATGGTGGAGCCGACACCTTATCAATCAGGAGAATGCTGGATCTCACCTCCTCTGCCGGCACCAGGGGCTGCCCCTCATCAGCACACACTGGAGTGCTGGGTTTGGAATCAAGGGTGCCATTTGGGGGACACTGTGCCTCAGATGAGTTCTGTTGGACAGGGATGACGGTGGCCGGGGGGTTCTGGTTGATGTCAGCGGTGGGCTGGTTGTGGTGGCTGTTAGAGGCTGGTGTGGTGAGTGTGGCATTGGGCAAAGGAGGGTTCTGGTTGATATCTGCAGCTGGACTTGGTACTTCAGTTTCAGGAGGGTTTGGTGAGGACGGCTGGGTCTCCTGGCTCTGGGACAGGTGTAGCCCATTGGCTGTCAGCAGGGCTGCATTCTCCTTTAAGTAAACCACCAGTGGTACCTCTTCCTCCTCACTGGCAACCTTCTCCAGGTGCCGCAGCAGACTGGCTTCCTCTGAGTACTCCTCCATGATATGGCCAGGGACCCCTCGGCGGGGGCTTGGGGACCTGGGGTGCTTTGGAGGGCCTGGCTTGGATGGAGATGTAGGACTCAGATTGAGCCCTGGGGTATGGCCTGTGGGGCTCGAAGGATGCCCTGCTTGCCGGGCCTCTTGGCTGAGCTTTGGTGGCCTCTGACCACGGCTCTCTAAGGTGAACTCATTCACCCTCTGCCGGCGCCTGTTGAAGAGTTGGACCCCTCTGGAGTTGGAGCTGGGAGGGGTGGTCAGCTGGGCTGCAATCTGCTGGCTCCACGCCTTGGCCTCTTTCAGATCCTTTTCAGTAAAGCTGGAGCTCCGGCCCAATGCTGCAGAGGGGATATGGGCCTCGTTAGCAAACTGATGTACAGACAGACAGTCACCATGCCCTCCTACATCTGACCATTTCTTTGAAATCTGATCTTTACTCAGTTTCCTATAATCAGCTGTCATGAAGAGTCAAAGGTGAATCTGATTGGCTGTTCAGAATGGCCTAACTGCCCATTCCTTTGGACTGTCCTGGAAGGTGGCTAATACAGTAACTTCTCCAAACTGAGTCACCCCACTAGCTATATTTCCCATGGTCCCTCTGGCCACTCTCACCCTTGAGAGTGATTCATATCAATTCTGTCTTCTACACTAAAGGGGAAGGAAGGCAAGGCAAGGCCAAGTAAGGAATGCTGGGAATATCCTTTTCCCCACAGCACACCCTCCCTGGAGGGGCCTTCCTGTCTCCTGTCCTAGCTCTGCTTTTCCTCCATAGAATTCGGCTCTGTTTGAAACCAATGTGTTTGCATATCTCCCGCTTTATCATCCATCTCCTCACCTTGAGTGCAGCTCTGGAGACTAGATTGACATGTTTACCTCTGACCCTAGCCCCTAGAATAGTGAATGCCTTCTGTATGCATTTCTGACTCAAGAGTTTGGTCATTTGCTAGATATTTGATAGAAAGGTGCTATAGGTTGTTGTTGTTGCTGCTGTTTTAAGGAATTTAACGTTTGTCATTACGGGTGTGGGGAGACATGTACCACATTGCACATGTGGAGGTCAGAGGATAGTTTTGTGGAGTCCGGTCTCTCCTCAGGTTCTGGGAATCAAACTCAGTCACCAGGCTTGCATAGCAAGTGGCTTTACCTGTTGAGCTATCTCACCCACCCCTGAGACTTCTTTTTTTAAAAAGGTTAACATGTAGGGCACAGCGGTACATGCCTATAATCCCAGCACCTGGGAAGCAGAGGCAAGAGGATCTCTGTGAGATCCAGGCCAGACAGCCTAGTCTACATAGCAAGCTCCAGGACAACCAGGACTACAATAGACAGAGCCTATCCCCACCTCACCCCGCAAAAAAGAAAAAAAGCTTAACACATTTTATTTATAAAAATAAAAACATGTAAAAGAGCCGAGCACAGTGGTTCTCACCTGTAATCCCAGCACTCAGGGAGGCAGAGGCAGGTGGATCTCTGTGAGTTCCAGGCCAGCCTGGTCTACTGAGCGAGTCCAGGACAGCCAAGGCTACACAGAGAAACCCTGTCTCAAATTAAAAAAAAAAAAAAGGAAGAAAGAAAG
>CM053764.1:131319071-131361498 GCA_028658305.1 Pachyuromys duprasi
CTGGCAGAAGTCCCCATTTGCCTCTTTGCTAGTGCTGGAAGTCAGACAGGCCAGACAGGGTACGCCATATGCCCTGAGTCACACCCCAAGCCCCAAAGGCCCCCCTCTGAGTGCTCAGCTTACTCACTCTGCCCGGGTCTTCCCTGCAGCCCAGCTTCCCCAGGATGTTCTGCCGCTGGCCTCTGTTCTCAAAGCCTCTGGGACAGGCGGCCAAGCTCCTGGCTGATGAAGAGAGGAAAATCCTACCTTGACAGTACCCGGAGGAGCTAGATCTGACTTCTCTCCTCCACAGATGACTCAGCCCAGCTCTTTATCAAAAAAAAAAAAAAAAAAGATCCTGCAACCGCCTTTTAAATGGCCTCTCCACCCCCAAGTCTCTCCCCCGCCAATCAAGCCACCCCACGCAGCCAGATTCACCAGATTTACTTGCCCTTCCCTCCCAGCCCTACGCTTCTCTCCTGCTCAGAACCCCAAACCATGCGAGGGGGCCAGAAGGGTCCTCCTCATCTAGGCATTCAAGGGTTCTGACAGCTAAGCCTGCCCCAGCAAGCACTTGCCTTCTCTCCGTGTCCTTGGCAATGGCTGAGAACACCAAGGCTAGCTACCGCTACTGGTTCCCACTCCTGCCTGTGAGCTCCTGCCTGGAAAGAGGCGTGTACAAAGCTCTACACTTGGAGCCCTCTACTCCCCATCCTGTCTAAGTGTCCCATGCCCCCAGCCTCTCACCCAATTTGAAGGTGACCAGTCCCTCCCTAAAGCCTTCCCTGCCTGTCAGTGGTGTCTAAACTGCACCGCCCAAGGCCCCATCACTTGCAGATCAGTCACTTCAGGGAGTGCTTGCCGTTTGCCATGGACTCTGACAGGATCTTGCTTCACTCTCATCACAGCAGTCCTGAGGCTAGCAGTGACCTCACCACCTGAAAGAAGACATGCTGCACAGAGGCGCTGTGACTGGGAACAAGTAGCATGGCCAGTTGGAAAGGGCTGTGGATCACACTCAGGGTGCCCCTCCCAGTGTTTGATTCATGATACCCAGAGTCTTGGGTCCTTCACCCCACAGGCTGAAGGGGCCTGAGGGCAGGGCCACACATGCTTCCTGCCTGCACTCCTCCCTGCCCACATCTTCAGTGACAATGACAACTTCCACTCTTGGCCTGCTGCAAACAAAGGCTCAAGGCTCTCTCCTCACATCCTCACAGCAATCCACAAAGGCTGACTTCTTATGGCCAGTTTAGAAATGAGGAGAAAGAGGCACTGAAGACCAACTAACAATCCCAGCTCTCACTGCTGGCAAAAGACAGAACAGAGTATATGCAGAGCCTTGGGTTGCCTCCCTCTGTGGAGCGACACCTGCAGAGAGTAATCACACACACCTCTGAATCAACTGCAGCTGCCACCTCATACAGAAAGCCCTGCTCGGTCCCCCTTTGACTTCCAGCCTCGCTAGCACCCTCTGTTCAGCCAGGCCCAGAGGCCTCACAGCAGGAGCAGGACACTCTGGAAGCAGCATATACCAAGAGGATGAGGGCTCTACCAGAGCTCCCAGTTTCCCCCTGCTGTTGGAGGCGGAATCACACAGGCACAAACAGAAGAGGGAATGCAGACAGCTCAGGAGGCAGCTAATCCTGCAGGTAAAAGGCACCCTGCAGACTGCTGGCTGACCAAGGCCTTGCTGCGAGGTCCTGGCAGGACCCAGCTGCCGTAGCATTCCTCTTGCCTATTCTATTGGCTAAATGTATAATGGGTAGATTTCAGAATCTCAGAAACAGCAGTCAGAGGGCTGGGGATACAGATCCATGTGGAGCCCTTGCCCAGCCTGAAAAAGGCCTTGTATTCATCCCCTAGCCATGTGTGAAACAGAGTGTGGTGGCACATGCCCGTAATCTCAGCATTAGAGAGGTGAAGTCTGGAGGATTAGAAATTCAAGGTCATGTTTGGCTATCCAGCAAGTTTGAGGCCTGCTGGGCTACAAGAGACACTGTCTAAAACAAAATAAGATGAAACAAAACAACAACAACACAGAAACAGCCAGCATGGTGGTGCAGGCCTTTAATCCCAGCACTCAGGAGGCAGAGGAGACAGGTGGGTCTCTATGAGTTTCAGGCTAGCCAAGGCTACAAAGTGAGACCTGTTGTAAAAAAAACACATTGATCAGTTATTAAAGGGGGGAAACGGCTGTGGAGGTATCTCAGAGGTTAACAGGGCTGGCTGCTCTTGCAAAGGCCCCAGACTCTGTTCCCAGCACCCACAAGGTGGCTCACAGCCAGCTGTAACTCCAGTTCCAGGGGATCCAACGCCCTCTTCTGGCCTCCCTGGACACTATGCACTCATGGTGCACAAACATACATGCAGGCAAAACACCCGCACACTGATAAAATAAAAAGTTAAAATCCAAACAAAACAGAGCAAGCATGGTAGCACACACTTTTTTCTTTTTTTCCTTTTCCTAAGACAGTGTTTTTTCTTTGTAGCCCTGGCTGTCCTGGACTTGATTTGTAGACAAGGCTGGCCTCAAACTCACAGAGATCTACCTGCCTCTGTTGCCCCTGAGTGCTAGGGTTACAGGTGTGCACCACCACCACCTAGCTGATGGCATACATCTTTAATCCTATGGAGAAACAGAAAGTGAGAGCTCTGAGTTCTAGGCCAGCCAGGTCTATTTGCAGTAGCAAGCCATACAGAGTGACACAGTGAGACCCTATCTTAGAGAGAAATAGGAGGGAGAGAAAGAGAGAGAGAGAGCCCATAATGATAACCAGAGACAGGTGAGTTCAGGTCTACGGGAACAAGAACCTATAAGAGAGGTAAGGCTGGCTGGCCTGCAGGCTATGGGTCCCTTGGGAGACTCAGGAACACAAGATAAACCATACATATAACCCTGGAGACACAGACGTGGCAAGCCAGGATAGGAAAGAAAACTTTCCCTCATATATGCTCATATCCAGGGCCTGCCAGACTCTGGGCCCTACACAAAGAAGTGGCCTCTCTCCTGAGCTCTGAGCTTCACAGCGTGCAGTGAAGCCAAGTAGCGTTTCACAGGAGCCCAGGAACGTGGAGGCGCTGCCCTGGGCTACACACACTGTGGGATCTGCCTTGGGCCGCTGGGTGGTTATGTAACACACATCGCTCAGTCCCACAGTCAGCCAGGACCCTCTGCCTCCTCCACTCTGCCATCTGTCTCTGCTGCTTCCTTCATATAGAAGAGGCTGCTGTGCAGCCGAAAAAAAAAATGAAGGCCAGCCCTGTGGTAAATTCCCCACATTCCTTCCTCTCAGAAAAATAAATAACCCAGGAGAAAAAAACACAGGAGGAATGATAATGACGGCACAAGTACGCTGGCACTTGGGATACTGACTGGGGTAGACAGCATGGTAACCAGCTCTGGCCCCAGGCCCTAACCTGGGATCTGGGCTGTAGCTGCCTGTCAGAACAGAGCATGTGAGACCAAACTGGGCCTCAGACTTGCTCACATCTGCCATAGGTACCGGGAGTCCCCGTGGCGTGGCAGCCACAAGCCAGTACAGCAAACCTGTCAGGGGCTGTGCCCTCGTTCCTCAAGTAGCCGCCCATTCACCACACCCGTGTGCCAGGTCTTCCTCCTTTCCCCATGATCATCCTTCCAATATTCCGATAATTTATCCTCAAGAGCTGTAAGTATCCTTTTCTCCATTTTGAAGATAAAGAAACAGAGGCTCGGAAGGGTTTAAAGATTCCCTATGGCATTGGGCTAGAGGGTCAACTGTGGCTCTCTAGCACCTGCCTCATCTCCTATCCTGTTAGCTGGTGCCTCCCCCAGGTAGCCCGCCCTTCCAGCTACTGTGCAGCAGGTCACCCATCACCCACGCTTGGTAAATTACTATGTCTCTGAGTCTCAACTTCTCCTTTAATAAAACAAGGGTAAGTGGCTGAGAGTGGTGAGAAAACACCTCAAATCCCACCATTCAGGAGGCAGAGACAGGTGGATCTCCGAGTTTGAGGCTAGCCAAGGCTACAGAGTGAGATGCTGTCTCAAAGCACAGATACACACACACACAAACACACCATTAAAAAAAAAGGGTAGACCATCTACTTCATAGTACCACTCAGCAAATGAGATACAGAGCTTGCTTTAAGGTTTAAAGCACTGACCACTCCTGCAGGGTTAACTCCAGTCTTTGCCAGCTTTGGAGAGCCTTCTAAGGCTGGGGCTCTTGGTCCCTCACCCCCTCTGCCTCTCTTCCCCAGCCAGCCTCTGCTCTGTCCAAAACCAATATGTAGCCCCATCCCATTTCTACTGCCCAGGGTTCCCCAGGGGCAAGCTCTCGTCAAAGTGCTACAGCAGAAAAAAAAAACAGTTTGCCTGCCAGGCCCACCAAGGGTATGCCCCTGGTCCAAGATCCAAGTAGGGAAAGGGGCAGCCTACATAGGTTCCGGCTGGAAATGCACCCAAGAAGACATCAGGACTCTGGAGGAGCTAGAAGATGCCAGCTTTACCCCACTCACTTCAATGCCACTCATCAGTTTCCAGACCTAACTACACCCTGGACCCAACAGGAATCCTTCCAAAGGCCAAATCAGCCAGTCCCACCTTCCCATTTTCTCAAACTATAAACTACAGGCGGTCAGGATGTTTGATTCCAGGGTCTGTCCTGTTGCATTTGGGTGGTCTTAAGCTAATTCCTAAACCTTTTTAAATCTAGTTTACCCATCTCCTCAAAGTAGGGGTTGCACTGGGATCAATGCTTGCCAGAGAACATTGACTCTAGCGGGTTTCTGGTGGGACTCTGGCTCTTAACATCTTAATAGCTAGTAAGTTTCAAATGCATCCCAGAAAAAGCATACTGAGCCTTTGGTCTCAGATGTGTCACATCTTAGGGAGAGGGTAATCAGACAATTTTAAACCAAAGAAACATAAGTAGTACAGACTTCTGAATTCAACCAATATTTATTGTACAAACTAAGGGTCGGGCACTGTTCACAGCCATAAAGAAGAGCAGCACAAAAATGTGTGGGTTTTAGTAAGGGAGGAAGATAGTAAAGACATACTGAGTGTGTAGAGACTTACTTGCAAAGATACCTATGACAATCAAATCAAGGTCATCTTCACAGAGAAAAAGGACTGAGGCCAGGAGGAAGGTAAGGGGATGTGTGTGTGTGTGTGTGTGTGTGTGTGTGGCAGAGGGACAGCTTGTGCTAAGGTCCTGGGGCATGCTACCACACACACAAACAAGGAAAGTGTCTCTTCTTACAGCCTTCTGCTTCCTTCTCTGTGGGATCCCTTTCTCTTTCCTTGACGCTGGACTGACTCCCGTGGGTGGCAACACACCCTCCCTTGCACACAGGCCCCCACACGGAGGCTCTGCCTGCTTCAAATCTGCATGACACACAGAGAGCCCACCCAGTCGTGCACAAAGTACATAGAGTGGGCAGGACAGACACGTGAGTACCTACAGGCATATACATGGAAGTACACTGTGTTCACTCAGTAGCCCAGAATGGGTACATCTGAAATAAGTACACATTTGTGGGGGGGAGCATGTGTCCCTCCAGCTCACGCAGGCTCTAGGTAATGAAGTTACCAAACAGTTTTTGCATGGATGGCACACCCTGCTGGAGAAGGGCCAGGGATCCAATGATATGCTCTGAAGTCCATGACACTGCCTCCCTCTTCAGGGATGCATTAAAATTGACCCTCTGGTGCTTGAGTGTCCCAGGAGATGACACTCTTCCAGAGAAGGTCCCCTTTTCCACCCCCAAGACAACGAAGGGCTGTAAAGTGCCTGGGAGATACCGCAGCCACCACCAGCAGCATTGGCTGTTGTCGCAACTGCCCCAGCTTCTTTCCCGTGCCAGCACCAGGGCAGCTGAGGAGCAGGAGAAAAAGGTCAGCCCCAGCCTGGCAGCCAACTCCACCAGCAAGTTCCTTTCTCTGCCTTGCCCAGATCAGAACTTGCAGTTGCCCCACATGCCAAATTCTGGATTCCAGTCTAAACCTATGGGTTCACCTGAGAGACTCCAGTACACAGCCAGCTTAGAGACTCGATGGGCCTTTAGAGCCTATCAATCCATAAGTTAAGTTTACAACTAGCAAACACATAGATAAATGCCTACACTGTGGTCCAGCATATAACATGACTCCTTAATATTAACCCAAACCACAATTAATAACAAGTACTATGTGGGATGGGTATGAGCAATGTTCATTGGCATACACAGTGCTGTGGATGATAGGGCCATAATGACACATAGTTATTTTGTATGTTAAAACTTAACAAAAAGGATATAGTTATACACAGAATGATATTTAGCGAATATATACCCTCCTTCAAGTATTTACACTTAGGTAGTTTCCCTAGCACTTTTCATTCATCAGAAATATGGCCAGAGAAGGGAGTTTAACATCATTCCACAGACTAGGAAACTGAGGCAGAGGCTGGGTGCAGTGGTGCATGCTTGTACCCACAGCATTTAGAAAGCAGAGGTAGGGGGATTGTGATTTGAATTTGAAGGCAGCCAGGGATACATAGCAAGACCCTGTCTCAAAATAAAATAGAATAAATAAAAAGCAAGAAGAGGGGGGGCATAGAGAAGTCATTCTACCTCCCACGACTTCATAGCATGTAGTCTTTGGCATCCAGCGAGAGGCTCTGCAGAACCTCCTGAGCTATCCACCTCTAGCCTGATCTACCGGTCCCTCGTAATTGGGCTTTAGCCAGAGGGTAACTGGCCTTTATTCCAAGCTCATGAAAACTCTTGACGCATGTATCTCCCTCAACCTCACAGTTCCCTAGCAATGGGACAACTTCAACTAGTTAATCTTCTGGCACAGTTGTCTCTCTTTCACTGGGCCATGTACAGAATCCCCAAAGCCCTGGCATTACTTGTTAGCATTTAATAGAAAACAATCACTCTGTTCTAACAGACCTGGTCATGAGCTACGATAACCTTCAGTGAGCCTCGAATCTGCTAAGCCTCCTACCCTGTTGGGTGGCTGCAAGTGTTGGTCACACGCCTTCAAAGTACCCATCATCAGGCCTGTGGCTCATGCACCAGTAATAGCGGTACGCATGGGCTTTAGCTGACACAATAAATTTTAGAAGCAGAGAGCCTTGTTTCATTTGTCAGTGCACATACAAAATGCATACATATAACTACATGCATGTCTTTTGTGTGTAACTCAGGCTGGCCTCAGACTTGCTGTGTTGCAGAGGATAACTTTGAACTCATGATCTTCCTGTATCCACTTCCCAAGTACACCACCACACCCAGGCTCATGTGATGTGGAAGATAGAACCCAGGGCTTCGGACACACGTGGCCAGGGCTTGATCCACTGAGCCACATCCATTGTATTTCACATTCCATTTACCAGCATGAGGTTTACAGGCCTAAGTGGGGCTGACAGACCAGACAGCCAAGCCTTTACCACTGTAGCACCATGCAATCTCACTCAACTAGAGTAATTTTGGGAATGGGATTTTCAAGATGGTCAAGGTCAGGTCTCTGCTCGGCTCAGTAGCCTTTGAAGATCATGTTACTTCTTGGTGTGGGTTCCCCAAAACCATTTGCCAAGTTTGGGGTCCTGGACAACTGCTTTCCTTTCTATCTGGTGCCAAGCCCTTTCTAACCTCAGGGCTACATAGTAGATGTATATCATATGTACATTATAGTAAATGCTTGTCACAACATTGCTGAAGGCCATACTGGAAGTGCCGTGTCCTGGGAGCCCTGAATGTAATCCTGGTGACGAAGAGACATAAATAATGTACCAGTATGTTCTCTCCTCCCCATCCTGACCTGCTAAGAATAGTACCAGCTACCCTTTCAGGGATCACAACGGGAAGAGGGCAGGACACCAAATGGGAACGAGCAGGAAAAATGTCCCCGGGCTGTGGCCTGCCAACTGCCCTCCCTGCTAGCCTACATTTCCAGACTCTCAAGATAGAGAACCCCAGAGATTTAAGGGTGCTTAGAGGCCAGTGACCAAGTTCTTAAGAAGTAAAAGAGGGGTCTGTGGAGACTTATGTAAAACCTTGGAGAGGGAGAAAGCTTCCATAGGCTTTAACTGTTTCCGAGTTTAAAAATGTTTGACCTAAGTGTGATAAAAGCACAATAAAATTTACAACTTAAAAAAAAAAGAAGGCTGACCTAGAGGAGACCTCAGGCTCTGGAGCAGGGCAACTATGCAGGTCACTTGCTAGAATGCATACTGTAACTTAGGGGTGCTGTGGGGGCTGGGGCACAAGAACCGGCACTTCCAACCAGCTTCTGGGTGATGCTGACGCTGCAGCCACACATGCCCCATTTCTGGAGCAGAAAACCTATTCTCTAGGGTACAGATTAGGAAACTGAGTCCAAAGAAAAGGGCTTCAGAAGAGCTGGGTTCAGAGCACGAGCATCTGAACCAACATCCCGTGGCTTTGGCTTCAGGGGACTCTGAGCTGCCTGCCCAAGGACATGCTCTGACCTGTGGCTGCTCGACCACCATACCCTGCTCAGAGGAGTCCATTGAGATATAGCACAGTGATCCAGGGAGAGAGGGGTAGCTCCAGATGCTCTATGAGCTACCATGCATGAAGTAGCTGAGTGTGGAACCCACCGTTAGCACCCATCATAAGAAAGAAGATACAGAAAGCCTTTGGCACAGCGCCATTGAGATCTCTCCCCCCACCCCTAGCATCTCCCTCAAATCCTTTTGGGGGCCCAGGTCCCAGATAACTATCTCCACTGCCTTGTGATGCACCTCTCCTTGGGATACCTCATCCTCCTAACACTCCACCCTCACTGGCCTCACTGGAGGCTCACTGGAGGCGCCACGCCTTTCCTCACCTCAGGGCCTTTCCTCACTGCCCTCACTGCCTTGAACCCTTTCTGCCCTCGCCCATCAGCTCTGCCTTTCTGACCACACTTGGGGTGCTTGCAGGTGTGCAAGCTTCTCTTCCCCTGGGAGTGACATTCTCACCATAGCTTCCTCAGGAAATCCTCCACAGTCATCAGATTCCATCACCGGAATCTGTTTTAATATTGGTCTGTTCAGCCCTGACAGGGCAGAGGCATTGGCTATGACCTCCCATGCCTAGACTACAGTTGGGATTGAACAAACATTTGTCAACTAAGAGAAAAGAATGGAGGAGTAAACCATTCACACCCTCACTGCAAAGCCTTCGCCTCCCTGGTACCATGCAATCTTACTCAATTAGAGAAGCTGTTAAGGAATGGTATTTTCAAGATGATTGGGATGAGACCTCAGCCCTTTGACCCTGCTGCTCTCTGGGGCTCAGTGGCCTTTGTAGGCTACATCACCTCTTGGTGTGGGGTCCCCAGCACTGTTTGCCAGGTTTTTGTGGGAGAAGGATCCTGGGTAAGACTTCTAAACCTTCAAAGAAAGAACTTCCACTAATCCCATTCCTCTACCATTGCCCAGAGAGGGACAAGGCCTTATCTGAGGCCACACAACCAGAGCACAGTGACACTGGACTTCCTTGGCACAGCTAGAAGCCAACAGCTGAGCTTGAGGCCCACCCACGCTCAGTGAGAGCACCATCTGCCTGGTTGCTGGGAGGAGTGCAGGAGGGAGAGAAGAGAGTGGCTGGGGCTGGGCACATGTGGATTCAGGCCCAGAGCCAGGGGAGGTGGATGGGGTTCTCAGCAGGAGGCCCAACAAGAGTCTGGCAGCTGGGTACCTGAAAGCCAAATGGCTAGGGGCTGAGTGCTGGCATGTCTGCCCCTCATGCACACGACAGTCTATTTTTTAATCAGTGTCCTCCCCATCCCCCAATTCCATGTATCCTCTCAAATGGGCCCTGTGTCCTAGCTCTCCATGGAGCTCAGAAAGCAAGCTAAAAGGCCAAAGGATGAAGAGTGTTCAACTGTCTGGGCGATACGGGGCTGGTCTCTGGATTCTTTGACCTCAGTTTCCCTATCTGTACAGTGCTGGGCATTGACATCCTTGCAAGCTCTTTAGCATTAACCGTATGCGCTCTGTCAGGGCTTCCCTGGCCATGGTACCCACAGGGCATCACCCTCAAGGAAGAGAGGCAGGAGAGAAAGGAGGACTGGCTCATATGCCAACCTCAGAGACTTGGGCCCTAAATCTTATGAGGTTCCTCTTGCTAGAGCCTGAGGGTCAAAGATAATGAAAATCAGGAGATATACTGTGTGATCTGGAGAAGCTGTCTTGGCCTCTCTGGACTATTTTATACAGTAGTAAAGCTTTAGGTCTGTGGGGGTCAGACTGGCTGGGTTTGTAACTGCATGATATTGGAGCTCACTGAACTAGCTACTCTGTGCCTCAGTTTCCCATTCATAAAACAGTGAGGCTGGTCTCATAAAGCTCTTAGAATACAGTACCACAAAAAAAAAAAAAAAAACCTTTTCAGAAAAACTTTTTATTTATGGAGCATGTTAGTTCCAAGAGATTTCATTCTAGACTGGACACAAGAGTCTCAAGTCAGCCTACTGCCCTATATGGCTTTATCTAAATGTTCCTTCCTTACTACAGGTCAATGCTTTGGGGGGCTAGAAAGTAATCCTTCCCATTCTTCCTGCTCATTCCTTCCAGCCGAAGCTTAAGGGCTTCGAAGGGTTGCTCAAGACCATTTTGCCTATAAGCTACCCTAACTCTGGGCCAAACACCAAGAAGAAATTTACACGGAGATATGAGGAGCCTTGGGCGAGAGGCCATCTGCTCAAGGGCTTGCTATTTTAATGGAGAGAAAAACATGGGAGTACTATTAATAAGTAGTAGCTCATTTTTTAAGCATTCATCATCCACTCACTCCATTTTCATAACAGTACAAGGCCTAGCATTGTCTCTGATTTACAGATGAGGAAACAAGAGTCCAGAGTGGTTACATAATGTGCTTATGAATTCTCAGGCAGCCAGGAGTAAAACCCCTGTTTGACCACAGCATTCATGTGCCAGCCATGCGGGAAGCAGGTGACACAGAGATAGAGTGTGGCATCCAGGGAGGTGGGCAGGACAGGGTCAGCACAGACCTACACCGGGCTGCCTTACTGAATGGAAAAGATGAACCAGGGTGATGGAATGTCAGCAACAGCCAGTTGGTGAAGAGCTCATTCCAGAAAACGGGCTTTGGGTAAGCCTCTGGAATTACAGGGCCGAGGGCTGTCGCCGTGTAGACCCCTCCTCCAGTCACATTGAGTGGCTACTGAGCCCTAGTGTGCAGGAACAGTTCACAAAGGGCCTCACACACACACTGGCCTAACTCACAGAGACTCCCCAGAGGCAGCCCTCCCTCTGGCCACATCTCAGGCTTGAATTTAAAGTGTGGTGGTGGGGGGTGGTGCTGGTCAGGGAAGGGTACAACCTGCAGCCATCACATACCACCCACACCCTGCTCTGAGTGTGTGCCACTCACCATCCTCTGCAGTGTCCTCCCAGACCAGCACCCTCAAAGCCTCTGGGTCCCACTCCAGTTATGTTTCTTCCAAGAAGCCCTGACAGCCCTCCAAATACCATTCCGACCTCCACACCACAGTGGCCCCTGAAAGGCCTTCCCTAGCCACAAAGGAGCCCCTTTGCTTGCTCTCTATCTCAACAGCAGGGCTTCTCTCCATGTTATAACGCCCTCTGAAATCACCTTATCCATTTACTCGATCCTTTTTTCTTGTCTATTCTTCCAATTAGAATGAAAGCTTCTACGGCGAGTGAGATGGTACAACAGATAAAGGTGCTTGCCATCAATCCTGATGGCCTCAGTACAGTCCCTAGACCCCACACGGAGGTAAGAGAGAACCTCCATACACATGCCACATGCATGTGCACACACAAACGTGCGCCCTCCCCCCATAAATAAATGTAATTTAAAAACTTAGACAGCATCTAGCTTTGGTAAGGCGGCAGCACATACCTATCACAACTTTAGCACTCAGGAGACTGAAACAGAGGGGTCATGAGCCAGTCTGAGATGCACAGACCAACATGAGCTACACAGTGAGACTCTATCTCAAAAAGAAAAAAAAAAGCCCAACCCTATATGTGTGTATATATATGCACGTTTATGTATGTGCACATACAAATATACATATATTTGTATATATAGCAAGCTCCCTGAGGACAGACTCTGTCTGGCCTGTATGTATTATATACTAGTTTCTAAGCACCCTTCCCCCCTCATTGTTAGCCAGGGCTACTGAAGTCTCAGGAAGGCAAAGGATTTACCCAAGGTCACTTGGCAAGCCAGCAGGTAGCAGCGATCAGCCTGGCACTCCACAGCTGGGGCTATTCAGTGTGACCCTATCCTCTCCCTGCTGACCTCCCCTGACCTGCTTTGATCCTGCTTCCTCATCACAATGGGGCAAAGCCTGCAAGTCTTTGACAACAGTACCCACTCTACTTAGAGCCCATGGTATCCCGATCTGGGCAGCCCTGACTGTTTCCCCTCCGTCCCTCCCTTCCTGGCATCAACTGCTCAGATGAGCTCATGTCTAGAAGCTGCCCTGAAGGAAAAGGTGCCTCCCAGGCCAGGTCCCTGGACTGGAGGTGTGTTCAGCCTTGTGGGAAGGTAGCCTTGGTAGCAGGCATGCAGAGTGGGAACTTCCAACCTAGCAGGCCTCAGGGAATCAGCCCTGAAGACTTTAGAGGACAGAGAAAAGCCCCTTGTGTTTCTTCCTCCTCTCTGGAATCTCTAGGGTGCTGTGTCCCTCCCATTTATTAAAATGTCATCCCCATCCCCCTCGGGGAGAGAGCTCTGCTGCCTTCTGCCTGCAGAAGTGCCCTGACAAACTCTTCCTGCCTGGCCTCAGTCTCCCCAACTCGAAAGACAGAGGTGGGCTAAAATGCCCATTTAAAAGAGTCTGCTGGATTGTTTCACTGTGATGAGGAGTCAGGGGTAAAGCTGGCTAGGCAGAAACCAGGCACAACCAAAATAAAGTCTACCTTACCTTCCAGAGAGTCTAGAAAGACAAGAGCTGGCAAGGGAGGTTAAGAGTTAAAGGCCTTATTTTTCATTGTCTACATACTGAGTAAGTCCTACCTTAGGTTAAAGGGGTGCAGAAGGTGGAGTGCGGCTTGCAACGTGAGAGCAGGCTGAAAACCGGGGCCTGAAAGCCTTGGTGGCTCAGCAGCAAATATTTGCTGTTAGTTCTTCCCGCATCAAACTTGAATGACGCTGGAACTAGCCAAAGGCAGGTCAACTCCTGACAGGGATTTCAGCCGCTTGTTTAGGGACAGTCACTTGTTTCAGTTTATGCCTCGGCCCCCCAACATGGATTGGGGCCAGGTATGGGTCAGCGACAGGGCAGGCTGGCTGCAGGCAAGGCACCCCACTGTACCCTCCTCATGACAAGCATCGGATTTCACTCCCACTTTCCAAAGCAGCAAGGATAGGACATCCCTAGGGCCATGGTGGCACTTGAGTCTGTAGTGCAGTTCCCTCTTCAGGCCATCTACCTACCTCTCTGGGATCTAGAGAAGGGAGGAGCATGCCAAGATCCTACAACATGGGCCACCTGCTACTACTCAGGACAGGGGGGGAGTGGGGAGAGGCTACACGCCACCTGCGGCTTCTCACTCCGCTGCTGTCGCCTAGAAAACCCAGCTGTGGGGCACAGGGCTCTCTATCTTCATCCAGTATTAAGCCCAGAAGTTGGGGTTGAGGGAGGACATGGAGACCTTTCCCCTAGATTCCTCAGAGGTCTTTCTAAGGCCCTAGGCGGCATCCCCCCCCCCCCCTCCACAAGAAGCCAGACCTTTCTGAAAATTAAGCGAAAGGGGGAGTAGCTAACTAGCGCTGAGAGAATCAGAGGAGGAAAGCTCAGGAGTCCCTTGGGGGCACTTCATAAAGGTCTTGATCTCCCTGGGTGAGATTGGGCCCTGGGGGTCCCAGCTGTGTGGAGGTGTGCCTACCCTGGACACCAGCACGACAGCAGCTCTCCCTGCCCGGCCGCTCCGCCCGCGAAAAATGGAGGTGCCGGCAGGCACGGCCAGTCCTGCTGCCTCCGCATGAGCCCACATCAGTTCACCCACAGGCTCCTGGGTCTCGGCTGGATTTCCCGGAGCGGAGCTAGGGCTGGTGGCCATGCGTGAGCCTGGGGCTATCTCTATACCCCCCTCCCCAACATCGACAGGTTTATGGAAAGGGACGCGACGGCTGGAGCCTACACAGCCCGGGAAGGTATCGCCCAGGACAGGGCTTCCTCTGGTGTCCGAGTTGCTGGAGAGCCCGAGATCTCCCCAGCCTGCACTGCAGAGGGGGAAACTGAGGCTCCGTGTAGAAAGAACTTGCCAAAGGCCACCCTGAATGCAGGGACTGGAGCCCAGATGTGCCACCTCCTTCGGGGCTGTGCAAGCAGCTGCGCAGGTGGCAAGGGCGAGGCTCACTGGGCACCCCGCCAGCCCCGAGCCCCCCCACTCACCTCCAGCAGCCGTGCGCGGTCCCGGAGCTCCCGGGCGCCGCCGCCTTGGCTCACCTGGCTACGTCCAGGCGTGAGCCCCGCCCCGAGATCCCTGCACCCCGCCCAGCGGCGGCGCCCGCTCAGCGCCCGAAGCAGGGTCCTAGCCGCTAGAAGCTCAAGGGGACCCTAGCGGGAGCCGCGGGCGCTGGGCGGACACCGCTCTCCTGCCGCGCGCTCCCCCGGGCCCTAGCGCCGCCCTTCCCGCGCCCCGCCCAGCCCTCGGGGTGTGACCCCCTCCCCCGCCGCCCATAGCCAAGGCCTCATCTCCAGGAGGGTCTCGGCTCTCTCCTCGAGTCCTCACTTTCGGCTGCTCTTGTCCCTCTGTTTTCTCATCTTGCAGTGTATCTCTGGGTCTGTAGTTCTGCTCTTGAATTCTTCCGCACCCGGTTGCTCCATGCGCCGCCATCTCTTTGCCCCTTTCTCTCCCCCCACCCCGCCACTACCCTCCTTTAAAATATGTCTTTGAGATTCTGTCCCCTCAAGTGATAATCGTGACGACACGACACCCCTATCCTACTTGACCCAATAACTAGAGTAACTGTCTTCCTTGGTAGGGCTTAAGCCAAGAGGCTGAGGAGAGCCGTCGCCAGCCTGCTATGTTCCTCTGACTTAATTAGCTATCAGCAACAAGGGCAGAGATGCTGTGTGGTCTGTACGCGGTTTTGATTCCTCAACTTTTGCAAAACAGCCTTCAGGCTGAGCTCAGCATGGCAATTGTCACTGCTCTTTAGGGGGAACACACACACACACACACACACTGCTGTTAAAAGTCCATATTCTCACATTCCAGGGCAGATTCTGTGGGGAGTGGTCGGTGGGCTTGGAAAACAAGCCTGGTTAACGAGCACCTCCGTATCCCCAGCAATTCTGAAGGAAGACCACACTCGTTGATCCAGCCTTCAGCCAGGGTGGTTCCAGTGTCACCTGTCTTCAAGAGCTGTGTTTAGGTTTCCAATAAAGGAGCTTAGAAATATGCTGACAGTATACCCATGCCACCCAAGGTTTCTAAAGCACAGACCCAAAGATGTTCAGGTTTAAGACTGTGCCTGGCTCTGAGTGCAAGAGGTCAGGTGACCGAGGAGACAAATCCGCCCTGATCCTTTCCGTCCCTCTGTGTGGCTTCGTGGGCGTCAGGGCATTCACCAGACCTGTGGTCACTCTTGCCCTGTTGTGTTGGGTGGAGAACATGAAGATACCCTGGAGATGGCACCAGGCAAGAGATTGCACGCACTGGGGAGGTGACTGCAGCCCAGCCTGTGGAAATCCAGGAAACAGTGCGTGGGTGAGAGGAAGAGAGAGAGCATGCGGCTAGGATTTCTGTGTGGGTGGCTGTGAAAGAGAAAGATGGGTAAAAGAAACGGGGAGGGAAAGTGGTTCAGTCTGCGTGTGGGTGTGTGACAGTGGATGTGCAAGAGCGGCTGTGCCTGGAGGACAGACCGTGAGTGTTGAGCAAAGGACAGGGAGAGAGAGCAATATGTTTAACCCGGGGTCTACAGAAGGGAACCTGTGTCCTTTTGTGAGAACACTTACCCGTGTCTGCTTCATGCCCTGAGGTGGGATGAGAGCCAACAAACTGAGACACTTGTCCACAGGTGCCGTGGTATGATGAATGAGGGGTTGTTTGGGAGGGGTGGGCCAGTGTCTGCTCATTGCACATGTATGTGCCAGGGTTTGAGGACATTCACACGTGTTTAAACTTAGGAGAATGTTTGTCTGGGAATATGGCATGTCTGCATCATGGTGTGTACAACTGTTTATGGATGGATGGATGTGGTATGCATGTTTGCTAGAATGGCACAGGGTGAACCTGTGAGTGGTACTCTTCACTGTCATCTTTCTATTAAAGTCACCAGGGTGTGAGGCTCCCTGCCCGCCCTCCTGTGTCACCTGATCTTTCCCAGAAGCCTAAGGGACAGGGGCCTTGGCCTTGGCTCGTTGACCTTGACTAGACTCTGTCAGCTTTCTGCATAATAAAATGGATGATGCCAACACTCAGGAGGCAGAAACAGGTGGATTTCTGTGAGTTCAAGACCAGCCTGGACTAAAACAGAGCAAGTTCAAGGGTAAGCAGGGTTAAAAACAGAGAAACCCTGTCTCAAAAAAACTATAAGTAAGTAAGTAAGTAAGTAAATAAATAAATAAATAAATAAATAAAATGGATGTGATTCGGTTTCCTCTGCTCAATCAATATGCCCAGGGCAGACTTATCTTACTGCCATACCCCCATTCTCCTACACATCTGGGGCTCAAGACAGTGTCTACTAGAGTGATAAAGGCCTCAGAATCCTCTAGATAGCCCTCACCATCAAATGCCTCCTAGCAAAGGATAAGCGGGGTCTGCAGTGGTAACAGGTCCCCACCCCCACCCCCAGTTATGAAGAAGACAAATGTGGCTTGGCTGGATCCCACTCTCAGGGCCTGAACAACCATTTTCCACTCTAGGTGGGTGGAAGAACACAGTCTACTTCTTGTCTCCATGGAGACAGAGCAGGGAAAAGATTATTTAAAACAGAGGCCCAAGACCTCTCAGGGTTCGAATCTCAGCTTCTTCACCTGTATACAGGCTGTGAGACTCCAATTTGTCATGAACTGGGTATGGAAGGCACACCTATACTCTCAGCATTGGAGAAGCAGCAGTTCAAATTCAGCACAGATTCCTTAGCAAATTTCAGGCTAGCAAGGTGATATAGCATGACTGTCTCAAAATAAAAAAGAAGAGGGAGAAGAGGAGAAAGAGGAGGCTGCAGTGGTAAATCTGAACTTTATATTCTGAGGATGCAATGAAGTAATTTGTACAAAACATTCACCATGGAACCTAGGACCTGAAACGAGAAACAGAAGCTTGGGGCTCCAGTCTTCAATTGTGTGCTCACATTTCTGTGTGCCTTTGGACAAGGCCCTTTCTGTTTCTCTATCAGCACAAAAACTCAACACTCTGCCAGGTACAATCAACTGAGACTCTAGAGAGAAGGGCTAAGTGTAAAGCTCTTTTTTTTGGTAAGCTGTGACTTCGCTCAGCCACTGGTGATATGGAACTTGAATGTGAAGCTGTGGCCCCTTCTTGCCTGACAAAGACCCCATCCTGCCCAGCTCAGCTAGTACCAGCACCCAGTGATCCCATATAAAGGCCTGTATGGTGCCCAAGGCTGAAGATGAATGGCTTGGACTTCAGTCTGCCAGGCAGCACTCCAGAAATCCAGGTTTAATAGCGGAAGGATGGGTGTGATTGTCTGAAGATGCGTATGATCCTCTCGGTAAGAGAGGAAGCTTGGAGAGGAAGCCCTAAGCCGCTAATAACCTGGCAGCTCCCCAGGCCTCCTTCCCTCCTGCTCTCCAGGCAGAGGGAAGGGACCTGCCACTCCCATCCCCGGGGAGCAGAAAGCCATTGAGACTTAGATCCAAGACCACCCAGATTTCTACTCCTTAAGCAAGACCCAGCTTCCTCTGAGAACTGTCTTACTTCTGAGAACTGTCTTTCTTACCTGTCCCTTCTCTCCTCCTGAGGTCATTCCTGCCCCTGCTTCCGCCGCCCCCCCCCCCCTCTTTAGAATGCTCAGACCAACTGGACAGACAGTGGAAAGACAAATGATTTGGGCTGTTTATGAAAAGGATGCTCTGGTCTCAGGGCTGACAATGACTGTGTACCTTGGACAGGTATCTTGAGTCTCCGTTGTCTCACCTGACCTTCCTTGGAAAGCCACAGTAAGATAGAGAATGATATCCCATCAACTGACCCACTGGGTCACTGGGTGTGAGATGCCAACAAGGTAATCAAAGGTTGGCTTTTCTCCTCTCCACCCCACCCATAGTTGCCACCATTGCAGGGCATCTGCAAAAAGCAGTTTCAAAACGGAATCATGGCTCATAGCACAAGGCCCATGGCTGAACATGCTAGTCACATCCTGGACAAGTCCCTTACGTTTGTGAGCCTCCATCTTTCATCTGTGTAATGGGCTCTGCTGTGAGACTGCATGAAGCCACACACAGATGCTGTTAGCACAGCAGACTGCACACAGCTCTGCCAAAAGCAGTTGTGTTGTTCAGCCAATAATGAGCGTTTCCATTTCATTTTACACAGCTACCTAGAGCACTGTAAATTTTCCGAAACATAGCCAAAGCTAAGATCATGGCATTCTCTCAAGGGCTCCTGTTTTTAGTCTATTTTCACAGACTTAAAAAAAAAAGAGCTCATCAAAGGGAAGGGACTTGCTAGCGCTTGACTACTGAATACTGGGCTGAGGCCCATCACACTGCTGCCTGACCCAGCTGTGCCCCAGTAAATGAGGGGAGCAAGTCACAATGGGCCTCAGAGTCCTGAGGCCCCATATTCGGGCTGATGCTGTTTAGAGGCCCTGAGAGCCCCTCACTGCTCCTGCCCAGCTCTCTGTATAACCCACGCCTGGAATGGAGAGTGTGTCCAAAGAGGATGCTCAGCGCCTGGAGAAAATGATTGCAGAGAGCAGAGTGGGTGAGAAGGCTGGTGAGGTGCCAGCTCTGTGTCAGCGACGCCTGCAGAGAAATGAAGTGTTCCTGGAGTCTCTTGACGCACAAACCCTCCTAGGACTGCCCCACCACCACCACACACACACATGCTGCACGCTGAGGACCTGCTGGCAACAGCCCTCCTGCCTGTGAAGATCATGGCTCAGCTCACAACCACTGCACCCCCAGTGTGAACCCACTGCGGTGTTTCCATTGCTACTGGCCAGCAGCAGAGGCCAGGTTCAGAGTGGATTCTCTCGCCTCATCTTGTCTGCTCTGCAGACTCCAGAACTCACTCACCGGCCCCAGGAGAAAACGATCCTCCTCCCTCCACAAGCTGTCACTGGATCCTGCCACAATCCAGGTGACACAGCTCGTGCCTTTGTCATTCATCTCTGACAGATGGGAAACCAAGGCCGGAGTGAGGACCCTAAGCCTACCTAGCTCAGCCATCAATACGCTGAGAGACCCGGAGGAGCACACTCCTTCTCTTGAGTCTCAGTTTCCCTACTGAGGTCAACTTACAGGAAAGACTTCAGTGTCTGCCCTGTCAACACCTGTGAGGCAATGACCTTTGTCACGGTGTCTGATTCTAGAGCTGCCACTGAGCTCTGTCGGTTTAATGAGGGGACCCTTTCCCAGCAGTTGTTTGGGACTTTACAGCAAACTTGTTCCCAGCAAACTTGTTCTCAAAGGGCAGGTGAGAGGGGAAGTGGGTTTTTTGTCAACTAAGTGAGATGTGTGATTTCTGCTGCTGCCTTCTCCTAGGCAAACAGCTCAGCTGCCTTTCTCTCCACAGCTGGAGACCTCGACACGCTGGAAGATGTACACATCTACAAAAGTATGCTACAAAAGTCCCCAATTAAAAACCGGTGAGCTAGCCAGGTGTGGAGGTGCACACTTGTAATTCCAGCACTCCAGAAGGAAGAGGCCAGCAGATCTCTGTGAGTTCGAAGCCAACCTGGTCTACAAGGCAAGTCCAGGACAGCCAAGTATACACAGAGAAACCCTGTCTCTAAAAAACCAAACCAAACAAAAAATAAAAATAAGCAAGCAAACAAACAAACAGAAACCCAGAATCAGCGGGGTTTTCTATGACCTACGAGCTTACCTGGTTTCTGGGACACCCTGGGCACAGGGCTGGTGCTGGCACTGGCTGTCATCACTTTCCGGGCCTGTACCACATCCCAGTCATGGCTGGTCCTGTCATTGTGCTGGAACCCACCTCGTACCTCCCTGGAACAGCTGGATGACTGGATTATGCCTGGCGCTCTGGATAACTGTGGTGTCCCGTGGTCGGTTCTGCTCTGGCTGGCCACCTCTTCTTCCAGGTCCACAAGCCTTGCCTCTCCCTGCAGGCCATCTTCACTGCTGCTCTCCTCAGCTTCCAGAGCCAGGCACCTGTAGCTCCCATCAGGGATCTGGAAGGTGCAAGGGGCAGCTCTCCCCTCACTGGGTCCAAGGGGCGGGGGTGGGAAGTGAGGGCCCAGCATTATGGTCCTTGGTAGTACAAAGCAGCAGCCTCCTGGCTCAGGGTGAGTATTGCTCCCAGGTGAGTACTCCTCTCAATTACTCCTCAGGTTCTCTGAAGATTCACCTTCTTCTGCTGTGGCTGTACAGAGCTGGCAAGAGATCCAGCTGAGAAGTGAGACAAGTCCTTTCTGGCCTGGGTGAAGATGTAGACTACAGCTTCTTCTCCTAACCCTCCTGAGCTCTGCTGTGTAGGCCCCTTCAGAGTGGTCTGTCTGCATAGGAAGAAAAGATACAACACAGCAGAGATCTCACTGAGCGTTCTCAATGGAATCGCTGAGGCCTGTCCACCCTCGAGTATCTAACCTCGAGAGCTAGCTGGGATTTGGGGTGCAGTTCCCATTCCTCCACAGGGAAGTGTTTCCAGAGGTTCAGCCTTGTAGTATGCTATTCATACCCTACCCTTAGGCTACCTGACACTTATTTACTTTAAGGTTTCCCTTCAATCCACTTCAAGTAACATAACTTCTATTACTTTAGACTTATCTTGAGCAATAATTGCAGGAAAACCACAAGCGTATCATGCCAAGTCATCCCCTTCCCCGAGCACATTAAATAAATATCTAGTTATTTTAAAACACTCATCTGTGCCACCTAAAAAGAATTCTTTCCTGTCCCACCAAAGGCACACACAGCACAGGGACAGTGGGGTGGAGCTGCAAGGTTGCGGGGACACGACCTGGCTGTGAGAGCCAGCGCTAGTGAGCTTGCACGGGCGAGGCGTCGAGCCAGAGTCCAGACCTGCTTCTGGTCTGTCGGTCTCCGAGTCACCCCTCCCCCACTTGCTGAGATGGACAATGTAAGCTAGCATGAGCAGCCCACACCTGAAAATTCCAAATCCGGGACATTCTGAGCACTACCCTGTTGCCACCAGTCCAAGTCCCATCCCTGGACTTGGGGACAAAATCACAGGAAACATGAAAGCACAGTTGCTGGTGTTTTTTAAATTGTGTAAAATGGTCTTTAGGCTGTGCATATAAGATATGTACAAAACAGACATTAAATTTAATTTTAAACTCGGCTTCTCATCTCCAAAGCTATCTCATCGTGCATATGCAAGTTTCCCAAAAATCTAAAAAAGTCTAAAATCTGAAACACTTCTGGTCCCAAGCACTTCAAATGAGGAATCAACTCCAATTTAATCGTGAAAAGGCCTCTATGAGAAAATGCACACAGAGCACTGAGCACACTTTCTGAGCAATAGCTTAATCCATGCCTGCTACCCTTTCATCCGGCAACAGTGTATCAGGCCCCTATTCTAGCTCAAACACCGTAAGTACTCCTCAGACACAGAGTGTAGATGAAGGTATGTTACTCTAGCACATGAAGTTTTGATATCTGCTAGGGCAGTGCTCCTCAACCTTCCTAATGCTGCCACCCTTTAATGCAGGTCCTCATGTTGTGACTCTAACCATAACATCATTTTGCTGTTATGAGTCATAATGTAAATATTTGGATGGTCTTAGGTGAACCCTGTGAAAGGGTCACTCAGGTTGGGAACCGCTGTGTCAGGGAGAGCTGTGAATGATGAGAAAAAATAGTAATAATTGTAGGATTATTTGTAAATGTTATGAAGGATGAGAATAGGTGGAAGCTGGAAGGTTCCTCTAAGGGCTGAGGAGAAGGGGATGAATGGAGGGTACTGGGGCGGAAGAGCTGACTGGCAGCTGAAGAGTGGGTGTGGAGAAGGGGTAGGGATACAGGGTACCACAAAGGTTCCTGGCTCTGAGGACACAGAGGTTCATGTGTTCATGGAGGTTGGGAACAAACAGGAAGGTGCAGGTGTTTGGTGGAACAGAGGAGGTGTCTGATGTTTAGATTTCCAGGGGGAGATGTGCAGTAGGCAGGTCCCTGTGGGGTCCCAGAGAGCAGAAAAGTTGCACACTGGGGACAAAAGTTTGGAAATCATAGGAGGAGGTACAAATGACATGAACAAGACCTTTTCAGTTGGGCAGGTAGCCCTTAAGGCAGGGCACGCTGCCAGTTATGCTTGGAGGCACCACTGGAGTGAACAGATTTTGTTGAAAGACTCCATTCTACCTCTGCTTAGCCACGTGAACGCTCTATTAGGAGAAAGAAAGAGAACTCAAATGTGCACATATTTATGTACTGGCTGCCGCAGGCCGGGGAGAATTTATTGAAGCCTACTGGCTTGAGGATAGTGGGCCAAGCCTGATCACCCTTGGCCCTTAGGCCTCTATCCCAGGCAGGGGGCAGGTATCCCAACTATAGTGGTCTGATTGAGGTGCTGGCCTCTGGCTGGGGGTGTGCCAGGAGAGACTGTTAGGAGTACCAGGAGATAAGCACATTACCAAGCCCTCTGGCAGATCAGAGCCAAGCAGGGGAAAGGTAAGTACACATCCAAGAGAACCAAAAGAACCAAGCACCTATTAGCCTATGAAGCAAGGTCCACAAAGAGGGGAGCTCCCAGGACGGGGTACCCATTCCATCCTGGGTGCTTACTTAGTCAAACACCACAAGTACCTGACAGATGCTTTCATAACTATACTAGAGGGAAGGAAAATGAGAATCCACTAAGTAAAGTGTCCCGTTTGGGAATCACACCTAGCTCTGACATCTTGATCAATGAGGCTGGACCTCAAACCTGATTAATGGTGGCCTCAGGTCTTCACTTCTCTCTAGGACCTTACTTGCTTATCAGCGAATGCCAGACTCCTGCCACTGGGGTCTCAAAGACTTTAGACTCTCATGAAGGGGCCAATAGCTATGGCTTGAGCCTGGCCAGGCTTCCCTGCCCTCTGGAGTCACTTTTCTCCAAGGCCAGAATGCAATTCAAGCAACTAATACTAGAAGGGCTATAAGACTCTGACACCACAGATCTATGATTTTCAGTACTCAGCGCCACCCACCCCCACCCTGTCACAGAACCAGATGGCAGGAGGCAGCAGGAGTGGGCGAAGGGCGGGGGCAGAGCTCTCTGACTCCCTGTGGGGGCCTCGCCTGCTCCATCCCTGCTTCTGTTTTGCTGTATTTGACAGTGGCCACGGTTTCCAGGAAAGAAGAGAGAGGCGGAAAAGTTAACTTTCCGCCACCCACACAAATATTTTTGGCTAGCTTTGTCTTCAGGCTGCCAAGCCAAGAGGGAGGGGTTGGCGGGAGCACTCCAGTTCAAAGCTCCATCCCAAGGAGGGAGGACTTCCAACCAAGGCAGGGACTCAGCAGGGGGCCTTGCAGGCCTGAAAGTCCCTTGGGTGCCCCACAGCCACAGGGGTAGCCTCCTAAGTGTCTACTAGGTCCTGGTCTGAGCCCTTTACCTCTAACTCTCCAGGTGGGTGGCAGGGAGTGTGGTCTAGGGTTGAAGACATAGAAGCTTCATACCATGTCTAGAGTTTAGGGCAAGAAGGGTAAGAAGGGGGAACAAACACTGTCAGAGTCAGTGCTCTTTGCTATACCATTCTCAGCTACCAACTATGGCTCCGGGATTTCGCAGTCCCTGGAGATGCTGAGCACAGGTGGCAGCTCATCTTTGTAGGCAGAAGGCCAGTCCTGCTCAGCACCAATGGAAAGGGTCTTCTCAAGCTTGAAATCCATTTTCATGCACTCACTGTCCCTTTCTGAGCTCCAGCAGGCAGAGCTATCAGGGCCCACAGACCACACTTTTCCTCAGAGGGAGCTTGGAGCTCAGGCTAGGGGGCAGATCCTAATTGAACCTAGGTACCTGAATATTTCAGCCTCAGAGATCAGTTAGGTATCAGAAGCCCTGAAGTCCCAGCACCTGACAGGCATCCCAAGCTCTTTCTGCTGCCAGCTTCTGAAAACACTGTCTAGCATCTGTGACCTGGGGGCACTCATGTCCTTCCTGCTGTTCTCTGTGTAGTGGTGGATGGGTCCTGGCTTTGGGTCATATAGATCTGGTTCAAATTCTTTCTGATCCTCTATGTCTCTGTTTCTGTTTCTCTCTGTCTCTCTGTCTCTCTCACACACAGACACACACACACAGACACACACACACACACCACTGCTGCTATAGCTGAGCTTCCTGGCCTGAGCCAGTCTCCTGTGCTTCCCAGGTGGTTTTAAGGGATTTGTAGACAGAGTGCAAGCACACTTTTCCTTAGAGGGAGCCTGGAGCTCAGGCTATGTGGCAGGTGACTTTCAGCCACTCACCTGTTCTCTGGGTGCTTACAGGCCTGACATTCAGGGCCAGTGACTGCCATCCACAGCCTGCATACTGGAAAGCTGGCAGAACGTACTATGTGGTTATCAAGGAAGTGAAGAAGTAAGGACTGCCAGAGCTACCCAACACAGCACATGCCGAGGTACACAACAGTGTTCAGACATGGGGTCCCTGTCACTCAGCCACAGTCATCTGGGCTTCTCTTTTTGCCATTTTCCTTTCTTTTCTCTTCCTCATCATAACCCCCATACTTCTTTCTCTCCTCTCTCTTTCTTCCTTCCTTTCTTTCCTTCCTTCCTTCCTTCCTTCCTTCCTTCCTTCCTTCCTTCCTTCCTTCCTTCTTTCCTTCTTCTTTTTTCTTGTTTTGACTACACAGGGTTTCTCTGTGTAGCCTTGGCTGTCCTGGCCCACTTTGGGGACCAGGCTGGCCTCAAACTCACAAAGATCTGCCTGCCTCTGCTTCCTTGAGTGCTGAGATTACAGGCGTGCACCACCACACCCAGCTCTACTCTCTTTTGACAGAGTCTCTAGCTCACACAGGCCTCAAGCTGGTTAAGTAGCCAAGGATAACATTGATCTTCTGATTCTCCTGCCTCTACCTCTTACTCATAAGAGCAACACGCCCAGTTTATATGGTGCTGGAGGTTACAGCAAAGGCCTTTGCACAGTAGGCAAGCACTCTCCCAGCTGAACCACATCTTTGCCCCTACCCTTTTTGCTTTTTAAAAATATTTTTAAATGTTTTACTTTTGCTGGGTGGTGAGGTACGCCTTTAATCCCAGCATCCTGGAGGCAGAGACAGGCAGGTCTCAAAGTTTGAGATCACCATGGTCTACAGAGTGAATTCAAGGACAGCCAGGGCCACACAGAGAAACCCTGTCTTGAAAAAAAAAAACTTAAAAAAAATTTTTTTGATATGATGTTTACCTGCATGTATGTTGTGTGCCACATGTATGCCCGCAGAAGGCAGAAGAAGGTGTTGGATTCCCTATGACTGGAGTTACGGGTAGCTGTCACCCACCATGTGGGTGCTGAGAACTGAATCTGGTCCTTTGTAAAAGTAGCGAGTGCTTTGGACCATTGGGCCATCTCCCCAGCACCCCTGCTCCCTTATTCTCTTTCTGGCACACTCTCACTGTGTAGCCCTGGTTAACCTCCAACTCATATCATCTTGCATTTCACCAACCCCCACCCCAAGTGTTGAGATTCTAGGCATGCCTGGATCACAGGGTCTGATTCTATAGGTAGAGGACAAAAGGAGTCTGAGGGGAATTAGTAACCCAGGAAGATAAGACCCTTATTCCCAAAGAGGTTCTTCTCCTTACCTGAACTCCTCCTCCACCTATAGTCTATTTCTGTCTATATTGTATTGGGTCTGATCCATGGTTCTTGGCTTCCTATGACAGATGATCCATCAAGGCTCCATGAAGACAAGAAGGCAGGATAGAATAGATCTGGAAACCCATGTGGGTTTGGGTAAGCCAAGATTGAGCATGTTTGGAAGGGAATAAGTAGGAGAGGCTGAAGAAACAGGGCTAGATTGTGGCAGGCTTCAGTTGCCAGGACCCTTTCTGCTAACACTGTAGTTGCAACCCTGGACTTCTGCTGGGCAGTTCTGTGGAATGACAGTTCAGTGGGGCTGGAGCAGAAGGCCAGAGACTAGACCATGGCTGGCATTCAGGGGTCCCTGGAACAGGAATATTTTGGAGCAATTTCCTTGGCTCATGGCACAGTGCCTAGCACATTAAAAACAATATAGGTGATAAGAGATGATGGCTGTGTAGTGTCAGTCGGGTGCTATTCCAAACACCTCATTCATTTGACCCTCCTCAGGAGATGGGGGGAAGGGTGCTATTATTAACTTCATTCCATAGATAAGGAAGTCTAGCTTCTGTAAACTGCCAAGCACACACAGCCAAGCAAGAGGATAAATCAGGTTCCAATGCCCAAAAGTCGCTCACTCTAGACATCACAGCTCATCCACAAGGCTGCACGCCCTCAGCGATGTAAATAAGTACGGAATGAGCTGATGGATGAATGAAAGAGAAGATGACAGGATGGGAGGTTCCCGCCAATGCCTGCTACATTACCTGGCACACTGTTGTCCCTTAACACATGTATGTGGAGTAACCAAGGGATTAAATGTATATGCAGCTGATGGTAAAAATAGGATTGCCTGGGAAAGGGGTTTCTCAAAATCAGCCCAGCTCACTCCTATCTGGCAGGCCCCTCAGCTTTATAGTGGATAAAGGACAGTGTCTGGCCTGTTCAGAACTGAGGTCTCCTTGCCATTAAGCAGAGGGCCTGTGCTGTCCTCAAGCATCTGAGCTAAGAGGATGACCCATTTGCCTCTCTCCTGGGGCAAGGATGGGTACCAAGGCAGGGACATCAAATCAGGAATCCTATGATACTCTTGCAACCTCCAGACTGGCTGTGGCACTGGTCATTGTTTTGTTTTGCATTCTTGGAGAAGTTACTTCCTTTTCCTGGGCCTCAATTTCTCCAGATGAGAAAGGCCTTGGGTAGTGTGGTTGGTGGAGCAGAAGCAGTGGACCCCCTCATTGCACTTCCCCTAACCCAGTGTCCTTTGGGGGAGCCAAGTACAGCTACTCATTTGCCAGCCTTCCTCCTAGGTCCTGAAGAAAGACAAGGATTCTGGCCTCCTCTGTCTCTATCCTATCATCAGTGTCAAGAGGCCCAAGCTGCTATAGTCTCTTCCTTCTTCCTTGGTTCTCTTTACTTCCATTCCCATCTGCTCCTGGGGGAGAAGGAGCCGGGATTGTGTAAGCACGATGTGAGGCTAGGAGAACCCAGAAGCATCAGGAAATCCTTGGCCTGAGAAGGCAGTGAGGGACCAGGAGTCTTCAGAGAGGTGAATGTTAGCCACACCTCGAGAGTGCAAATAACCTCAGATGAGTCATGTTGCCTCTCTGAGCCCTGGTGCCATGTTGGCAGAGCAGAGGCTCAGTCATTCATTTCTCTGTTCTTTCACTCAACACGCATTCACGAATGCCTGCTATTTTAAGTGCTGGTGGCACACAGTGAACAAAAGGGAAAGAAACCCTGCCCACGTGTAGCTCACATGTTGGTTGGGATGGACAGATAATAAATAAATAAGCAAGCAAGTCAGATGGTGCTAAATGGGACGAAAGCATAATTAAGCAGGAAAGAGAGCCAGGGAGTGTTGTGCGGAGTCGAGATAGAGAAACCTCCACAGATGCTATTCTGGGTTGCGGGTGGCATATGTATTTCAAGTTCACGATGGTGTTAGATTCTCATATGCAATTATTTTAAAAAGCATAAAAATCAACATTAAATGGCAGACGCCCTGGGAGGTACAGTTCTTGTGCTAATGTTCTGATGACTCAGTTACTCCCCATTTTAGAGCTTGCCCATGCTCCTATGACTACCTCTACTGTTGAGGACAGAATATTTTTTTGCAATCTGTATTAAATACTTGATTTCACATATTAG
Source organism: Pachyuromys duprasi (assembly GCA_028658305.1). Lineage (NCBI taxonomy): Eukaryota > Metazoa > Chordata > Mammalia > Rodentia > Muridae > Pachyuromys > Pachyuromys duprasi. The sequence goes on from CM053764.1 coordinate 131,347,091, forward strand.
TATTATTTCATTTGAGAACATTGCATTTCAAGGTTATAAAATTGATTGGATGCCACCTCCTCCTCCTCCTGGAAAAAAACAAACAAACAAACAAACACAGATGCTTTGCAATGAGCCTGGGAACAATGGCGGTGATTTCGGATAGTCCCTGGGAGGGTTAATTAAGGCACCCTGTGACAGAGCTCACTTAGGTGCAGCTATTGCCACTGTATTGTTCGGGGAGAGGATGCCCATGGGTGTGCACTAAGAACCAAGCTGCCATCTGCTGAACACTGATTCTGGCCAGGGCCTTCCTGGACACTGTGTCCACCATGGATCTTGCTCATACCTGACATTGTGAGGCCAGCACCTGCTACTTCTCCCAATACCTGCTACTCTTTTTCCCGGTTAGTAGAGGAAAGCAGAGGTCCATCAGAAAGGAGTCTCTGCCCATGGTCCAAGAGCAGGGCAATGGCCAAGCTGGGTACCCGGGTACCCTGACAGTTACTTGGGCATGAAGTAGTCACCGGGTTTCTCTGAGGACTCCAAGAGGGGAGGGATGTGCTATACAACATAAAAGTCACCATTCTGGTCCTGGCTTAAACACAGCCCTCTACTCTGGTCCTCAAAGCCCATTTCCAGCTCTGGATTGCCTGCGGCACCTGGCACTCAGGGCCCTAGGTGCCAAGCCTGTTCTAAATGGACTTGCAAATCCAAGCTGCACCAAATCAGCTAAGTCCTCTGCACGTCACACCTATTTCTGCCATGCTGGGTTGACAAGTACACGGGCCAAGAAACCAGCTCTGACGAAACTGGAGAGACTGAAGTCATGGCTATAAATATGGAGCTATTACTGGCCAGATTAGGCCAGCCTGAGAAGCCACAAGTTTCCTTCTGGCCACAAGAAGAGATGGGAACCAAGAAGGGAGGAACTTCCCCAAGGCCATGCGACTCATTTTCCTGGCCATCTCATCCCACCCTGGAGACTCAACAGGATAAGTCCAAATTGAACAAAAGCAGTGTAATATGATTGCAGTTTGCAAAAGAAGCTAAAACTTCAGGGCATTCCTCTCCATCTCCTTCCCACTCATAGGCCCCTTCTTCACCCATAGTTTTTGTCAGCATGAGGGAAACTCAGGCATATATTCTTCACAGCGAATGTGCACATCTCTATTGTTTCATCTGAGTGTGTGTGTGTGGTGTGTGCATGTGGGAAGGGTGCACTAGTAGAGGCCAAAGGAGGACATCGGGTGTCCTTGGCTGTACTCTCCATTTCATTCTTTTGAGACGGGGTCTCTCTTTGAACCTGGCACTAGGCTGGTGGCCAACAAACCCGGGTGATCCTCCTGTCTCTTCCCCCACAGCTCTGAGGTTACTGGCACAGCCACACCTAGCTTTTTATATGGGTGCCGGGATACAAACTCAGATCTCCATGCTGATGGAGCAAGCACTCTTACCTATCTCTCCAGCCAGAAATGTATGTATCTCCTACCACCTCTATACCCTTACAGAGGATAACTGATAGCTCAAAATGGACTGTGGTGGGAGTGGTTATAACACGGAAATGGGAAGATATTACAAACCAAGGTCTTTCACCCCCCACTATTCATCACTGACCACCCCAGAAGTGGTTAAAGACACAGCCAGCAAATGACACCACACTATGTTCCCTCAATTGCAGTGAGCCTCTGCTTTCTCTGACCCCACACCTGTGCCATGACCACCGTGAGAGCTGCCTAAGCACATGCCCTCAGCACATGCCTCCAAGAGGTGTCACTTTGTTTCCCAACTTGCCCGTACATTAGAACCACCTGAGAAGGTTTCGAATATTCCTACTCCCTGGCTGAAGCCCTGACAGATAACATACATGTTTATGAGTGGGACTCAGGCATCTGCAAGTCTTTATCTTTCCTAGTGATTCCTGTGTGCTCTTTGTGAACGGGCAGTAGCTGTTCCCAGACAGTAGTGGAAAGGGAGAAGTGCAGACCCCTGTCCCTGCCTCACTTAATAATTCATGGGGTTCCATGAAAAGTATGCATGAAGGATAATGAGTTCTATTTGTTGGCTTACAATCCTCATAGCCGAAAGCACACAGGAACCTGGGAGGCAGAGTTTCCTTTGCCTTCTCTTTTGCAACATCCTGAGCAGATGGGCCACAGGCTTATCAACCCTCAGGAGGCCTCAATTCATATGGTACCCAGCTGGCCAGCCAGGGAGATGGAGGGTTCTCAGAAGCCCCTCCTCCTTTCCAAGCTGCCTCTTCCTAACATTAAGGCCAAAGGTTCACAGAGGTGGCTCCTCCTGGGAGACATCAAGCTTCAGGCCCAGAAGATTGGAAATAGAGACATCAGGGTGCAGCTTATGCCAAAGGCTTGTGGCCACATCCCAGCCTCTTCTTCGACAAACAACAGCTAATGATAAAGATGATCAGGTTAGAGTCTAATATTATTGGGTTCTTCCTGTGAGCCAGCGATAGCACCATAAGCCCTTGCAAGGCAATGGAGTATAGAGTTGTGCTAACCAAGTTGGCTACCACTAGCCGAATATGCTGCTGAGGGGTTGAAATATGGCAGTCAGAGTGATACATGCTCTAAGCAAAGAATACAGACCATTCCCAAGATGATGCCAACCAAAAAAAAAAAAAAAATCTAGAGAATGTCTCAGAATAACTCTACCTGGTTTGTAAGCAAGTGCGTTATTACAATTAATTTCACCAATGTCTTTCTTCCACCAGTGTGTTTTGTTGTTTGTTTGCTTACTTGTTTTTCTATGTGGCCACAGACATCTGAAAATTACACATGTGCTTCCGTTATCAACCCTAGCCTCAGACTGGGAAGGCATGCCATCTACTCCACACCCTTGAACTTCAGGGATCTGAGGTGTAGCTAAACCTCTCAGCCTCAATTTGACCATCTGTAAAAGAGGGCCAAGGACAGCCGTCTCCTGGGCACTGTTGTGGGGTTGAAATGAGGTGACATAGGAGGAGCACTCTGTACCACGCCAGGTACAGGGCCGGGCTCAGGAAAGGCTCTGGGTACTAGTCCTTACTCTGCAGCCAGTTCAGCTTTTCTCACTGTTTGCTTATTCAGTCTGCATAGTTTGTTTCTTTGGGATTGGGGGAGGTAAATTGATCTATTTTTTCTTTTCTTTTTTTTTTTTTCTTTGAGACAAGGGTTCATTACATAGCTAGCCTTCAAATCACTCTGTAGCCCAGGCTAGCCTAACAACCTCAACCTCTTAAGTGCTGATTACAAGTGTGAGCCACCACCTAGTTTTTCTCGCTCTCTCATTTTGTTTTGACAGTCTTCCTATGTAGCCCTGATCGTTCTGAGGCTGGCTGTGTAGATTAGGCTGTCCTGTAATCATCCTCCTGCCTCTGTGTCCAGCGTACTGGGATTGCAGGCATGTGCCACCATGCTCAGCTCTGACATGTAGCGCTCCTGCTACATAATGTATATCGAGCTTGCTGTAAGGACTGAGAGTCAGGTAGGTATTCTCCTGGGTTTGAGAGTGAGGTTAGGAGGGCAGAGGGGAGGCAATGAGCTAGGAAATGAAGAACCATACCAGGGAACTTTATAAAGTGGAAAGTACGCTGTAGAGTACAGGCAGGCGGAGACTGTCATTTCCTCCTTTTGCATAGCCATCATCAAATCTCTTGACCTACTGTAATGGGTGACATCTACAGGGTCTAAGCAAGTGCATGTGAACATATCCCAAGCAAGACATGCCATAAGTTGTGGTGAAGGGAATGCAGGCTCCTCCTCCAGGAAGCCTTCTCTGATACCGACATTTTTAGTCCATCACTGGCCTGGCAGGTTGGGGACGTATAGGAGCCCAGGGCTGGAAACCTATTTGAGCTAGCACTATCATCTGCCACCTCCTGTGAGTCCACTGATTTCAGACAAGATGAGGTGCTCAGGATGTATAGTTTTAGACAGCCCACCTACCGTCCTCATTTACCTCAGTTTACCCCTCCACTAAATGAGACGGTTGCTCCGGGTACTCTCCAATGGCTTCCCCAACTCTGGTAAGTCTGTGGCTCTCAATATGTCCAGGTCTTCCCTGAAGGACCTTCGCCTTTAGCACCTAGTACAGAAAGAGCAGTATTGCGGGGACACTAATTTGGGAGTCAAATTTTGGCCCTGAGGCGGCTAAGCCCTCTGTGATTTATGGAGTCATTAGATATTTTTAAATTGTACTTACTTCTTTTTATGTCTATGGGTGTTTTGCCTGTGTGTGTATGTCTGTGAACCACAGTCCATGCCTGGTATCCATAAAGTCCAGAAGAGGACATGATCAGAACACTGGGACTGAAGTTACAGATGGTTGTGAGCCATTTGAGTGATGGGAATTGAACCTGGGTCCTCTGGAAGGGCAGCCAGTGCTCTTAACTACTGACCCATCTCTCCAGTTCATCTCTCTGACTTATGAACCCCCTTTCACTGGGTACTAAGTTTAAGCTGATATATCTGAGGTGTCAGGTCTCATTTCCTGCAAAGCCCAGCACATTCTTAGTCCTTAGAACCCCTTTTCTATAGAACTGAGACCTCGTGTCTGGTACCTGAGGCCTCAGCCACCGCCACTGATCTCACTCTTCTGGGGATGTCCATCATTCTTACGTAGCTAACCCTCATCCAGACCTGCAAGAACACACAGACCCATGCTGCCCACCCTTCTTGCTGTGAGCCCATTTTATCATTCCTCAATAGTGGAAAGTCAGACCCACAGGGAACATGAGAAGCCCATGCCTCGCCATTCTAGGCATCCAACCTGCAACAATAAAGAGGAACATTCTACCAGTGTGGTGGTGTTTTCCTTTCAACAGCTGCTAGATCTTATGCTCAAGGTCCACAAAGATCTCACCATACATCTGTTTACACCATATGTCCTACATTCCATGCCTGCACAGTTGTGAGCCCAATAGACAAAATTATAAATATTTTATTGAGTTAACACACACACACACACGTGTGCACACACAAATGTACTTTTACAGTCGGGGTAGAGCCAAGACCTAAGCCAATTAAAAAAAGATAATGGCCTCCCCTCATCATACATGCAGGATGCCATAACATAATAGAAAGGATACAAACAGCTGCCCAAAGCTGTTACTAAGGAAACTTGGGACATGCTTGCTGAAGAGGTGGCTGGGTGGGAGAAACAGGTATAGCCTCAGGGTGGGGTGGACCAAGGCGATAAAAGGTTATGGAAGATGCTCAAGGATCAGGACCATGCTGATCCAGCCTATCGATGCTTCAGTTCTTCATCAAAACCTGAGCTACACACACACCAAGGCCCAACCTGCTTCTTCCACTCTGACACAACATGGCACTCCTCATCTAGGCCTGAAAAGGAGCCAACTCCTATCGCTGCTGCCCTGGGCCTGGCCATGGTGGAGGTGCGGAGCTGAGCCCCATGCCTGGACCATGGTAGGACCTTAGTGGCTCAGACATGGTTGGGGAGCTGACAGCTAAAGCTCTGCACTCTGGTGTCTACTTTGGAATAGCTGTGGGGGTACACGCTTGTAATCTCAGGGGCAAGCGGATCCTGTGAATTCGAGGCCAGCCTGGTCTACAAAGTAAGTCCAGGACAGCCAAGACCAAACGGAGAAACCCTGTCTCGAAAAACAACAAACAAAGCTGCAGCCTCCAGCAAGCTGCTCACAGGCAGGTAGAGCCTAGCCCATGCCTTCCACCTTGGAGCTTCCCTGCTTCGTGTGGTGTTTCTGTGTGTCTTTATTGTATATGTGTCTCTCTCTGTAACTGCTCCTCTGGGTCGATGACTCTGGGTGTGTGTGTACACAGACATGTGAATCTGTATGTGTATATCTGTTTGCATATCCATATACCTCTGTGTGCCTGTATGCTGATATATAGCTGTATTCTTGCTTCCCTGTGAGAGGTACATGGCCATTGGTGGATTTCTGTGTGTGCTCATTTGCTCATGTGCACATGGTGAGGGTGGCCCAGGAGGCTGCTCAGCCAGACCAAACAAGCCCACCTCAATGCTTCAGGCCATCTCCTGACTGTGTGTTCCTCTGCTTTCTGGTTCCTTTAACCCCTCCCTGCTTCCAGTGGAGCTCAATGGTAGCCTGGAATGGGCTTGCCTGGTTTTTCCTTCTTTCCTGCACATCTTCTATCCCTGTCCAAACCAGCTCTTTCCCTCCCAAAGCGTTAGTTTCCCAAGTGTGTCCCACTTAGAATTCTCCAGGTGTAACCCCCTCCCAACTGTCCCTGCCCCTCCCCTACGGACTACACCAATCCTGTGAGTCTAGAGTGAGCTGTTCCAAGAGCTATTTTGGGCATTGTTTGTGGCAAAGTCTAAGACGAGTCCCAGGGCAAGGTACGTGAACCTTCTGGCCAGTGAGCCAGATGATTATGAGGGCTACAGCAGAGCAGGAAGGGTCTGTAGGAGGGGATTCATCTGAGGGGCAAGGTCTCCAGGCCTCCACCATTAGAGTACTTACTGTGTACTGGAAGCTCGAAGAGCTGATGGAGTCCTACAGCCACCATGAGGTGGATGCTGTTTCTCATCTGCCTCATACGAGGAGATGAGACCCAACAGGGTTCGGTGGCCTGTTTGAACTCACAAAGCCACAGGCTAGAACTGGATCCCAGCCCAGGGAAGAATTGGTGCTAGTATGACACCTCAGGGTCTTGTTGTCTTTGCTGTCACAGTAGAGTTATGGAACTGTAATGGCCTTGGTGCCCAATGTGGTATGTACATGGCCATCGGTCCTGGTTACTGTGTCACTTTCTGATAACCCATCTCACACATCAGGAAAGTAGAGCCTGGAATATCACAGAGACCTAGCTGCTGCTGGAACAACCTACGTAGGCTGGCTGCGGGACTTTGTTTGTTTATTTTCATACAACTGCAGCCCTCAGTTTCCCCTTCCCTGGGGTTTAAATTGCCACTAGTAGTTGGGTGCCAGCACTACAGATAAACTGCTCTTTCCACTTCCACTCCGCCTCTAACAAACCCAGAAAAAAGGACTCAGAGAAACGGAAGGAGATGGTGAGCCCGGGCAAGGCTGCTGCGGGGAGCTCAGTGGAGCGCTAATCCTGTGTCTCCGTCACTGACCACCCGAACAGAAGCAGATCTGTTCTCCAAATGAGGGCATTTCTTTGGGGGAAAAGCTGGTCTTGTGGCTCACATCCTACCTACTATGCAGAGCCTCAGTCAGGCTGATCCCCAGAACTCCCAGGAGCAGCCAAGAGAAGGTCTATCTGGCCTCAGCAGTGGAGTAGCTGTGACTATTCAGCAGGCCTCACAAGGCCACTGAAGGCCTGTTAGATTCACTGAGTTCCACAGGCAGGGACTATGCCCCTGATCCTGGCCGGATGCTTCCTCAGAATTTGAAACAGCCTTCACCAGCCCCAAAGAAGCCTGGGCCTGCAGAATGTGGATGACTCCACATGACCAACCTGCTTGAGGTGGGTCCCACTCAAGGGAGGCACCCTTCTAGAGAATCAAGAACAGCCAAGAAGTGGGGCCGCTGCTCCACCACAGGGAGCAGTTCAATCAAAGACGATGATTTCTTGGGTTAGAAGACAGAAAGAGAATGCAAGGGACATGTTCTTGGTCGCACACAACATATTAGAGCTAAGTTTATAATGAACCCAGCCTTCAGATCCTTCCTCCTCAAGAAGGGGTCATGAATTCCTCCCTACCCAAGCATGATCTCCACTACTGTGTGCCAGAGGTCAGTGCCCTCTGCTTAATACAGATGAGACAAGAAAGAATGGTCCCAGAAGTTGCTGTTCCACAAAGGCTCAGAATAGTTATTTTCCAAGAGCTGGTGATGGGAAAGTGACCATGATACTCTGTGTATGAATGATGATCAAGCTACAATAGCAGCCACAGTGAACTCACGGAGGAGAGGCATGTCCCCAAGGACACCATCTTAGACCACCTCAGCCTGGACAAGTGACTAGGATGCTGCCACGGCTCACACATACACACACACACACACACACACACACACAAACCTTGTAAGTTCCCCCCAGCACTGCCTACTTGGGGTCAGTCCTGGCTCAGCATATAAATCATAGTCAAGTGGCTGAGAGCTGGGGCTGAATGGCAGGAAAGGCGTAAGCCAAGGTGGCAGCCTGGGACAGCTCCACCCAACCCTATCAGCAATTCTAAGGAAGGCTGGGACCAGAGGAAGCACTTGAAATGCCACTCAAGGGACCTTTTTCCCAAGGCCCCTGCCTTTGACCTTGGACACCAAACTCCCTCTGTCCCTGCTGGCCCTTGTTCTCCCAAACAGCCCACACACACATCCACACACACATCATAGCGACTGGTCTTTCTGCTCTGAACTCATGCAATTGCAGTGCTGCTCATTTGTGGGACCAAAAGATAGTCTCCACAGCAGCTCACATCTGGCTCTCAACAGCTGGAACTATACTCCCTTGTATGTGTAAGACAGAGTCTTGTGTACCCCATATTGGCCTCAAATGATATAGGTTGAAAGATTACCTCTACCTTGTGGCTACTGGGATTACAGGCATGTACACCACTCCTGGCTTCTGCAGTAATAAGGATCAAACCCAGGGCTTTATACATCTAGACTCTCCTAACTGAGAGTCTAGACATCGACTCTCCTAACTGAGCTGCATATTCAGCCCGAGAACCAAGACTCGTGAGAGCAGTTTCAATGCCAAAAGTGTTAAAAGATCCACTGCCCCAAAGCACAGGGCCTAAAGGACTTTCCACTGAGTGCCAGTTTTCATTCAGTTTAGAAGAGTAAGTCTCCTCACAGCTCTGACGCGCCAGTTGTACATTCTCCCCAGTGTAAGACTGATGCTCCCTCCTTGTTAAGATGGAAAGCGGCAGTGCACAGGGCACTGTGACATGAGCTGCCAGTGGTACAGACGCTGGGCTTTGGAAGCACCGCCCTGGCCCAACCATTTCATTGTAAGCAAGAAGACTGAGACCAGGTGACGGGCAGGGGCTGGTGCAGCAAAGCCTGCCGGGTCCACCACCTGAATAAGAAGTTATTCGTCATCACCCCCCCCATCCCCGTCCATGCTCCCCACCCCCACCCCGAAAGGCTCATTCTTCAAGGAGAAATGGTCCTGGACTCGGGTTACCTGGCCCTCAGAAAAGATCCCATTGGCTGAAGAATGGAGAAGAGAGACTCTGTCTCTCCCCAAGCCTAAGTCCTCACCCCAGTCAGCCCGCTGCCTGAGTCTGGCCCAACCCTAGCCCTCCCGATGGCCATGAACAAGCTGTCTCAAGGCTCAAGCTTGGTTTCCTTACCTGCCAGGGCTATGGTGACCATGCTAAGCTCTTAAAGGTGAAGGACTGCTATGAAGAACAGAAAACAGATGGGGAAAGTAAGCTGCCATCACCCTCCCATCTGGGAAATGGGAAGAGGTCCCACAAATAAGACTGAATGTGGGTGCAGGAAATGCTTAATAGAAGGCAGGAGGCAGAAAGGAGCCTAATGAGACCTCCACTGGGCCAGGAGGGAGGTACGTGAGTCCTGTGAGTCGACACACATCCAACTTGGAGATGGGCACATACCTATTCATGCATGCATGAACAGGGACACACACACACACACACACACACACACACACACATCTTCTTGCACTCTGATGAGCCCCAACACACACACAAGCTTTCCCCCATAGCCCTTCACCTATTCTGGAGCACACTGCAGCCCAACCTACATCTTTCTCTCCCCCCAGTCCCAAGCCTCAGGCCAGGCGGTGTCCTTGTCCCGCTGCCTGGGAGGCACATGTGGTTTCAGTTAGCAGCAGAGCGGGCATTTCCGTCCCAGACAGTGGGACCCTGCCAGGGCCCCAGCTCCATAGGAGCCCACAAGAAGGGCCACCTCAGCTCCCACTCCCCACCGGACATCTCAGGGACCTTTCTCCTCTGGAAAACTCTGCAGTCATTTCTCACTATCACCCCCCTCACCTGGAGCTGGACTCGGCACAGACTGCAGAGGAAGCTGGCTGTGCCCGGCCTCTGTCCACGGCAGCTCGCTGCCCACCGCCTGCCCGCCTGCCTCCTCTCTCTGCTGTCTCTAGCAGGCTGAACGGGATGGGAGGAGGGCAGGGTGTCAGGGGGCGGGAGGGAGGGAGGGGAGGGGGCGTGTGGAAATGAAACTTTAATAACAGAGCCCCTTTTGTTTCCGAGCATATGGGATATTTCATACATACTGAAGACATTAACCATCTATATTTTTAAGGGCTCGGGCGAAAGGATGAATAAATGCAGCCCATGTTCTGTTCAACAAACACACACATGCAGAGTGCTGACTTCTGGAGCATTTCAAACCCCAGAGAAACGGCCCCTCTGACACCAGACACTTCAGAATAAACATCTTTCCAAGCCTTTGGGCTTTCCTGGCCCCCTCTTGAAGCCACCTGAGGCCTGGGGGCTCCTTTTCTCCTGCACCACATACCCTTGGGCCTCCACATCTTCTACTCTATAAGGGAGGCGAGTCCCTGGAACCCAGTCCCATCCTATCCCAATTCTCAGGACCCCCAGCCCCCAGACAGATCTCAAGTGTCAGAGTTCCAAAAGAACTTGGAAATCTCTGCCTTCCTCCCTGTACAAACCGGGGCCAAGGCCCAGAAATAGGCAGGGACTTGCCTGAAGTCACACAGCAAACATCTCAGGATCCTGGGCCAAGGGGCAGTGCTGCTTCCTTCAACAGGCGGGATGCCCTATTACCTCACCTCAGGGGTAAAGGTGGGGAGACCCCAGGGCCAGGAGGCAGGGCCAGTGTTTGGGCTGGGAGTGTGCCCGCCTCTTTTTCCCACTGGAACACTGATCTGAGCACAGCACCCCCATTCTGGGCACCTATCCAAAGATACCGTCAGCAGCCCTAGGAACAGGGCCCGCCCCAGGAAATCCCCTTCAGGCCGACATATCCCAACAGGCCTGGAGGCTTCAGGTGCGAGAAAGTCTCCCTCTATGGCAGCTCAGCTCCCACACTCCTCAGGTGCCTTCTTTCTATCCTCCAGGAAGAGAAATGGGCCTAGAGAAGGCCAGGCCTTGGAGAAGGTAAAGCAAGGTAATAGCAGTCCAGAAATTAGAAGCTTGATCTCAGCCTTGTGCGTGCTGTGTGACCATGTGACTGTGCGGCTGAATTGGCCCTCAGCTCCTCAGGCAAACCCTTGCACGGCGGCATCACACAGGGCTCCCACAGGGCTCAGTCACCTCCACTGCTGTTGGAGCCCAGTCTCTTCTTGCCAGCTGTCTGCTTATCCATTTATCTAAGTAATGAGCATACAGCACGACACTAAGAGCACGTAATGAACATACATAATTATGATAGGTTGCTGAATCCCTGCCACAGGCTCCAGCCATGGCTAAGCCTCTGTGTACTTGGTACAAAGGTCTTAGCTTCCATCTGCTCAGGGACCTTTCAAAGATACTCTTTTTCAGTAGACTGTACCACTCATCTCTGTTGGCAGTCACTCAGGCTCAGAGGTTTTGCTCCTTCCCTGGGTCACATGGGTGGTCAGTTCAAGGCTGGACCTCCAAGTCAGGGTCTCCTGACTCTACACCCAGCTACTGTGACCCTAATGTCAGTCACACACCACTTGTCCCCAGCTCTGATCTTGAGACTGCAGAACCATCACCACATCATTTAATGAAGTCTGTTGTGGGACTAGCCTACTTGTCTTTAGGCAGCATCCCTAAGGTGTCTGTGGGAAAAGGGCACTGGCCTGACAGCAGGAGATCTGCCTTTTCAGCCTCATCCTGCCATCAGTGACCCACAAGAACCCTTTAAGGACATTTTTCCCCCTCATGAACCAAGAAGACAGACCCTCTCACTGAGTGACAAAGATCATATGACAGAGGATGTGGAAGGGACTTTCACCAACGTGGTGGTTTCCCTTTCTGGAATTTCATGCGGTGCCTAAATCCTGGTATTAAATTCTGTCTGGGTTCCAACAGGCCTGAACTGGTCTCTTTGCCCCTGGGCGGTCTTCAGTGTAACCTTCACCCATCTCAGAGTCATCTGCTGAAGAAACCCTTCCACCCTTGCACCCCAACAGTGAATAGACAGCAACCCCAGTGAATAGGCATTACCCCCGGATGAATGGATGCACTGGGGGAGGTGCATTTGAGATCCCACCTCAGTTTTCTTCTTCTTCCCCACTCAGACCATCCACCCCAAGCTGGCTGCCCCTTGGGTCTCCAGAAAGCCAACCATCCCCTGCCCCTCTACTTCTGTTGATAGCTTTCTGGTGAGAGGAGTCCATGAGCTCTGGACACTGGCACAGAACTCCATTGGTGAAGTTTGGAGCCTCTTTTTAAAAGAGGCTTCTTGTGAGTTCTGGGCTGTGTTCTGCATGAGGCCATTTTCTAGGTGAGGAGCAATTGTCGTGATTATAGTCATTTTACACCATAATAATAATCCTGCCATGAGCAGAGCCCTGACTGCTGGCACTATGGGAAGTGTTTGGTGAGCACTGTCCCTTTCTTGGCTTTTTTTTTTTTAAGATGGGAGGAGGCTAAGCTGCAAGCCTAGCAGCCCCATCATGTGTCTTTCAGGGCAGATATACAAGTATGACCACCGGCTTCAGCATTTGCTTCTCACTATCAACATCAACTGACTTGAGCATCAACTTCCTCCAGCTCCTCTGACAAGCAAGCCCCTCGTGGAGGAAGGAGTGGCCTCGGACTTTTCTTTCTCTAGACAGCAGAACTGAGCACAGGACTTAGCTCTCCACTCAGACTGGTCTTGGAAAGGTCCTCAGGGATGATGGACAGAGTGCAGGCAGTGCAGCCTACGTGGAACCCAGGCCTGTGGCCTAACACCTAGAGGGCTGTGATCTCCAACAGCCATGAACCGCTACTGATGAGCATGGGTGATCTTGCCTGTTGTTTCTTATCTAAGCCCATTCATCTTTCTTTAGGAAACCTGGTGGTCCCTTACTAAGAGGTCACGACAGTGATGCCAAACCTAGTGGGACACCTGATTTGCATGGTGCACTGAGACCAGAACTCCTGAGCTCAGATCCTGCTGGGTTGTGTTGGTAGGAGAAAGAGGCAGAAAAGACAGGATGGCCAGGAGCCACAGGCTCAGAACAAGGGTTTCCAGTGGAGACTGAGCAACTGGAAGCTCCAGAGCCCACTGACTCCAAATAGCCCACATGGAAAAAGCCACAGCAAGACAGCAGGAATTAGCTTGATTTCCCAAAGAAGGGCTCCTAAGACAGAGCAGAGCCCAAGGTCCTTAAATCCTCACTGTCACTGCTTTGCAAACATCAGCTTGAGCATCAAGGTCCCCTAGAAGGGTTTAGTACATGAATACAGACAAGGAGAGTCCCATTTATACAGGCTTGATAGGCATCATTCAGGAACCAACTTCCTCTTCCCTCCAACTTCTACACCCTTACCTGGTTTGGGGGTGGGGTATTTGAACCAGCACAGGAACTGTGTCTCTGTTCCTTCCACAATAGGACACTGCTCTCCAGACCTTATCTTCCCCAGAGACCCCAAGAAAGCACTAGAGCTGTGAGAGGAGCCAGGAGCCCTCACCCTGCACAACAGCCCATGCCAGGGCCCCCTCTGACACATGAGCTGTCCTGATCGCATGACAGCAATGGAGTTGTTTTGGGGATAAATTCCATCCAGATGTGTGAAGGGTAGGGTGACTTCCTGAGCAGAGCAGGGTGGTGTACTGATATTTGGGGGTAGGGGGTGGGCACTCAGCCAGCTTGCCAGTGCCCAAGAAGCTCAAGATAGAGAGCATTGCCTTCTGCAAAATCCAAAGGTGGGATTTCAAGGCTGCATTCTCTGTGTCTAACCACCTTGGTGGGCAGAGGGAACTGAGGCCTAGAAAGGCAAGGGATTGATTCAGGTGATGGGTAGGTTTGTTGGGACAGGGCCCTCCCTAGATCTCTCTGGCAGGAGCTCTCTCTTCCTTCTGGGGAGTTTTACATGGAAGCTGGCTGGGAGGCCTCCTCCCCAAAAAAGTCCCCAAAGAGCCTTGGATTAGGAAGACAGGAGTAGGAAGAGGAGACTGTGGTTAGGGATCTCTAATCACCTCCAGATTAAATCTCCAAACCAGAGAATATTCTGCATTCCATTTGCAGAGGTTATGGGGACAGCAGGAAGGAGAAGTCTGCAGAAGCAAGGCTGTGAATGACACGCCCTCTTTTTATCCCCAGCTTCCTATAGTTATGGGGGTTGGGGGCCGTGGCCTAGACCTCTTTCTTCAGGAGGGCTCTCTACGTGTCTCTCCTTTGACTTCCTCTTGGCCACATACCTTCCTGGCTCCTTTGGGCTGACTTACTGGAAGGCCGGAAGAGGCCAGTCAGCTTGGGGGGGGGGGCTGGGGGGGCATGAGAACTTAGAGAGAATGAAAGGAAACAAGGGGGAGTGGGTAAAGGGGGAATGAGAAGGGAATATTTTGCCTCCTGCCTCATGTTTTGGCTGCCTTAGTGTGA
>CM053764.1:131361598-131374177 GCA_028658305.1 Pachyuromys duprasi
TGCTGAATGACCCAGGCCAAATTCTTTCCCCTCTCTGGGTCTCAGTTTTTCTTCATTAAAAGTCAAGAAGGGAGGGATGTAGCCGATGATGTCTAGAGAACTTTCCAGCATTAACACTCTGTGATTCTGACATTTTTGTAGTTTGTCATTTACTCATTTTTTTTTCTGCAGTTTTCCAGCTTCCACCCCAATCCTAACATGCCAAATGTCTACAATCTAAAACGTTCAAGTCTCTCTCTCCCTCCCTTGAGATCCTCAATAGTACTTGCTCAGTCTCAGGTAAAGGCGCTAGACCCTGAGCTGGCGACTCACCAGAGGGTTCTTCTTGACTCCCATGAGAAGTCCTGCAGCAGTAAAGGGCCAGAAACACAAACATTAGACACAAACATTTTTTCCTGAAGATGATACATCTTCCATTAAATTCTAGCAGAAAGTAGGCAGTCAAAACTCACTGCCTGCTCTGCCTACCCCCTCCTCAGTATGTTTTGTCTTCTAGCCCCTCCCCACTCCTGACACACCTCCACAGCCTTCAGGAACACACTGATGTCCCTTGAAGACTTCAGGCACAGTGGCCAGAGATGAGGCTAAAAGGCATCTACAAACTGGATAGTACCTTTTTCTTAGAGCTCTGATGCTATCACCTGATGTCTGGACTCACCAGGTTCCCCTCCCCAAGTTCCTGAGGCATCAGTAGGAAAAATCTCTAGGGACACGCTTGGAGGATAGGGGTGCTGATAGCAATGAACTTCAAACTCCTCATAGCTGGAAGAGAGGCTTCTGAATGCAATGATAAATGTTTGAGACATGGATAGGCTAATTACCCTGTCTGATCATATCCACCCACTGAAACATTGTCCTTTACCTTATAAATACATATAATTATGCCATCAATTAAAAGGGAAAAATAAAAGAGCACCCTGTGATTCTAGGAGCACAATGGTGGTGTTTAGGGAGAGCTTGGAGTCTGTAAATATGAGACCAAGGAGGGTCTTTACTGACCATCTGTCTAATTCGTCCTCATATAGTTAGGAAAACTCAGGCTGGAGGTAAGGGTGTAGCAAAGGTCAGCTACAGAAGCAGGGTCAGGGAGAGAGCTAGGGGGTAAGAGCCATCTGTCAGAAAAGCCTATCCAAAGGTGGGGGAAGGGATAGCTAGCCTTTTACGGATTCTACACAATTCAGAGGTTCAATATGATCCTCTTGAGGTATTTAGAATCTTGGCTCCCCTTGCCCAGGCTCCTAGCCCCGAGACACGGGGATAAGGAGAAAGCCCCTTTATGAGGCAGCAAGGCCCAGCTCTGAGCCGTGATAAACACCTTTCTGTCCTCATGCCCCAGCCCTGCCAGCCAACCGTCTGCTTCAGGCCACAAGTCTCAGGTTGTGCACAGGACTCCACAGAGCGCCTCTGTCTTCCAGCTGTCTGAGTGGCATACATATGATGGTCTGAAGGCTGGCAGAAGGCAAGGCCATAGGCAACAGAAGCACACAATGCCCCACATCTGACTTGACTAACAAATTCCCCTATCCTGCCAAAGTCGGAATCCCTCTCCCCCCCCCACCCCCAGCACCGATTTAGTCCCCATTCACTGTTCACTGGCCACCTTGCCTGTTTTCTTTCTGAACTCAGATACTACATAGGAATTCTTCCTACCCCTGAACTCCAAGCAGCTCTAGCCAGTCAACTGGCACATGGAAAGAGATCAACCAGGATGCTCAGAGAACGTTAAAAATATGTAAGGTGCAGAAAAGTGAGAAGCCAGGAACAGGCCAATCACTGAACTAAGGCTCTGCCTACAGCTGCCACAGACTGAGCATCTTTGCCTCCCTCCCTGGCATGGCCTCTTCTCCTCAAAGCACCCATCCCCCTTGTTTCCCAAATCACACACTGCAGTGCTGCTCCAGGCAATGCCCCAGACCCCATCCCAAGACCAAACTGTAAGGATGGCTCGAAGAACAGAGTCTCTTCAGTCCCAAGAGGCCTCCAGCATAGAGTCTGACAACTAACGGTGGTCCTAGGACTGAGTGCACACAGTACTCAGTAAGTCTACAGCGATTTCTATGCAGTCCAAGAAGAACTTTCATACAGTGAAGACACACATGCCTTCTTCAATGGAGACAAGACCCCAACCCCAAAGGGGTGCACAGGGGCAGATGCATATGTTCAAGGACACAGCCCCAAAAGGGTCTTTTATGCCTTGAGAGGCTGTATGTGAGGACAAATAGATAACACTCATGCTTTCAAACCAGACATTCAGACACAAGCCCTCTGTCCTCTGAAAGCTGGGTCAAGCCGTCTTCCCAGAGGCTGTCCTCTGTCTATAGACCAGCTGACCTCCGGGGCCAACCCCAGTGCCGCCCTGTCCCCACATTCCCCCAGTTGGAATGTTCTCCCCTACCTTCAGATCCTCACAGCTGTGTGCAGTGGTCTTAAGGCAACCTTGAATCAGAACAGGCTTTCTCAAAGTTATTTTTGATGACATGGAAACACCTAACTTCTTAGCCTTGAGAAAGCTGTTCCTTTAAAAACTTTATTATTGAGGGGGCTGGAGAGATCGCTCCTTGGTTTAGAGTACTTGATGCTATTCCAGAGGACCCTGGGTTGATTCGCACATGCGTGGCTCACAACCACCTATTATAACTCCAGTTCCAGGAGATCCAAACACTGCTTCTGACTTCTAAAGACACCAGAAACACATATGGCACACATACATCCAGGCAGAACACACATACACGTAAAATAAATAAATCTAAAATATAATTTTTAAAACTTTATTTCATTCACGGAGAGTAGGGTTGCCAGATTTAGCAAATAAAAATGCAGCTGCCCCATTAAGTCTGAACTGAGACAACTCTTTTTTTTTTCAGTGTAAGTATGATTATGCATTATCTCGGATGTATTTGTTGCTGCATTTGGAGTATAGTTCAGTAGTGGAATGCTTGCCTAGAAGGCCAGAGGCCCGAGTTTGAACTTCAGCACCTGCCAACAATAAAAATTAATCATTGTTCGTTAATTATGGGGTCTTGTCTCCAGCCATGGAACTCACCACCTCTGGACATTTCTCTTTGCATGATTAATAATATTTGATCATGTTCTAGCTGTTCAAATTTAACTACATATCTTGCATTTTACCTGGCAGGTATAATGAAGAGGATTCTTGGTCTTCAACAGCCCTCACATGTATTGATTTCTGTGTTTTAAATCAGAGTGGAAAGGAATCTCGGGCACTAAGTAACATTTAACATTTTTCTGTTTTTATTTTATTTCACCTATATAGTGGCTATGTACTAGAAACCTAGAGTCTTCCATTTACAGCAGCAATATAAAGTTGCTTTTGAAACTTTATGTAGTGTTCTCAAGGTGTTTTAAGTGACTCAATCTAAAGGAAAATGTTATATAAGTAATGTCACAGACTAAACATGGATAAGACAAAGCAGACTGACGGGGCCCAAAAGACCTAGGCTTGGGCTTGCCTGTAAAGGTGCTTCTCTCTTTTCTCCTCTGGGCAGCAGGGGCCCTGGTCATCCAGTTCCAATGAACATTCAGGCTATAGGTTTGGGAGGCCTGCAGGAAGTGCCAGAGCCTGCCCTCTATGATTGCAGGGGCAGGGTTCCAGCCCACTCTCCATCACCAAGTCCCTGGAGCCCCTTTATACAAAACAGCCTCCCTGGCCAGCTTGACTTCAGAGACTGTTTTTGAGGAGGCAGCCGCCAGGCACTTCTCACTGTGTTTCCAAGTCAAATCCAAACCTTTTCAGCTTTGCCAGGAAACCACCCCCTTTCTACTCTGGCTGCCTGAAAGAGTCAGGGCTCCAGGCTTCCAGATGCTGCCCCCACCTACCAGACCCCTTCCGGCCCAGACAGAGCCTGCCCCCCACCCTTGCCCGGCACCTTCTCCTTATCCTCCCCTATCCCCTTCAAGCCTGGGGCTCTGAGCAGAGAGCTGTGGAATTAGAGGCAGGAGGTTGGGAATAGGGACAGAGGAGCTAATTCTCTTTTTGCACCAAAGGTCCCTGTGAATCCTCAAACCATGATGGGCCAGTGGGGAGGCAGTTAGCTTAGCCTTTTCTCAGATACCCCTTCATCATACTTGTGTCACCATCAATGGTCACAAGCTTCTCACCAGGCACTTGTGCAGAACATCCCATGATCTCCCTATTTCACCATGACAGAAAAGCTCAAAGTGGCAAAGTGGGGATGACCACCCAGCTATACACAAGGGACAGAGCTCAGAGTTTGGACCTAGGTAGGGTGACTGCAGACACTCTCAGATAACAACCACCCTCAGCCACAGGGCATCAGTGCTCAGAGTTTCAGGAAGTGATGAAGGAAAGAAATTGAGAGACTGAAGGTAACGAAAGCTGCTAGGCTTGTATGCTACTGGCAGCTTCAAGCTCTTCCAATTCAAACCCAGGCCTGGGACAGCCCGTTGCCTTACTGAGCTCTATGTCCCATTTTAGGCTCCATCATAGGATCTTTCAGCTTGGTCAGGAACCCACAGTTTCAGCTGGAGGGGATCCTGAAGAAGACAGAAAAAGCCGGGGAAAGGCCTGGGGACCATCTCGAGCTGTGTAGCCCTCTCGAGCCCCTGCAAGATGTGCCTCCCCCAGGCGGAGGCAGACCCAGCCCAGACATCAAAGGGCCTGTGCGGCTGGTGCTTTGAAGGGTAATAGGAAACATGAGGATGACACTGTGACCCAGCCCAAAGTGCAAGACTTGGAAAAATAAAAAGAAGGAACTTCTGGCAACCCTCCGCGTGGGCTTTGGCTGAACTCAGCCCCTTGCAGCTGCTGGCAGTCTGTCCTCTCCCCCCTGGATGATGTGGGCCCTTGCATAGCCCAGGGGTGGGGACTTCTCCAAACAGCAGAGGAAGTCTACCCACTGGACTCCTCTCTTGCAGACAGCACCAGAGCTCAGGACTCAGAAAGGGATCACGGGGACTCAGAATAAACTCACTTGAAGGTCCTTTGACCCCTTGAGACTCTATGGCTCATCACCTACACTCCTTGCCAGAGGTATCAGTGACGATGAACTAGACCTTGGAGATGACAATCTGTTAGTATCTACTGAAGTCGATGCATGTGCCTTCTGATCTGCAATAGCAGTTCTAGGAAGCTATCTGGCAAATGTACTGGCCCAAATACTCAAAGATGGTTGCACCAGCGGATGTCCATCACAGGACCATTTGTGGAAAGAAGGAAAAGACTAGAAATGATATCAATACGCTTGCACATTACTACGCTAGGCAAGCACCCTACCACTGAGCTCCACCCTCCACTTTACAAGCAGCAGTCTGTCTACTGTGTGCTTGAGTGATTATTTCTTACAGGCACCTGCAGATCATTGTCCCTGGCTTTTCCTTCCTATGCTCAGTCATACCGTTCAGGTTTATTTTCCCTCTACAGTGGTTATGCAATCTGAATTTGTTAATGTCAGAAGCACATGAAAGCTTTTTATAGAAACACCATTCTGTCCCTTGTAGAGGAGAAAGTCCAGAGGTCAGCCTGGCTTTACGGCCTTTCGAGAACCACCTTACTTCTCCTTCTCTGCCTGCACCCCAGTCTAGCACTGTCATGTGGCACCCCAGCCCCACCATGGTCAGCACAGGGTCCCCTCCTCCCATCCCGACTCCACAGGCCTCTGTGTTTACGGTTATAAACACCTTAAGATATACTTCTCTTTACAGCCACCACAGAGACCCCTTCCTTACCTGCACGTGAGCCTTTCCCCCACCAGGCTGGGAAAGGTATCCTCCAACCTTCAGGGGCTGGAGGGCTGCTGGAGTCCAGGGCACTGAACATGTTCTAAGCATGGCTTATGGAGCCAGAAACCCACTAAAGGCCCTTTCACAGCACAGCATCTAAGATGCTCCTAAGATGGAGATATGGGAGGTGCCCAGGCTGGCTTCAGAGAGAGAGAGATTAAGGCTGATCCTCCCACCCTAAACCTCACTCCAACCCAGGGTTTGGATCCACCTTGTTAGCTTCGTAGGTCTTTGTGAAAGGGGTGGGAAAAGGCAGCAGAAACAGGTCTGCCAAACTCAACAAGGTAGGCCCTCTCAAGGAAGCAAAAGAAATGCTAGATTTGGACTCTGGTAGAGTTCCAACCTTTTCTTTTTAAAGGAAAAGTAGAATTCTGATAGCTTGTCCCATATCACCCAGAAACACAGAAGAGACTGGCTGAAACTAGTACTTTGACCACATTCTCAGAGGCCTTTTTATAGGTGGTGAGGAGGGAAGCATTAGGGTCACCTGATTTGCTGTGTGATGTTGGACAAATCCACTCTACTTCTCAGAGCATATGGGAATTGAGGTATATAAATGTCCCTTCTGATACTGACATAATGTCCCTGTGGTTTGTGCTTTCTTTCAGCAATACAACAAGGAAATAGCTGTTCCTTGCAGTTTAGAGTTTCATGCTCAGTAGCAAGCTGCTAGTCTAATATCCTTGAATTCCTCTCACATCTTTTTCTGTTACCACCCACCTTCCCAGCGTTCACTGCATGCCTATCTTTTTACTTAACCAGCCACTGCCCTCCCACACGTTCAGCTTCCCACTCACTTCACTCACTCACTTACCTATCCATCTGCCCACATCCATGTATGCATCAACCTGTCCATTTGTCCATCAAATATGTCTTGGGTTCTTATTATACTCCAAGGCTGGGGAACACCACAGATGCTTCTGCCTTCTCAGAATATTTAAACACAAGGGACACAAAAATCAATCCAAGCATACCACAGCTCGGGTAGAGTCAGGAATTGGGGCATAAGAAGTCCAGCTTCAAAGCTGGGCGGTGGTGACACACACCTTTAATCTTGGGAGGAAGAAGCAGGTGAATCCCTGAGTCTACAGAGTGGGTTCCAGGACAGCCAGGACTACACATAGAGAAACCATGTCTCAAAAAAAAAAAAAAAAAAAGCAAAAAGAAATTTAACTATGGAAGGGCTATTGAGGCGGAGGCCTATGTCTGTGCAGCAGGCAGTCATGGATTGGTCACCCAGGAGGCTTTTGCCTGAATCATCTACTGGTCCCTTGAGTTGGCCTCTGGGCTTTGGGGATTTAAGTGAACACACCACGGTACTGGACTCCCAGGCTCTACCCTACAAAGATAACTGGTGACAGTGGGGTTTCCCTCCTCCCATCCCAGTTCCCAGCCTACCAGCGCCTCAGCACACCAAGGCTAAGGGCAATCTTGTCCAACTCACCTTTGCAGGCCTACAGGCCCGGCCAGCAACCATCACACGCCAAAAAGCCCTTGATGTGGACGATGGCTGAGGACCTTGAGTCTGGTACATTAGCCCACCCCTGGCACCGTCCCTCTCTGGTGGTTACGCAGACACTGGAGCTCGTGGCCCCTCCTTCCACTGGGCTGGTTTATGAGGCAAAAAAGACCTTTGCCCAGCTCAGAGCCTCGGAAGCCAACCACTGGCAGAGTCCAATGAGCTCCCATGTCCTGGACATGGAACCAGACTGACCTGCTGGAACCCCTTTTGAGAAAGATGGGATTTGTATATGCCAAGAGCTCATCTGGGCTGCCCTGTCCCCTGATTGGTACCAGAATTCCCCAGGCCTTTTTCTACATCTCTACGTCTGCTCAAACAATGTCTTCCATCCAGAATGTTTCCCTTTCCTCCCATTCCTCTTCAAGTCCTACTCACTCCCAGCCACTTGCCAAACAAGGTAGCCCAGCCTAGAGGGAGAGTTTTGGTTTGGGAGAATGGACTCAAGTCTCAGTGACTGGCTGTGAACCTTCTGTAGCTACAAAATAGTGGAAGAGAAAAATCTTGGAGCACCAGCTTGTTGGGTTATTGGGGTGATAAGCAAGAGAATGCGCAGAAAATGTCTGAGGCTTTGGACCTGTGGTCATTGTCAGGGATGCTCTGAACTCAGCCTCCAGCGGCTCAACCTTGAATCTAAAGGGCGACATAAGCCAATGTGGGTCATTGGTTCTCCTGCTGAGCTCCCAGAAAGAGCACTGATCTGGGCAGAGGGAGCTTTCCCTGTTTAGTCTGGCTCTGTCACTTGGTCCCTGTGTGACCTTGAGCAAAACCCCTTCCTTCTGCACCTCATATGATTGGATGAGCTATTGGATTCCTGGGGCCAGGAGACCGCATTCCCATCCTCTCCATAGCCCAGCACCAAGCCTAGTGCTGGGCACACAGCAGAGAGTTGGATTGAGGGGGCAAAAGCGGACAGGGGAGAGAGAATTGGGAAGAAAAAGGACTCAGCAGCCTGAGGCAGTGGCCTTTGCCTCCTTCCACTTAACTTGGAAAAAACAGAAAAACAAAACACGTAAGCTCTGTGTCTACATAAGAAACTAAGAAGGTGGTTTATAGCCTGGATTTACTGTGTCTCCAGCTGCCTGGATATGGACAAGTCAGGTCTGTTCAGCTGTGTACCAAGGGCTGGGTGAGGCAAGGGAGGGTAGGCGGCAAGCACTCAGCCTGGTCTGGATAGGAAGGAGGCAAGTAAGGAGACAGAAGGGGGCAGGGTGTGTTTTAGTAGACGAGAGGCAGTGTGCATACAGGGTGGGTCTCCCGTGTTCCACACCTCTGTGACCCTAGTCAAGTGAGGTCAACCGCTTTGTTCAAGACAGCTAACAATGGAAGGGGCAGACAAAGCCTAGGCACTCAGCGAAGGCACAATAAATCAAGGAATGTGCTACTCAAAATGTCGTTCTTATTGTGCGCCTGAGTGTAGTGACGTGTGCAGTGAAGCAATGGAAGTGCTTGTGCGTGCGTCTGTGTAGGGCCAAAAAGTTGTTGACAATGGCTGATTTGTGTGCTGATAAAGGAGAGTGTATTGCAGGCAAATGTCATCATGAAGGTCCTGGTTCAGCATAGTTCTTAGGATTCTTGAGTTCCAAGGAGCCTTGAACCATCATCCCCTAGTCCAAGCCCTCCTCTAAGTGGCACAGCTCAGGCTGCTTTGTCACACATCCATCTCCCCAAAGAGGAGAATCCAGGTCTCCCTTAGTCACCCACTGCTGAGCTAAGCCAGGTGGCTCTCACCTTGGCCAGGTCTTCCTGGGTCTCTGGCAAAAAGCTGGCTTTCCCTGCCCAAGCCTGTGCCTGGGGCAAGTGTTTGTGATATGAACATTTTTGCCATGTGCCCACCACAATCCCTAAATGCTTGTAGAGTCCCTGCAGACCAGGCTAGATTGTCAAGGAACCCCATCATTCAGGCTGTGTGAACTAAAGAGAACAATGACCCAGCTCCCCACGGTATCTTCAGTCCCCAGGACTTCCCCCACCCTGTGATCTCCTGTAAAACGTGTTTCTGTCTCCACCACCCAACCCCCAGGAAGGTTTTTGCCACTCGAGCCCCCAGCCACCCTCCTCCAGGGGTGCCTGGAGCATGGTGAGCACTGGACTGCAGAGCCCCAGAGCTGAGTGGGGGAGACTTTTCCACCTTGAAATTCCTATCTCCCAAACGCTGGGGTTAAAGGTGTGAGCCTCTGCATCCAGTTTGTGTGGTGCCAGTGGCTGTAAAAATTCTAGACAACCACTCCACCTACTAAGCCACCTCCCTAGCCCTGAGTTTTGCCATTAGTTGGGTTTACTGGAAACTGAGTCCTCAAAAATGCTAAATTAAGTGTCTTATTCTTGAGTTACATCCTCAGCCATATATGGTAACTCAGGGTGATACTTAGTCTCTCTCTCTCTCTGTATACACTTTTTTTTTCTGGTTATTACTCGTTTAATACTAAAATCACAGGAAAGCTCAGAGGTGGATCACCATACTTGAGATGGGCTCACAGAACCATACACTCTGGGTCTCCCTTGGTACCTCCTAGTAGTGGTACCTTCTCTGGACATTCTGGAATATGCCTTTAGATTCATAGTCCAACTAACAAATCCAGGGGCCTCAGCTGGGTCAGCCCATTCCAAGAGGTCTCAGACCCCGATCACAGTTTCCCCTGTGGCTGTGGCCATAACTACTCAGGAATTTTGGGCATTAAGATTCTCCTTGCTGGTTCTGAGAGCTCTTTCCTGGGCAGCTGTGTCCCTTGACCAGGACAGGGTGAGTAAGGACTACCATCCCCAGGGTGACAGAGCAACTTACCCAAACCAGCCATGGACCCAAAGCTCCCTGAGCCCAGTTGCAGAAAAGACAGAGAAGCCCAAGGGCAGCTGCCCTCTGGTTCACTGCTGGCCTGCCCTACCCCCACCTTAGCTCCCTAAAGGCTGGGAACATCTGGCTGCTGGCCTTGCTCCAGGAGGGGTGAGCAAGGGGCTTCCTTCCACCAGGCCCAGAGGCTGCTGTGGTGTAAGGCACATCAATCAAGGCTGCAGGGCCGGCTGGTGCTGGAAGAGAAGCTGACTGTTTCCCACCCCCTCCCTAGACATTCCTATGTAATGGACTCTCCTTTCCTGTTCATTTATTATCAGCCCACGGAGCTCTGCCAAGCCCAATCTGCAGACTCAAGCTCCATCGGGCCTGCCTTCCCCTGGGGGACCTAGGAGAGCATTGGACCCTAATGCTCCCTTGTATGTCCTGACCATGTTTCATACGCTACCCCAGGGGCCAGCTCTGTTAAACACTTTACATAGGCATCCTGCACATCCATGCTCATGAGTTGAACATCCTCTCTCTGCCTATGTGTTAACAGATGAGAAACTCAGCTCAGAGCCACTAGATTTGGGAAGTACTGTCATTTTAACTGTGGTAATGTGTCTTCCAGCCCATGAACAGATGGTATTTTCCACCTATTTAGGTATTTTTTTCTAAAGCTTTATAGCTTTGTAAGTTTTGTGCTTCTCCTGTTAAATTATGTCTATGCGTTTTTGTTCTTTAATTCCACGGTGACTATAATTATTTTCTAAATCTTGGATTATTTTTTGTGACCATACAGAAAATGCAACTTGTATCTTCTATGTTTTTTATCTTGTACCATATGAACTTGTTACATTTATACTTTGTTGTTTGGTTGGTTGTTTTTTTTTTGTTTGTTTGTTTGTTTTTGTTTTTTGAGACACAGTTGTTCTATGTATTCCTGGCTGTCCTGGAACTTAATCTGTAGAACAGGCTGGCTTTGAACTCAAGAGATCTGCCTGCCTCTGCCTCCCCTGGGATTAAAGGTATGGGCCATCTCTGCCTGATTTAAACTAATTCATTTAAAGATTTATTTGTTTATTAGAGACAGACAGACACCCTGTGGGTACATGGGTGCCATAGCATGTGTGCAAAGACCAGAGGACAACCTTTGGGGAGTGGGATCTCTCCACTTCGTTTTTGAAGTTTGGTCTCTTGCTTCCTCCACTGAATTATGTAGCTGAACTTTGGGTCAGTTTTCCTGTCTGTCTCCCATCTTACCATATGAGTGCTGTGATTATCACACCTCATCATCCAGCGTAGGTTCCAGGGATCCAACTCAGGTCACCAGGTTTGCTTGGCGACTCTGGTGAACTTAACTCTAGCTGTTTAGTGGCTGTCTTAGGACTTTCCCTATATAAGATCATGTCAGCACTAGGGATGTATAGCTCAGTGATCTAACACTTGCTTAGCATATACACAATCCTGGGTACACAATCAATCCTCAACATTTCAAAAAATGTATTAATCATAACTTTTTTGTATAGAGATAGATCCTTTCTGATCTGAACACTTTCATTCCTCGTTGCTTAGTCACCGAGTAGAACCTCTATAATGTGGTGACAGGGTTGAGTGAACGCCTTTATTTCTGTTCTTTTCTTTCTGCCCTAAATCTTTCCAACTCACTTTCTTATGTTTCAAATTTTTCTCCCCTAACACTGCCCACCCTGTTCCAGAGAACTCCTATTTGTGGGCTAGTCCCACCCATGGAAAGTGTATACCTGTAATTCAAACACTCAGGAGACAGATGATTCCCACAGGTTCGAAGACAGCCTGGTCTCCATAGAAAGTGCCAAACCCTGGAAGTCAATTTGGTGCTTTCTAAGACAACTAGGAATAGTGATTCCTCAAGACCCAGCTATACCACTCTTAGGCATATATCCAAAAGATGCTCAAGTACACAACAAGGACATTTGCTCAACCATGTTTATAGCAGCTTTATTCATAGTAGCCAGAACCTGGAAACAACCCCAGATGTCCCTCAGTTGAGGAATGGATACAGAAATTATGGTACTTTTACACAATGGAATACTACTCAGCAATTAAAAACAAGGAAATCATGAAATTCGCAGGCAAATGATGGGACCTGGAAACGATCATCCTAAGTGAGGTATCCCAAAAGCAGAAAGAAACACATGGTATATACTCACGTATATAAACCTATAGGATAGGATGGACATGCTGAAATCTATACACCTAGGGAAGAAAAGCAAGAAGGAGGACCCAGTGTGGGATGATCAATCCTCGCATAGATGAACAAATGGGGTGGACATTGAATGTAGGAGAAAACAAGCAACAGGACAGGAGCCTACCACAGAGGGCCTCTGAAAGACTCTAACTAGCAATGTATCAAAGCAGATATTAAGACTCACAACCAAGCCTTCGGCAGAGTGCAGGGAATCATATGATAAAGACTTAATAAGACTTGTCGAGGACAAGAGCTCCACAAAGACCAAATAGATCAGGGCACAGGGGTCTTTTATGA
>CM053764.1:131374277-131412854 GCA_028658305.1 Pachyuromys duprasi
AGCTCAGTATCCAACTGGGTACCCTAGTAAGGGGAACAGGGACTAGTTCTGTCATGAACTCAATGGCTGGCTCTTTGACCCTCCTTCCTCCCCCGAGAGGAGCAGCCTAGATAGATCCCAGAAGAGGACATTGCAGCCAGCCCTGAAAAGACCTGATAAGCTAGGGTCAGATGGAAGGAGACTATCAATGGACTTGGAGGGGGGCAGGGAGGAGATGAAGGAGGGATGGGGAAAGTGGGAGGAAATGAGGGAGGGGGCTACGGCTGGGATACAAAGTACATAACCTGTGATTAATATAAAAATAAATAAATAACTTAATAAAAAAAGTGCCAAACCAGGGCTACATAATAAGACTTTCAAAAAGAACCAAACAGGACCACTAGGGTGGTCCAGTCAGTGAAGTGTTGGTCTTTTCTTTCCTTTTATTTCTGTTTTTGTTTTTCAAGACATGGTTTCTCTGTGTAGCCCTGCCTGTCCTGGAACTCACACCATAGGCCAGTCTAGCTTTGAACCCATAGAGATACTCTCTTGCTGAGATGGAAGGTATGTGCAGCTACCAACCAGAAGTGCTGCCCTACAATCATGAAGATCTGAGTTTGATTCCCCAGAACCCGTGGAAAAACTAGGTGTGGTGGTACCTGCTTGTAATCCCAGCTATGGAAGATAGAATATGTGTCCTCAAAGACAGACAGATCCTCAAAGCTCAATGGTCAGATCCTTGCACTGGTTGCTCTTAGAAAGGACCTGCTTCTGTTCCCAGCACCCTTATGGTGGCTCATAATCCTATAACTCCAGATGGCCTCTTCTGGCCCCTGGGAGCACCAGACATGCATATCCAGACATGCAAGCAAACACTCATACATATAAAATAAAAACAAATAATTTTTAATTAAAAATTAGTTTTAAGAGACTCATAAAACAGAAAGTGGGGCTGGAGAGATGGCTCAGTGGTTAAGAGTGTTGTCTGTTCTTCCAGAGGACCCGGGTTCAACTCCCAGCACCGACATGGCAGCTCACAACTGTCTGTAAGCAGTTCCAGGTTGTCTGACACCCTTACACCAATGCACATAAAAGAAAAAATAAATTATAAAAAAGAAAACAGAAAGTGAAGGCTAGAAAGAAAAACAAGACGGTTCATATTTGTCAAATACTCCCATGTACTCAGAACACAAATATGAAGCAGATATTCAAGGGTCAAAGCTGTAGGCTGGAAAAATGGCTCGGTAGTTAAAGGTACATGTTGCTCTTACAGAGGACCCGGGTTCAGTTCAGCTCAGGGCCCAGGACTCACATCAGGTGGCTCACACCATCTGTGATTCCACCTCAGCTGTCCCTGGCCTGCTGGGCTGCCTGCACTAATGTGCATATACCCAAACACAGACAGAACCACAAACATGCATATAATTATAAACAGAAAACAAATCTTTAAAAAAAAAGTCACAGCTGGAATTCAAACTGATATCAAAGCTCAGATGGGTCCACACTCAATTTTTTCTTTTTGTTTTTTATTGTTGTTGTTTATTGTTTTGTTTTGTTTTCATTATCATTACCAGGGATTGAACCTGGTCAAGCACTCCACCACTGGGTTACATCCCTCAGTGGCCCACACTTTATCTTGTAAAGAGAGAGAGTCTGAACCCACCATTGCCACCCAGAATCCTCCTCCCCGGTCGATAAGCAGCAGGCCCACAGCTGTGCAGCCTGGTTCAGGTGGAGTTTACAGTATTCTACTTCCTGGCTCTGGGCTTATAAGTTTCTGTGTAACTTTGTCCTTCTGTGAAACAAGGAAAAACAATAACAGCCCCTGAGGGCCGTTGTGAGGACCAAGTTGGTTCGTTGGTGAAGTGTTTAGTAAAAGGCTTGCATGCAGTGGGGCTACACGAGTGATTTCTTTTCTGCACATGTGGTAGCCAGAGAAGCCTACCTGCTGCTGCTTGGACACCATTGGAGATGTGGAAAAACTTGCCATGACTTATGTGAATTATGTTCCTTTGGTGTTTGCCAGTGATGTGCTATGTGCAGACCCATGGCTGGAAATTCACAGAGAAGATAACAATCTTGGTGGTGGGTATTCTTGTACAGCTTCCTATGTGTCCGTCAGAGCTCAGCCACGAGGAAGAAACATCTTCTAGGAGACTTAACGCTAGGACTTCACCTAGTCCACAGTTGTAGAAACTGGCTGAGCATCTCAAAAGCATCCCAAGGAGGAGAGGGTTTATTTCACTTACACTTCCAAATCATGGTCTGTTTTTGAAGGAATTCAGAGTAGAAACCTGGAGGCCATGGAGGGATGCTGCCAACCAGCTTGCTCAGTCTGCTTTCTGCTACCATCCAGGATCACCGGCTCACGGGTAGCACAGCCCACAATGGGTCAGGCTCTTCCACATCAGTTATTAATCAAGAAAATGCCTTACAAACTTACCCAAGGTCAATCTTATGGAGGCATTTTCTTAATTAAGATTCCTTCTTCCCAGGTGTGTCTAGCTTTACGGCAAGTTGATAAAATCCAACCATTACACAAGATAAGTCTGAAACCCACAAGCATAACTTGACTGGGCTAAGGCATGCCTGGATATTTTGTTAAACATTATTCTTCTACATGAGGCTGTTGCTGGATGGGATTTACATTTGAATCAATGGGATGACTAAAGCACATGGTCTCAACATTGCTGGTGGGGGTGCTAAGGAGGAGTGCTTTATCCAACCAGTCAGATAAGAGGGGAGAGACTAAGCCTCCCAGGAGTAAAGGAGAGTTCTTCCTGCCCAGCTGCTTCGGAACTGTGTTCATCTGCTTTTTCATACCTTCAGATTTGAGCCAAAACATTGTCTAAGTTTCCAGCCCACTGATCTGGAGGGAATGGTCAGCCTCCATAAGCACATGAGCCAGTTCCTTGTAGAATAAATAAATCCTTTCCTATGTATACAAATATGCAAACGCACACACAGACACACTCACACATGTACATAAATGCTCATACACTACATACATTGTGTTGGTTCCGTCCCTGGAGAAGCTTACCTCACACAGAGGCACAGGCCCTCAGGAAAGGCAAACCTCAGCTTCACACATAGATAAAGACAGGGCCATGCTTATCACGTGGGTCAGTCTCTCTTACCTAACGCAAACTCATTCTGGATTTTAGTCACACCCACAAAGCACCCTCACAGCAACAACTGTATCGGTGTCAGACCCAATCCCTGGGTCTAGAGCCTGGCCAGTGACAGCCCATGTTTGGGCAATGGTGCCAAGCCCGTAGCAACCCCATCTGTTTTCCAATAACCCCACCAGAAGGTTTATCTAGCTCTTTGTTCTAGAAGGATCTGAGTTGTCCAGGGTCACACAGCCCGTAGCAACCCCATCTGTTTTCCAATAACCCCACCAGAAGGTTTATCTAGCTCTTTGTTCTAGAAGGATCTGAGTTGTCCAGGGTCACACAGTTATAGCAGAGAAGAGGAGCTGGATGAGAACCCAGGTCGTCTCCAGGGCATGCTTTCAAACCATAGCTGACTCTGCCACTGACTCATTTCCTATCATAGCACCCTCTGTGTCAGGATGCTCTTACTGACTTTTGAGAATACGGAGTCTTAGAGAGTATAGGTAGCCACCCCGGTTACTCAGCAGGGAGAAAGAGTCCTGTTCACTCCTGTTCCTACCCAGCCAGAGCCATCTGCCTTCTACCTCTCTCTCCTCAGCAGCTCATCACAGGAAAAGCACACCAGGCCCTTCCACACACACACACACACACACACACACACACACACCAAAGACACACCACTGGCTCCTTCCAGCCTCAGCCTTGCCCTGTGCAAGGAAGGGCACCTCTCTGCTGGGTGAGACATTGAAGGGCCTGGCCTGGCTCAGGAGCACAAGGTAGTATGCAGAATCCCTTGTTCCAGAGGACTCCTATGGTGGGCTAGTCCCATCCATGGAAGGTACTGAACCTGCTTGGTCGGGATCTAAAATCACTTTGTGTGCCTGGTCTCAGGCTGCAGAGGTCAGCAGTAGCATCTGCATGCCTGGGAAATCAAGACAACTTCTGAGGCTAAAGTATTCAGCTGAAAGGGTCTCAGCGCGGCCAGGCCTGTGGTCAGGGCAAGGCTGTGGTCTGGCTTAACCACCCATCCCTTCCGGTGGGGACCTCAGCGCCAGGAGAAGCAGCCCTGTGAACAATGTCTCACTCTGTTCTTGGCTAACTCGGCTACACCTTACACCACTGCCATGCTCAGCCCTGCAGATCACATCTTCTGCCCCCCAAACAACCCAGATGCAACATACTCGGCTCCCCTGGGCTCTCTGACACATTGTAGAGGTCAGGGCCTGGGGTCCTGAGTCTGGGGATTAGGGCTGGCACGTCAGCAGAGCGTGGCCACAAGCATCCAGCCAGCCTCCTCCCTCTCAGCCAGGGTAGCTCCACCTTCCTACAGCAGCTCTGAACAGGTACCAGGCATTGTGGGGTGAGCGATGAGAGAGGGCTCTGAGATGAGCAGCTTGCCTCTTGTCAAACAGCCTGGGAGCAACCCAAGCACAAACAAAGCCAGATCCCTGAGCACCCAGAGCCCATATATTAGCCACTGCACCAAAGTGCCTTTTAAAAAGTCCTGAAGGGGTCATGAGGTCAAGGGCTCCGGGGTGGGGGTGGACTATATGGAGACCTCAGTATACACATGTGCACCTATTTCTGGCAATCAAAGACTGCCTACAGTCTGCCTTTTTCAGACAGCTTTTGTGAGGCCCCTGCAAGGCACCAAGGTATTCTAAGCCCAGCAGGAAGCCTCCACCTTCACCTGGAGAGGGCCCTGTCTCCCACAGCCCAGCCTAAGCCCAGCTTTGGTATGTGTTAGGGGTAGGAGTTCCTTCCAGTCCCAGGGCGCTCTCAGCCTGATAGGCCTGTGGGTCACTGGCCCCTTCCCCCAGCCCTTATAGCCACAGGCCCCAGGCCAGGCCTGGTTTCCGGAGCTGCCGCCAGCAGGGCCAGCCACACCACACATGGTTTTAATCAGTAGCCTGCCTGAATGAATAGTGCCTTGTGCAAGCACCACAGGGCTCACCTCCATGGCAGGGCAGGCCAGGTAGGCAGCCTCAGAGAGGGTGGAGTTTGGCAAGGAGATCTCAGCGGGGGGTGGGGGCAATGCTACAGGGCAGCACAACAGTTCCGGGCCAGGGCGGTGTTCAGACAGAGGTGAAGTCCCGGCCCTGCCACCCACAGTCGGTGTCTAGGCAGCTCAGGGAACCGCTAAGCCTTAGCCCCACCCTGGCACACAGGACTGGCAGGGCTGTGAGGGCATGGCAAGCATTTTGCATGTCCAGCCTATCCTGCTGGGGAAGAAGGGCAGGGAACCCACAAACTTGACTTACTAAGGGCATAGCGTGCCTGGAGCAAGGTCAGAAAGGAGAGTGGTGTTTGTGAGCAGAGGGGGTTCCAGCAACCCCACCCCTGAAGGCTGCCTGCTCACTTCCAAAGGAATTCACTTGAGCCTGGTCAGAAGAGACCTCAGTCAGTGACAGGCCAGCTACCCTCTTCTGCTGCAAGCCAGAGCTTAAATGACAGGAACTCTGTGAATACTCCTGAGTGTGGTACTCTTCACCCATGCTGGTTAGTCTTTTGTCAGCTTGACACAAGCTAGTGTGTCCTAGGAAGAGGCACTTCAACTAAGAAAATGCCTCCATCAGACTGACCTGTCCACAAGCCTGTGAGGCATTTTCTTGGTTAATGATTGATGTGGGAGGGCTTCGCCCACTGTGGGCGGTGCCACCTCTGGGCAGGTGGTCCTGGATTATATAAGAAAGCAAACAAGGCAAACCAAGGGGGTCAAGCCGGTAATATTCCTCTGATCCTCCCGTGTTGCTTCTGCCTGTGTTCCTGCCCCCAGGTTCCTGTCTTGAGTTCCTGCCTTGGCATCTCTCAATGGACTGTGACCTGGGATATGGAAGTGATATAAACTGGGATGTGGAAGTGGAATTTCCTCCTGGTGTTGCATTTGGCCGTGACATTTTATCACTTCGACAGAAAGTAAACTAAGACCCATGTTATGCCCTTGCCTTGGGTTATCATACATCCTTGACCACTGGCTCTTCTTGCATATGACAAAGCAGAAAAAGCTAAGCAACCTGGTCATAGGCAGACAGATAGCTCCAGACCACCCTTAACCTGTCAGGGAGCATCAAGCGCCCCTCCCACCCCAGGGGTTTCTTCAGAAAGCCAAGGATGCCTTTTCTGTGGGTGTCCAATGACGGGCTATTTTCCTCACTGACACCCCCACCCAGCCTCATTTCTATGCACAGGATTCCCTTTGGCAAGGCCAAGGTCCAAGATTTGCACCTTTCTTCCCACCACCCCCTAGAACCCCACAGCCTGGAAGAAAGGAATCCTGGGACCTGAGGGGGGAGCAAGGAGATGAGAGGGAAAGGTTCTGGAAGGCTCAAACCTCACTGCCTCACTCCTTCCTTAGAGGGCCAGAGCCAGGGGAGAACCTACAGGCTCCATGCCCCTCATACCCACAGACTTGGCAAAGTCCCCAGCTCTTCATTTCCCTGTGTACCACCATGCTGGCTACGCTGTGAAGCCTAGTTCACACCTCCAGCTTGGCTCAGTGGGCCCTACTAGCTCCTCCCCCACCCCTGCTAAATATCCTTTGAGGCCCATCCAAGTACCCCATGTATCATCACCTCCGATGGTCTGACTGGGTGAGGCCCCTCTGTGTTCCACAGCTTTCTCTTTCTGGCAGCAGAGCTCAGGGTTCCTCGGAGTTGCCCCAAATTCAGAGTCCACCTCTGCAGAAGCAGGAACTGCAGTTCTACCCAGCAGAGAGGTGATGCTGCCTTCACTGGCCTCTCTGGAACCTATTCTGACCCAGCAGCAGCCAAGCTGTGGGTGACATGCTCATGTCCCTTCAGTGTCAGCTTGCTCTTAGGCTCTCAGGGCCTCCAAGCTCAGTGAGAAACCATTTAAAGAATAAGGTGTGTCATTCTCTTCTACGTGGCTTAGGTGGCCCTGTAAGAATAGGGTACATACAGCTCTTCGGGGGCCTCAGAGTCACCTTCAACTTCCCTGGCTTTTGATGTGATCGGTCAGTGAGAGCTAAGGGGGAAAAAAAGCATCTCTGGAAATAACTGTGGACATGCTCAAGCGCTTGACCACAAGAATGTTCAGCTTGCCTTTGTTTACAATCCAGAACAATCTGAAGTAACCCACACAGTCAATGGTTAAAGTGTGGTGCCTCAGCAAAACCTAATCCCACAAAGAGGATGTTACATGACACCAAGAGATGGTCGAAATGTAGCTCAGTGAGGGGGGCCAGAATATAAAGTTCATGGAAGAGCTGACTCCAGGCAAGTCTGTAAAAGAGGCAGAGGATAAAGAGTGGGGTGAGAGGGGGCTGCAGAGGGACTGGGGACCACAAGCAGATCTGCCACCTCATGGCTGGGGACCTTGGGGGATCAAGCAGACATAAAAGTTGAGGGACCACAAAATGGAGTGCTGATACCGGTGTCTGCTGGTGCATGGACACCAGCCACACTGAAGTGTGAGAAGCACAGACTCACCCAGTTTGCACACCCATATGAACAGTGCTTGATCCCACGTACTAGGTCCTTTGTATCTCCTTATGTTTGTGTACTTGTACTTCCAGAGTTATCTGCAAAGAATGTGTGTAACTTGCATAAAGGGCGTGAGTGTTTGTGCGCAGTGTGTGACTGCACGTGAATGTGTGCACAGACTACAGGTTAACAACGGTGTCTTCCTCAATCACTCTGCACCTTTTGTTTTGTCCTGGTAGTGTCGACTCTTTGGAGACACAGTCTCTCACTGATTTCCGTGACTCCCCACTTCTGCTAGGCTGGTTAGGCCAGCAAGCCCCAGGGATACCTCTGTTTTCCCTGGGATTCCCGGTACATACAGCCATGCCCAGCTTTTACTCGGGTGCTGGGCATCCAAACAGGCCTTCACGGTCAATAGAGAGCACTTACCCACTGAGATGTCTCTCTAGCCTCCTTATGCTTTGACTGAGAATTGATGCAGTTCCTTCACAAGCTTGTCTTACAATGAAATAAGAATAAAATAAGTTGATGTAGTTGAAAAATATTCAATACCATGTTGAGATCTTAATATTCTGATTAAAAGGAAGCTTGCAGAACACAGTAGATGGGGCCAGTAAGAAGGCTCAGCGTGAGTTCTATCCCTGGAACCTACATGATGGAAGGTAAGAAGCAACTCCAACAAGCTGTCAGCTCTAACCTCCACTTGCACACCACAGCACACTCACTCTCACATGCAACATAAATAAATGAATAAATGTGGTCTATTTAAAAGCTTTATTTAGGGGCTGGAGAGATGGCTCAGTGGCTCAGAGCAGAGGGCCCCAGTTTGGTTCCTAGCACACTTCAGGTAGCTTACAAACACCTGTAACTCCAGCTCCAGGGGATCCAACGCCCTTTTCTGGCCTCCTCAGGCACCAGTAAAAATGTGTGCATATGTACACTCACAGAAATAAATAACAGATCTTTTTTAAAGCTTTAAAAAAAAAAACACAGTATATGTTCTCCTCCAAAAACAACTCTCTGCCGAGGACTGAAAGGCGGGAAGCAGTGGTCACTTCAGGACAGTAGGATCTGGACAGTAATGCTGGCCCAATCATCTGCATGCTCTACATTTTCACAATGGAGATGGATAACACTGAGGACTGACATGTACACTCTTAAGGGAAGAATTCGGCTCAAGGTTTTGTTGTGTTAAGAGCACCTCACTTACGTTCAGACTTTTCCTTGCCTTCATGCTCTCCTATCCCCACGCATATGTTCACACCTGTTTCCAATTTGCGCCATTTTTCTGTCCTTCCCAAATCCTTATAAAAGATCTGAAGTCCCTGTTGGAACCAGACAAGGCAGAAGCCAGGGCTTGCACCCAATCCACTATTCCTATCCAGGGGGCGCCTACCAGCCCCCCCCATCACCTCTTGGGGTACTGTTCCAATTACTGGAGACTCAAAGCAGATCCAAAGACAGAACTATAAACACCACAGGCAGAGACCCATAAACATCTGAGTAAGTGACTCCAGCTGTGCAAATGGGCCCTGGCCCTCCTTCACACTGGGACCAAAGGAGACTGGCTGGCCATGAGGAATGCCCTCTGCCTCCTCCTCAGACCATGGACTATCTACCTGGAGTCATAGACTTGCACAGAGGGCTAACTGGGTGAAATTACTCTCAAGAGAGAAGGAGCATGAAGGCTAAAGATTCTCAGCCATCTGAGGTGCCTTACCTATGTCCTGGGTATAAAATGAGGAAGAGAAGAAGCAACAGTCCAGCTGGCCATGCGCTCTGGTACACTGTGAATAATTCATAAGTCAATGCCCTAGGCTCACAATACTCACAATCTGTCTATGCTATGCTGGGTATATATGAAAACTTGGTAACATAAACACATGCTATAATAAATTATATTTTGAGACAGCGTCTCATGTAGGCTGATCTTGAGCCCTGACCTTCCTGCCAAGTACTGCAACTGCAAGCATGCAGTGTCACACCCTGGCTTACTCTTGTTACTCTTCCATGTTGCTATAAGCAGCATCTCTGGGCATCTGTGAAGGGAGGATATACTGAGACAAGTCATGGGGTCTGAGATGAGGCGTCTGGCACGGTGGGAATTTGGGAACCTCTGTTCTGTGGATGGCTTGTCAGGTAGAAGGATAACTATGATTCCTGCCCAAGTCAAATCATCTGACCACGGGGAACAGTCAATGCCAGGCAGCTGGACAGCACCCCACATCTGGGGCCTGAAGGAGCTGGGGGCACTTGGGAAGCTCATTGGGTAGCCAGGATTTCAGGACACCCCTCCCCCCATCTCAACCTCTGAGTTCGGGGCTGGAATCTGGAAGCTTCTCTGCGCAGCCCAAGGGTGGGTACAAGGGCACTCAGAGCTAGGTCAGCTAGGGACCCAGGCAGTGCTCAAAGACACAGTGTTCACCCAGAAGCACAGGCCCTGCATTCCATCCTTGGCAGTGAAATCAAACAAGATCAACAACAGCAAAAACCCACACAGAAGCCTTCCCAGAAAAGGTGCCCTGAAGGGTAGAAAGGATTCATTCAGTTAACAGGCCAAGAACTGAACTGTTCAAGCAGGACCATTCTCTGGCCCTCTGTATGTCAGGATCCCTCCCTACTGCCCACATCACAGACAGCTGACCTGGGCTCCAGCAGCAGAACCCATCCTAAGCCTCCCCTGGCATTCCTGTAGACACCTCCCCTCCTCTAGGTCTGGCCATGTGACCTCCTCAATTCATCTGAATCCCACAGGGCAGGTGTGGGCAGGACCGAGAGGCACATTCCAATCTTGCCTCAAAGATCAAAACCTCCTTTTCCAGATGGGCCCGAGGCCATGCCATTCTTGACCTAGGTCACACCTCCACAGCTCACTTCCAACTGCCAC
This sequence comes from Pachyuromys duprasi, assembly GCA_028658305.1. Lineage (NCBI taxonomy): Eukaryota > Metazoa > Chordata > Mammalia > Rodentia > Muridae > Pachyuromys > Pachyuromys duprasi. The sequence goes on from CM053764.1 coordinate 131,384,702, forward strand.
TTCTACCCATGCTCTTTGTTATGCTCTATGAGAATATCAGAACAGCAGATCTGGGTATTAGGCAGCCAAAGTGAACAATCCGAGTTCAATCCCAGAGACCCAAATGGTGGAAGAACTGATGAATCCTGTGAGTTTTCACTGACCTTACAAGGTCTGTGGCATTCATGCATGAGCACACATGCACACAAATTAGTGTAAACATTGTTTTTTTTATTGTTATTTTGGCTTTTAAAAACAAGGTTCCTCTGCACAGCCCTGGCTGTCCTGGAACTCGCCATCACCACCACCCACCTAAAAAAAAAGTTATTTTAAAGAATGAAATTTTGAGCTGGGTAGTGGGGGCACACACCTTTAATCCCAGCCCTCAGGGAGGTAGAGGCAGGCAGATCTCTGAGTTTGAGGCCAGCCTGGTCTACAGAGCAAATTTTAAGACAGCCAGGGCTACACAGAGAAGCCCTGTCTTGAAAAACCAAAGACCAAAAACAAGAAAACAAGAACAAAACAAATAAATAAAAAATAATTAAAGTTTGAACATTAACAACTGGGAAAATGTAAATCTAAACTACAATGAGAGCCCATTTCATGTCCATTGGGATATCTGTAGTTGACAAAAAGGGAAAATATTTTTTGTTTGTTTTTGAGACAGGGTGTTTCTGTGTAGCCTTGGCTGTGCTGTCCTGGACTCACTTTGTAGACCAGGCTAGCCTCAAACTCACAGAGATCCACCTGCCTCTGTCTCCCAAAGTGCTGGGATTACAGTGTGCAACACCACACCCAAAAGGAAAATCATTTTTAATGGCTCTTTTTTATGTCTGTGTGCATATTGGTATTTTGCTCGCATGTATGTCTGTGTGAGGGTACTGGATTCCCTGAAATTGGAGTTACAGACAGTTTGCATGTGCTTGCTGGGTATTGAACCAGGGACTTCTGGAAGAGCTGCCAGTGCTCTTACCCTCTGAGCCATCCCTCCAGTCCTGGAAACTGATTTTTGATAAGGATGCAGAGGAGTGAGAATCCTTATGCTTATGCATGGCGCAAGCAGTTGACTGCTGTGGGGAGAGTGTGCCATTCCTTGAAGAGTAAGCGTGGAATTATCTTTCCCAGCAATCCCCTCCAATGCTTATACCTAACGGGGTTCCAGATACGTGCTTATACTCAAATCTGCAAAGCACTGTATGCAGTAACCAATTATAAAAACAACACAAATGCCCACCGACTGGTGAGCGGACCTGCAATGTGCTGAATATCTTTCAACCAGTAAAAACTTTAAAGCTTTAAAGCATGATGGTGCAATCCCAGCCATTGGGAGGCAGAGGCAGGTGGATCTCTGTGAATTGGGGGCTAACTTGGTACACAGAAAACTCCAAGCCAACTGTGGCTACACAGTGAGACCCTACAAAAACAGAAACAAACCACACAACAATGGAAGAGGTGGCAGGGTACTGCTTTAGGCCTGGTGAGATGGTTCTGTTGGTGAAGGCGCTTGCTGACAAGCCTGAAAATCTGAGATCGATCCCCAGGTCCTACATGGTGGAATGAGAGAACTGATTCCCTCAAACTGTACTCTTGCTACCACACATGCTCCATGCTACTCACGTGTACACATATACTACGCAAATAAATATAACATTTTTAGATGAAGTTTTAGCTAGGCATGGTAATACAGGCCTGTAATCCCTGTACTCAATAGGGTTCAGGGTGAAGCCAGCATGAATTATGTAGCATGACCCTGTCTGAAAAAATTAAAAAAATAAAAAAATTAATGCATTAAAATAGGCCAGCAAGATGGCTGAGCTGATAAAGGTGCTTGCTGACAAGCCAGATGACCCATGTTTGATCCCTGGAACTTACTGATGGAAGGAGAGAACCAACTCCAGAAAGCTGTCCTTTGACCTCCATGATAGTCATCTATTCATATTAAAGTTTTATTTTAAAGATTGGGCCTTGGGCTGGAGAGATAGCTCAGCCATTAAAGGCTAGGCTCACAACAATAAATATAAGATAGGGCCTCGTTCTGTAGCCTCCTCTAGCTGAGAACTTTTTGTGTAGACCACGCTGGCCTCACACTCATAGAGATCTCCTACCTCTGCCTTACAAGTGCTGGGATTAATGTGTGCTACCATGCCTGGCGAACAAAACAAAACACTTTATTGTGAAAGCTGTATGAAAATAAAGTTTTGATAGATGTTACAAAAAGAAAATGAAGTTTAAATACATCATGCTGGGGGCCTGCAAGATGGCTCATTGGGTAAACATGCTTGCTATACAAGCCTGATGACCTGAGTTTGATCCCTGGAACCTAAGGAAGAAGAGAACCAACTCACCAAGTTCTACTTTGGTCCCCACACACATGCTATGGCATGTGTGTGCCTGCACTTCCACACATCATGCACACACAAAGTAGTAAGTTAAAAAAAAAAAGGCTAAGTGAAAGAAGCCAGGCACAAAGACCACATCATACTCACGTGAAGTGCCAATGCCAGCAATTCACAGAAAGTGCTAGGCATGGTGGTACACTCCTTTCTCAGTTCTCCGGAGGCTTAGGCAGAAGAATCCCAAGTTCAAAGCCTACCTGGGCTATACGGACAAGACCCTGTCTCCAGAAGAAAGGAAAAAAAAAAACAGAAGAAAAGAAAGGGGAGTGAAGGAATAGTTTTAGTGTTGGGAGGAGGAGTGACATGAAATTGGTGATGATGGTACACAGCGCTCCGTGTGTGCTGGGCAAGCCCTCTAATCACTGAGCCACATTCCCAGCCTCACTAGTCTGTTTGGCCTTAAAGTGATCCTGACCCCAGAGAATGCCAGTAGTGCTCCCTCCTCTTCCAGCCTCTTGCAAGGGTTTGAGGGGGATTGATGTTGATGCTCCCTCAGTTGTTGGGGAGAATTCCCAGCGATGACACCTTAGCGCTCCGCTGTTCTTTGCTGGGAGGTTTTAAGAGGTTTGATCAGCTGGGTTTGTGTGCGACCTGGGCATGCCGCTCAGTTGGTAACGTGCTCATGTAGCATGAAGCCCTGGGTTTCGACTCTCAGCACTGAAAAATCCAAATGTAATAGGGAACACCTGTAATCCATGAACTTGAGAGGTGGAGGCAGGGAGACCTGAGGGACAAGGCCATAGTCAGCTAGATGGCTCAAGGACAGTCTGAAACCATGAGACTGATTAAAAGGAAAACAAAACAAGTCACTTCTCTGCCTTTTGGACAAGACCAAGTGTTGGTCTGAGTGGCTGGTCAGCTGGCCATCTGGTTGGCTGATCTGGGGGGAGAGAGAGAAGGTCTTGCTATCTTGCCTCTGTTTCTGGGGGTTCTTGCTGGGAGAGTCTTGATCTAAGGTTCTGTTTCCTGGTTCTGCCCGCTGGGTGACCCACTGCTTCTAAGCATCTCTAGGAATTGGTCCCTTTCACTTAAGCTCTCTAGGGTGTTGGTGTGCATGTGGCTGTCTCCGCCATCTCCCTTTCTGTTTCTGTGCTGGTCAGCAGCTGCAGATGCATTTTAAGGATCATTTTCAGTGACCCAGATCACCAAACCCTTCCATTTCAAGGGTCCTGGAAAAAGCAGTCAAATGTAGTGTTTCCATGCATGATGGACCCTCAGGACCAAAGCAGCAGTGCTGCTTCTGGTAGAGAGGTGGGACGGTGTGGGCTGGACACCAAGAACTAGAGAAGACTCCCTGGCACACTTCCTACACAGCAGGCTTCCGCAGTGAGCACTTCAGGTTCACAAGCCTCACGCCTTCCAGAAGGTTCTTTCAGATTCTGTTGCCCAAGTCACATTTTATAATGAGGAACAAAGTCATCTGCCCCAACCCACATGGGCCAATATCTGCCTACACCTGAGGTCATATCTACCCTGTGTTGATGGCTGTGCAAGCACCTTACCCATCACCAGATGGGTAAGCATCCCCTAAATGAAGCAAAGACTGGGAAAGGCAGGCCCCATCTTCTCCATGCACCCACAGCACAAGGGCCCTTCCACCTACCCCAGTGCAAGGCAGCAGCCTGCCCTGCACTGGTGCCCAGGAGCCCTGTGGGAAGAGAATGGAAAATAACATGAAGAGACCAAACCAGTGGGGGGGGGGGAGGGGGGAAGAGAGATGTCTGCTTACATAGCTGTTCACAAATGTAATACAATTCTGGAAAGATCTACAAAGCCAGTAGCGGTGGCTTCCTCTGAAGCAATGGCCTGGGGATGTACATTAGGACACCCTGTTATACTTTTGTTGGTTTTATTTTGGGTTCCTGAATGTATATATCTCTAAGGACCAAAGGTGGCCCATCCCAGCACTGCCTGGACAGCGCTAGGAGGAACAGAGCCAAGTACAGACCGCTGTCCCATGCTGTCTCAATTTACATTGCAATTTCTTCTCTGAAAGCCAGGGCTGTTTCCTAGCCTCAGCCCCAGGAGACAGGACCACAGAGGGGACTCCAGACTCCAGTTAGCCACCCTGGCAGTTAGCTAAGACTTCAGATTTTGGATGTGCAATAGAATGGTGAGAAACACACACCTTGAGGCCTTGTTCCAAATACTGAGAGGACAGCTCCCAGGAGCAGAGTTCCTGACCAACACGCAGGAGGCACCTTTGATTATTTCCCTCAGTGTTTAGTGTCCTGCTGGCCTTACTGTAAGGTTGCCCATCACATCATTAACTACAAGCCCAGTCTTGTGAGGAGCACGCAACAGCGTTCGAGAAACTGGGCTGAGAGTGCCCCCTGGTGGGCACATCCCAGACTGTACTTTATACATAGCAAAATACAGCTTGCTTTCTTCCCTGTGACACCCAAACACTAAATATTTCAGTGTGTGCTTACTATGTAGGCAAGATGGTCTCAAACTCATGACAATCCTCCTGCCTCAGCTCCAGGTGCATGGGTGACAGGTATGAGTCATCACTCCCTGTTTCACTGTGCGCTTTTAACAATGACCAACTCCTAAATACCAGTATAGTAGCCAAACCGAGAGAACTTAACTTTTGAGTTAACTATTTGCTAAACTGCATAGTCCAGATTCACAAATTGTCCTTCATAGATCATATATTTAATGGCCCAGGTTTGTTTCTGGGGTTATCTGTAGCATTCGAATGCCAGATCAGTATCTTTCAGCCCCTAGCCATTACTTAGCCTCGCCATTGTTGGAGTGTCAGATAGTTACTTGGCAAAATGCCTCGCTAAGGACACATCTCTAGGTTCTTCTCAGATGGTGATTTCACAGGTGGGAAGCTAAGCCCTCAGGGGCCACAGGATGTCAGTCTTCCCAATGTTGGAGATTACAACTCTAATGTTCCTTTGAGAGAGGGGCTTGCTGTGGTTGGTCAGGCTCTTAGCCTAGGGGTCTTGACTGGCTAGTGTTCAGGACAAATGACAGAGAACCTTCCTAGGAGGAAGGGCTAGGTGGAAGGCAGCACTGGGCCCCAACACAAAATCCCAAATCAAGCTGTCTTGATCCCCCTTTTTTGCTTCGCCTACAGTTTTAATTCTGCAAGGGGCATCTCAGCAGACGCTAACACCCCCTTACAAAACATTCCTCTTCTACATTTCCCAGTGAGAACATATCCTAACCCTGGTTGCACAAATGGCCACACTGTATGAATAAGTTACAAAGAAACTGTCCAATACTTGGTGTCTGAAGTAATTAGTGTGCATGTGTGCAAATGTGTCCGCAAGTGGGTGTGTGTGGAGACCTGACATGATATCCGGTGTTGTTCTTCAGCTGCTATCCACCCTCTTTGGGAGAAGGGTGAATCTCTCAGCCTGGTGGCCAAGGAAGCTAGAATGGCTGGTCAGCAAGCCCCAGAGACCCACCTGCCTGCTTCCCCACCAGCAGAACTGCAAACACGTGCCATTATGACCAGATCTTTTTTTAAACCATGGGTTGAGGATCCAACTCAGGTCCCAGGACTTGAGCATCTCATCACATGGTTCTTCTACCAAGGACTGTTCCAGGAACAGCACTTTGCTCTTATGAAACATGCTACCTGTGCTGTTAGCTTCCTGTCATCTTGACACAAGCTAGAGTCATCTGAGGAGAGGAAACCTCTTTTTTTGAGAGAGACTTTGGATATTTTAAAGAGACTGAACTTTTAAAGACTCTGGGACTTTTAAGTGTTAGAAAGTTTGATGCTGAGATATTAACATGACATCTGAGGGACAAGAAAGGAACAGTTATGGTTTAATAGTGATGTATTTGTGTTCCAAGTTTTCAAGAGGTCATTTGTGCTAGTTAGTTCCCTTGTCAATTTGACATGAGACATCTAAGAAAATGGAACCTCAGCTAAGAAAATGTCCCAATCAGACTGGCCTGAAGGCAAGCCTGTGAGACACTTTCTTGATGCTTAAATGTGGAAGGGCCTAGCCTGCTCTAGGTCCTGCCACTAGCCCAATGGTCCTGCGGGGTAGTGGACTGAGCAAGACAGGAAGGAGCACTCCACTGTCATCTCTGCTTGATTCCTGCTTCCGGATTCCTGCCCTAAGTTCCTGCGCTGCTTCCCTCAGTGAGAAACTATAAGGTGTGTGCTGGCACAGACCATTTCCTCTCAGATTGCTTTTGGTCACGGTGTTTACTGAAGCAAAAGAAACCAAACCAGAAAACTACCCTAAGGCTTTTCCAAGGAACTGTGTCCAGGAGCTTGGAGCACTTGGTTAATGGGTGGGTGCTTCACAATCGGAGATGGAGGATCTGAGGGGCTTCTGTGCACTGAGCTGTTGGCACTGTGCAACTCTTGAGAACTCGGTGACCAGCTGGGCTAGGTTTTTCTAGTTCAAGGAATCTTAGAAATCCAGAAATGAGAACAGATAGGTAGACAGACAGATAAACACACATGGATGGATGAATGGACGGGATATGAGCCAAGCTGCTCAGCATTGCCTTCACTCCAAGTAGAGCACACCTGCCCATAGCTGCCTTCCTATTCATGACTCAGGAAGCCTCGGTGTCTTCACAGACCCAAGCATCCCACCTGCACCATACCTTCTGTGTCTGCTCCTGGCCGCACCATCTCCAGCTCTTCTGCTCAGGGATGTCTCATGATCTGCTACACTTGATGCTGCCAAACCCAAGAGGCTTCTACAGGTGGGGATCCTGGTGTGCCACCTGGAACTGGGCTCTCTTCTCACAGGTGTGAATGAACACCTGTCCTCCCCTTTTCAAGGCGAGGAGGGGGGAGTTCTCTGGCATCATTGTAGAGCCCAGGGGAAATGGTCTATCAAGACCAAATCAGGATGCAAGTTGGGCAAATTTGGGCCACGATGCAAAATTCCCAATCTCCACCTTCCCTTGCAGGCAAAGGTCAGACACACAAACAGGACCAATATGTACAAACAGAATCCCATTTTATTAGCAGTTAGTTCAAGATTGTACATTAATGGAGGAAAGTTCCCACGTTTAACACAACCCAAAACGGCTGGTTCAAGAGCCCTCTTCAGGTGAGCTGGGTAGCATGCCCTCTGTGACCCCTCCCCACCCCTGCACAGAGGGAGACCTCTGCCTGCTTCCCACACACGACCCCCCACCCACTCAGTTGGCCCTCTTCTCTCCCCAGGAAATAACATGAATTTCATGCACAAATTACAAAAAGAGCCCTCTTGCCCATAAGAAAAGCTAGCTCAGTCATAGAAAACCCTTTCCTCTTGTAGCCTCCTCCAGGCCAGGGAGAGAAGAGAGAGAGGTGAAGAGAACTTCTTAAGCGAAAACACTGCGGACGTCTCCCCTGGCCTTCGCACTGGTCCTCAGCAGAGCCGACACACAGTCATTGCCCAGGCTGCTCAGAGCTGGCAAGGACATCAAGCCCACAGCCAGACAGCCTCGACCAGAGCACTGCATGGAAGGCATGGGGGTGAGGAGTGGGGGGCCAGACTCCTAACCTCAGAGCGCAGCTACTTCTTGCATGGACATGTGAAAACCCCTGTGATAGCCTCCGTCTCCTCATTTTACGCAGGGGGAAGCTGAGGCCTTGGGAGGAAGACTGTCGCATGGCCACCCAGTGCTCGTCTCTCACCACGCTAGAGGAGGCATTATTCCATCTAGGTCTTTTCTGTCATAGCTTGAGGTCTCATCTCTGCTCCAGCGCACACTGACCACCTAGTAAGTGAAGACCCCAGAACCACAGAACAGAAGCAGGGAAACCAAAACAAAGATGGAGAAGGAGAAAGGTGGGAAAAGATGGATACTGTGTTGGGCAGCCCAGCTCCTCCAAGCTGTATAAACTCATTCCGACAATTCATTGCCCAGCCTGACCTCCCTGGGGCAGTCCAGCAGGCCACCCCAGAGTGCCCTTGGCCCCTACCCAGTGTGATAATCTTCAGGGAGCCCCTTCCCCTCCTCCAAGCTGGTTTGGCCCTTGCTGCAGGTGGTAGTGGAAGAAGGCACACCTTATGCAGGTGGAAAATGCCACACCAGCACAAAAACAAAATTACTCTTGAAAGCACATGGGCTACAGGACTAGGAGGAAACAGCCAGATCTGGAATGTGGGGCTTCTATATGACAACACACCCTCAAGCCTTAAAAATAATACAACTTGGGGCTGGGAGTGGTGGCACAAAACCTTTTATCCCAGAACGTGGGAGGCAGAGGCAGGTAGATCTCTGAGTTCAAAGCCAGCCTGGTTCACATAGCAATTTCCAGGACAGCCAGAGCTACAGGGTGAGACCATGTCTCAGAAAACAAACAAAATGCCATTTTGGACTGGGCCTGGTAAGTGCACACATTTAGTCTCAGCTCTTGAGAGTTAAGTGGATCTCTGTGAGTTCCAGGGCTAGCCTAGTCTACATAGCAAATCCCAGGATAGCCAGGGCTATATAATGAGACCTTGTCTCAAACAAAAAAGTAAACCTTTTTTCTTTTTAATCAGATGGGCAGAGGGAAAACTTTGGCATTCAAAGAAAAAATTTAATAAAATACAATGTTCTTGCCCTGACTAGATCCGATACGAAAACCAGGTATAATGGGGAGCAGGACTCTGGGTGCAGGCAGGCAGTAGTGGGAACGGACTACTGTCTCGGCCGTGGCACTGGCTGCTCTGGCAGAAAGCCCTACCTCTTAGGGCAACACTAGGGGTAAACAGTCTCATGATACCTGCAACTTACTTTTTAAAACACACGTACGAACACGTAGAGAGAGAAAACAGACCGGCAAATGCTAACCTTCAGTCTGGATGAAGGCTGGCTGGCAGTCACAACCCAATGGTGAGATGGTTCTGAACCTGCTCTTCCCACTAATATACCTGTGGGGCTCTAGGGTGGGACAAGGCCAGCAGCTTGCCTCTGCTGGAAATGAGCAGACTCAGAAGCACCCACTGCTCATACATCAGGGTTTGAAATGGACAGTTTTAACTTCATGTTCACCCTCCATGCTCGCAGAGGCCTGCCCCAGAGAAAGCTCTGGAACCGGGAATGACTGGGGCAGCTGCAGGTGATCTGCACCCATAAGGCAAAGGCTGTTGGTAGAGACTGCAGGGACAGGGAGTGGCCTGAACAACTGATATGATTTCCCTCAAACTTGTTTTTTTGTGTTTTTCCAAATGCTTCCTTCCAGTCAATCAATCTCTCCTAGTTGAGAGATCCTAAGACGAACTTACTCTATTTCCTAAGTCCCAGGATCTCCATGCTGTGACACTCTATGGGTCCAGAAGTGAGAGGGACATGGCACCAACCTCCTCCAGGCTTGGAACAGATGGCAGGTACAGTCTCCAGAGTCTTAGAAGGAAACGGACCAGAGAGTATCTCCCCCACTCTCCCAGGGTCTCAGGCCTGCCTGCTTCCACCTGAGACAGAGGCAGAGACTAACGGAGCAGCACGTTGTACAAGGGCCACTGCAACTGCCCTAACCTAGCTCTCACATGGTCTCATGCAGAACACAGGAACCATCCTCGCCAACAGGTAGGAAGTGAGGCTGAGGGTACGCACTCTGACCCAACTCTCAGTCTGGTTCCAGCTTGCTGCCAGGGCATTTGAGCATACCACACAGGTACTGTGTAGTGCCCAGGGTCCACAGGCTCCAAGGCCCAATGAGAAACATGATATGACATGGCTCTCTGCACACCAAGACCATGCATGCAGATGCCCTGAGCATCCAACACTCTCCACTACAGTGGAGAACTCCAGGAGAGACTAGGTCAGAGTGAAGACTGCCCCGGCTGCCAAGATGAATGGACTCTGGAAGCAAGAAAACACAGCAGGAAGAGCGAGTGCAGGTCTTGGAAGGAGAAGGCTCAAAGGCACCTGGCTGGGAAAGAGTGGTTTGTCCCCATGTCCTGGAATGACCACAGCTGTGTGACTGAGGGAAAGACAGGAACCTGGAACTCAGTAGGGTCATAGGGGCGGGCTCAGAGGCAGTGTGGTCCTGGAAGAGCAGTGGGCTCAGAATCAGGGGCCTGAACTTAGCTCTTGGCACTGCTTTCCAACAGCTCTGTGACACTGATCAAGGCCACCTTCCATTCCTGGACCTACTTTGTGCCCATCTTGGGACCCTTCCAAGCCTGGGATACCAGAATGTCCTGAATGATTGGTGGACACTGAATTGGCAGTTGGGGGAGGGCAGGGCAGGGCTTAGGAAAGGAAACCCAACCTCAGTCACTTCACATTGTTAAAAGGGGGACAGGAACAGAACCCAAACAGAAAACAGCCAGAGACCCTGTGTCTGCAGGGACTGGAGACAATTCTGTGGGTCCCTGTCGGCATCCAAGGCAGCCCCCAGCCTAGCACCATGTGACAGGGAGGCCAGCTCAGGGCTCCAGGCCTCCCTCCCCAGGCCAGCTTTTTCCTGTGGCCCAAACACCGCGGTCTTTGTAAAGCCAGACTTCTTGGGGAGAGCTGGTCTTCCTTTTCATCTTACCATTCCTGTTCCTGCTGTAGGAGAGGGAAGACGAACCCTTCAAGCCATCTCCCTGAGGCCTAGACTCTTACAGACACACTCACTTCCCCTTCCACCTAATTCTCTAGCATTAAGATATGACATCCTTTGAGGCTAGGGCTTGCTATCATTGTGTATGACTGAATTAAAAACAAACCCAACCAAAAAAAAATATAATATATATATATACACATTATATATATATATATGTATATGTATATATAAAACACAGTGCGACCCCAGCACCCAGGGTATAAACTCTGGCACCAAGAAAAGAAAAAACAACACATAATATTAAAATACTTTAGCTTCTTAGTATTTGGGAGGTTAAGGGGGTCTCTGGGGACCCTCGGCCACAGGTTGCTGGGTAAAGCAGTGGACAGCACTGCTCGCTGACTCTGTCTTGTCCACTGGGCCGAGGCAGTGGCTGTGAAACAATATATGTACATGGGAGCATGGACACTGGCAGACTCCTGACCCGCCTCAGTCTCTACCACAGGAAACGCCACACGTCACAGCCAGGTGAACAGGACAGGGCCAAGGCCCTTGTCTCTGGGCCCAGTGGCATGGCAGTGGCCCAGGTCCTACAAGAGACCATGAGCGCTAGGTGGACACGATAGGGACTAGAGTCTCTCCCCTAAAGGGGAGCTGAGATGTGATAATAAGAACCCAAATACAGAGGTCATCTGTCCTCTCAAGACAGCCACCCTCGCATCCAATCCAATTGAGTGCATCTGAGTGTTCAGATAAACCCTGGCAGGACCTGGCTCAAAACCCTCAAGGACATGCCCAGTCTTTCTACCTAGTTGGGCAAAAGGCCCAGCTGCGCCCTTCTCCCTTACTGTCTAGAGGACGGGGAAAAATGGCAGCTAATACTGAGGGGCACCCTGCTGGAGCAGGGGACGGTGTGACAAAGGAAAGGGCAGGAGTGGTAGAACACAGTGAGGGACAGGAGAGAGTCTCCAGGACTCCTCCTACCAGGAAATGACCTTCCACCAACAGGAAGTGGTCTCCCCAGGCAGGGAGGCTGCGAACAAACGGAATGGACCTCTGGTACCAGAGAGGTCCCACAGGCCACACATCCAGCGGTAGATGCTGAGGCGCTTGCAGACCTGCCTGGGCTTCTGGCCCCAATGGGCCTTAGCAGAGTATTGCTCATTGCTTTTGGCTGGCCGGGCCCAGCACCCTTCTTGGCAGGTCAGTCTGGCTCAGTGTGAGGCAGGACATCCCTGCTAATACAAGCGTTCTGTCTGGCTGTGGTGGCCAAGGCTACCTGGTGTTCTGGAGGTCCTCCCGCAGCCAGGTGGGCAGTGTCTGGCCCATCTTATACAGCAGCTTAGAGAGCTCGATGTTGTGGTCCCGATAGTAATCCTTTAGGAAGGCTCGGGACTGCAATGGCAAGAAAGCTCAGGTCAGGGGTGACATGCCAACATATGACCCCCTCCAGAACACCATACTCTGTCTTATCCCAATCCTCTCCTAAAAAGAAGCCTCCAGAGAAAATGCTCATGTAGGAGGAGCATCATAACACAACACCCAGGGTCAAACCCATGAGAAAGAAGAGAGCATTCATCAAAACTAAAGGCAAAAAGGAAGAAGATACAATCTGTGACCTTGTGACCTTCCCTGAATGAACATTTTTACAATGTTCTCCCCTACAAGGGTGGCCCATCTCACCCTTCCACAGGATTAAGTCCTGGGGCATGGTCCCTAACTCTACCCCTTCAGCCTATACCCACACCCCTTGCTCACAATGCCCCGTGCATGTGTGAGCACCCTCGCCTTAGACTCTGCTTCCTCGAGTGAGGGGGCCAGGCACACACAGCGCCTCCCTTGCTAAAAGGTAATGAGCATTTGCTTGACTAATGCAATGAAGACCACCAGGACCCAACCCCTATTTCCTTCTCTAGAGAGTGACTACTGTGCAAGAGGTCCCAACGCCACTGCCATACTCGAGGGTAAAGGAAAAAGGCCTTCCCAAGAGGGACCCCTCCTACTCAGCCCACTGGCACAGGACCACAGTCCCCACTTACATCCAGGTCCATCTCTGGATATTTCCGTCCTTTGCTTTTGCCCAGACACTTGGTTTTTCCTCCTTCAAGCAGTTGGCACCAAAATCCTTTCTTTGGGTCAAACCTGCAGAAGTTGGAAGCCTGTAGGTGAATGGTCTGGCCTTCCTCCTCAAGGCCATGTCCTTGTCCTAGTGGCGGGGAGCGTCCTCCACTCACACTGTGTGAACATGCTGGCTGACACCTGCCATCTGTAGCTCAAGTGTTGCCTTGGGCACACTGCCTTTCTCCCAGAAAAGGCACCTTCATGTTCTAAGTCACTCTGCTCCACGCTGAGCAGCCCCAGTTCCTCCTCTAATCCCTGTGGACTCTCTCCAGTCCCACATAATCCTGGGAGACATTTTCTGAGCAATACCTAACTTTATGTAGAGTAGGGGTTTTTTGTTTTGTGCTGTGTTGAAACTAAGCTTTCTTTAACCCCCAAATTTCAAGACGGTAGCAGCCACATAGAGAACATGTGCATGGCCAAACATGGAGCCCAGAGTACCACACACACTTTCTCACTCACTAAAGCAATCTTAGGAAGCAGGAGTTATCCACCTTACCCCCACCTCCAGAAAGACAAGTGCAGCCTCCAAAAATCCAGCAGACTTGTCAGAAGTCACAGAACTCAGTGTCAAAGAAAACAAAACAAGATGATCCTATATGGTCCTAAACAAATGTCAGTGACAAAGCAGCCTACACTCAGGGGTGTTACAGTTTCCTTCTGTCCCGTCTCCAATATCCTTGATAGTGATGAGGTGACACTCCCAAGAAAGTAGCCAATGACAGTAACTTTATTCCCTTCTCTTGGGACCCATCCCGGGATGGAACATGCCACCTGTATGTGACACAGCACTGGAAGGCAGCCTCTGCAGACCCAGGCCGACACTGTGGGAGCTACCCCACTTAGACAAGAGCCCCGCCTGCACTGAAAAGAATGCTGAGCAGAGACCTGTCACTACAGTTTCCTAAGCCAAAGCTTTACTGATATGACTTAAGCAGTCTTTATGCTTATTTTTCTGCTAAAGAGTCATCAGGGATGAGCTGGGGTCAGATGGAAGGGGAGGAGGTCCTCCCCCGTCGGTGGACTTGGAGAGGGCGGGGAGGAGATAAGGGAGGGATGGGGAGAGTGGGAGGGAATGTGGGAGGGGGCTACGTCTGGGATACAAAGTACCTAACCTGTGATTGATATAAAAATAAATAAATGACATTTTTTAAAAAATGCAAATTAACAGTAGTCAAACTTTTATAATAAATTTTGACAAAATAGAAAAAAAAAAAAAAAAGAGTCATCAGGGAAGAATTGCATGTTTTCTTATTAACTTGAATCAAACCTAGGTCTCTCCCAGCCATTCAAGCCTTTGTTTTCCTGGCCCAGATTCTAGGCGAGGGAAATTGCCTCATGCAGAGGCCAAGGCAACACTTACGCCAAGGTTTTGTGGTAGTCAACGGTGCTGGTCACCCCGAGGAATTTCTGCACCGTGTCCATCACTTTGGCAGGTTCTGTACGAAGCAATTTGCCATCCAAGACCAGGATCTGGAAAAAAAAGGAAAGGGAAAAGGCTATCTGGATTTGCTTTCATCCCAGTGGCAAACTGTCCATGTCTTGCTGTCTTGCTGTCCACTGCAGCAAGAATAGCCTGGCTGCAAACACAGGGCCCTGAGCAACCAAAGTTCACCCCTACTCATCCTCTGCCGAGGGTATCCCCAGCTCAACTCCTTGCTACTGCTAGCTCCCCATCTTACTCTTTCCCATCTATCAGCAAAGCTGTCCCTGCTCCTCACACCCCAACAGTGCCCTACTGCAGCCTCCTGCAGAGCCTGCAGCCCACACTGTTCTCTGCTTCAGTCTTCAAGGCTTCTCTAAAAGATGTCTGTGATGTAACCCTGCCAACCCTCCATTCAGGCTTCCCCTCCATTACTTGATCCTGGCTCCTCCTCCTTCTTAGTCTACCACGGAGCTTTCCAGGTCCCTTTAAACTAAAGCCACTCCTTTGTCCAAGAAGCAGAGCAGGTAACTACCTGGTTGGCGTGAAAGGCGCTGAGCCAGCGTTCAATATGAGTGGCATACCAGCCAGGGACGAGGCAACGGTTCTGGAGGGCACGCAGCTTTGAGGATGCATCGGGGCCAGCTGTGATCACCTCGTGGAAGGTATACTTTAGGGCCACCGGGTCATCATGGGCTCGCTGGTGCTGCAAGCAAGAAAAGAGGATGGAGACATCACAGGTTAGCAGAAGCTAGTGTGAGGCTGAGGCTGATATCCTGATTCTGCCTCTCACTGCTTGAGCCTCAGAGAGTCATCAACCCCAGAGCCCCAAGTTCCACATCTTTGCATGGTAGATGTCCTACATCAGCTTCCCAAATGCTCTTCATTGACATAGTCTCTGAGACTCTTGCCACTCCAGGGACAAGCTAACCAGCAAATACCAACATCAATGTTCCTTTCTTTACAGTGACTTATTTCTTTTTTGAGACAGTCTCATATAGTCCAGGCTAGCCTAAAATTCATTGTGTATAGCTAAGGATGGCCCTGTGACCTTGAACTTCTGACTCTCCTCTCTCTTCATTCTAAGTGCTAAGATTACAGGCATATGTCACCATGTCTAGTTTTGTGCAGTGCAGAGATCAAACTCAAAGCCTAGTACATGCTGGGCAAGCATTCTACCAACTGAGCTATATACCCCCAGCCCTCATATTTCCTTCTTACAACAATTTACTAAAACCCAAATAACAAGAAAATCTCTATAAAATCGAAAACTATAATCAGTTGCTACATATAAAAACATCTCTCGATAAATAAAATAACCCAGGTGTGGTGGCACATGTCTATAATCCAAGCACTCTGGGAGGCCTGGTTTGAGTTTGAGGCCAGCCTGGTTTAACAAAACAAGTACAGGAAAGCCAAGGCTACACAGAGAAAACCCTATCTCAAAACAAAACAAAAAGATAAATAAAAGAAAACTACAACCATATTCTCAAATGCTAGCTAGATGGAAATACCTATTCTAAGCCCAGCATTCACAACCCCCATCCTTGCTAAAACAGAGTGCTGCCTATTAGAAAGGACATGAAAGTCTCTTCCACCAAAAGCAGCACTGTCCTTGACAGACACTGGATGGACTGACAGAATTCACAGAAGGGGAAAAGCCAGACTGACCTGCCTGTAATGCTATAAGCCATCAACAATCAGCAGATCTCAGAGGTCAGAGGCCAGGGACTTGCCCATGCTAACTGACCCTGTGCATCACTGAGGATCATACACACCTGCGGGCAGGGAGGCTGGATGGTAATGTGCATAGATGTCTCTAACAACCTCTGCTCCTCCTGACTCTGTGGAGACAGACCTCTCCTTTCCTCTCCTCCCAGCACCTTCACATACCCTCCTAGAATGGAACAGCCTCTTTCTCCTTACGGTACTCATTCCCCTGATCATGGACAGGAAAGAGAATAAGGCCTTAGGTTTAGAAGACCTGCGTTACGCCACCTGTGATGGTGAATCTTAGGCGTCAACTTGACATAATCTATAATCAACTAACAGCTAAGCCACAAGGAACACCTAGGGGCTCCTCTTAATCTGGTTACCTGAACTGGGAAGACCCACGCTAAATGTGAGCCTGATCCCCCAGTGGCAGCCTAAATAAAAAGAGGTGAAAGGACAAAGCTTGGCTCTGGCATATCTGTCTTCTCTCTCACTGCTAAGTTCATCTGCTGCTGATATTGCTGCATTCCTTCCCGTATATCAACTTCTTCCAGCTTCAGATGTGGAGGCCCGAAGTGACTGACTTGGGATTGCTGTTCTCAGCCACTGCAGTGTGAGACAGTCACTACTAGACTATTCAGACTCTATCATGTAAGCCAATACAGTAAACCCATTTCATATATATTTCATTCTATAGGTTGTTTCTTTAGAGAACGCTACACACTACCACATGAAACCTATGTAGAGAAGATTCCCTGACCCCGCCCCCCCCCACACACCCTTGTCTACTTTGCAGAAACCTGCTGTGGAGTTTGAGGGAGGCAGCAGAGTACCAGAGTACCAGATAGGACTGACTGGACCCATGAGGGCACCCTCCATCCCTGCTTCGCTGGAACAGGTGTACACAGAGAGGAAAGAGAAGCTGCCTGTTGCATTCTGGCTTTCCCATAAAGACAAAGCCCACGGGAAAGGCAAGACAAGGTATAAACCAACACCCTAGAGAACGAGAAAAAGAGGGCTCCCCACCATCACAGGCTCAGAGTGAGAGTTCTGAGGGGCCAGGAGAAGAGAGGAACCCTGTAAACTACACAGGATTTGGCCAGGCCCCAGGAAGCTGCCACTGTAGCATTAGAGGAGGTTCAGAAGCTGGCAGAGCCACTGCAAGGGGCTAGAAGGGAAGAAGCCTCCTAAGCCAGGACAGTGTGTACCTCCCTGGTAACCATAGGCTGAAGCCCAAGTATCACAGCATGAAGGTCAGACCCAGTCTGATGGCTTGGTGTGTGTAGCCAAGAAAATAGCTGCGGGCACCAAGGCCACTCAGTCACAGTGCTTGGCAGTGTGGCATACTCCCAAGAAAGAGCAAGAAGACAGGGGAGGGAAACTGCCTCTTAACCTCCTGCCAGGGTGAGAAACATTCCCATGAGCCAGTGGAGGACACACAGAAGTCAAGCAGGCACAGAGACACAGAGAAGCTCTGGAGCACACACCTGCAATGACAACAAGGAGGCCTCTGCCTGAAGCTCAGATTACAGCCAGGTAAGAGCTGTCTTCTTAGATCCCCAAGAGAGGGCTTCGTCCTGACCTGCGTCCCCACCCCTAGCTACCTATCATGGTAAGAAACAATAGCAAGCATAAACCAGATGGCTGTTTTGAGAATCTAAGCTGCCCCTCATTCTACTTAGCCTCTGCTCTCATGGCTATCAGGGTCCACAGCATGATCCATGTGAAGCCTGAAGTGGACAGGTAGGTGATGGCTGACATTCAACCTCAATTCTGCCTGTCACCAGCACCAGGCCAGAAGCACCAAGACTATGCTCACCCATCACATACCAGGCGATGTGCCCAGAGCCAAACGCAGTGGAGCTGATAAGTGTGGCTTGGATAAGAGCCCACACCCTACTCAGGGACTCAGCCCCAGCCCACTTACCTGGTACCAGGAGTAAGCCCGGTCTGCTGGATTGATGAGAATGGTGAGGATCTTGGCCTTGGGCAACAGGGAAGCTGCCCGCCGTGGTGCCACTTCCGAATCAAAGTAGTTGGCACTTTTCTCAAAGTAGAAGTCAGAGGTGGTGTTGGAAGGAATAGGGAAGAACTCCATGTACCTGTAGGAAGCCCAGAGGCAGGGCTCAAGGCCAAATCTCATAAGCCAGGGGCCCAGGAAGGCAGTGTGACAGGTTGCTGGAGGTGGAACTTCCTCAAGACTCAAGCAAGGCATGCTGCCCCAGCGAGAAAGGACTTGCTTTTGATGGGGACTCGAGGAGGGACTCTAATTGGCAGTCTCCTATTCCAAAATCATTTCTTTTCAGTGGGTGTCATGGAGTCAAAAATCTGGAGACTCTTAAGAGTGTGATGTGGGTTGTGGGACCTGGAAAGGGGACTGTGCAGCTCCACAGATAACCTGTTGGCCCTGATTTCTCTGTTGCTCAGAGTGACTCCTACCCAGGAAGGACAAGTCCAAGAAGGGGGATGTCCTCTGCCACTCAAACCCCTCTCTCTAGACTGCTGTAGACGAGCACAACTTTCCATCTAATGTCTTACCTCCCACCCAAACAGTACAGAACCTCTTGGACATATCAAAAAGGAAACAAAGTACAACCAAATTAAAAAGTACATATTTCGGGCTGGAAAGATGGCTCAGAGGTTAAGAGCGCTGACTGTTCCTCCAGAGGTCCTGAATTAAATTCCCAGCAACCACATGGTGGCTCAAAACCATCTACAGTGAGATCTGGTGCCCTCTCCTTGTGGGCAGACATATATGGAGGCAGAACATAATACATAATAAATAAATAAATCTTTTTTTTAAAGTATGTACTTCTTCAGTGACCCCAAGGACCTTTAAACAGAATACCAGAGGACCTGTCAGACTTTCCTGCCCCAGAACCACCTATAAAGCCAGAGTCTTGAGAACGGAGCCAAGAAGTCAACGTCCTTCATCTTAGACCGGCTTCCTTCACCTATAATACCCCGACCCAAGAAAGTTCAGAGAACAGAAGACTCACTTCCTAAATTTGGGGTATCTGGCAACAACGCCCAGCTCCTTAACCTTCCTGGCAGAAGTATCCCCATGGCTGCCCACTATCCACATGTGCGTGTGCGGCTTGGCTCCCTGCTGCCCAGGCAGAATGGGGGTATACGGCTACAAGGACAGTTCACCCACATTTCCTTTCTAAAATCCTAAATACCCTGGCTTACACTAATACATCTGGCCACAGGGGGCTTTAGGTAAAAATATAGACTGAAAGATGGATAAACATGGACATATGATATATGGCAAATGAAAGAAAACAATGTGAGAAAAATAGCAAAAGGCAAGCAGAGGCCCAAAAGCTCTGCACCTAGGGAACCCATTAATCAACAATGCATAATGACAGAACATGTGCACATAAGGCTTATAAAAGCAAGGACGGGGAAAAACACAACCAGAAAAACCGGGAGTAACACCGGCCCATGCTAACCTTTTATATGGTACCCTCTTGGGAAAGTGCTGGTGGGAAATGGGATTCTACTGACCCCAGAGAATCCTAGCAGCCCACAAGGATTCCTCTCCCTGCAGGTGGCAGCCAGAACACCTGGGTGTTTACCCTGCTGTTATCAGCTGACTTGTCTCATGGGTGTAACCCTCAGTCCTTGAGGACTCTATGGCACTCAGGGAGGGGTGGACCCTGGTCCAGCTAGCTCTGACCCTGGGCAAAGGGCTTCCTTATCTAGTGTCCAGTTTGCCACAACACTGTTGCACTATGACTCAGTGGTCACTGTGCCTTGTCCCTGTTTACAGAAATTTCAGCTGCGTGTGAGCAAGCCCCAGCTGCTTCCTGCTGTGGCCACACTGGCCACTTCAGCTGGCTCCATGATGGCCTTTCCTGTCCTGCTGGAGACAGAAGGCCACTTACCAGTCGATGCCTTTGTGATAGTTGTGGCCATTAAAAAACTGGATCTCCTCAAAGGTCTCGGAGCTGGGGTAGTTGCTGCTGAGGTCCGGGTGCATGCCCAGGAACAGGTAGAGGGCCGTGGTGCCTATGAGAGGTGGGGAGGCAGCTGAGACCTCAGCCCCAGCTCCCAACAACAAAGCAAGAGTATATTCTGGGCCTGTCTTCTCTATTCACTGGAAGGACCTGGGAAAATCCCTTCCCTTCTGGAGTCTGAGTTCCCTCACAAG
This sequence comes from Pachyuromys duprasi, assembly GCA_028658305.1. NCBI lineage: Eukaryota > Metazoa > Chordata > Mammalia > Rodentia > Muridae > Pachyuromys > Pachyuromys duprasi. The sequence continues at coordinate 131,404,951 of CM053764.1, forward strand.
TATAATAAAGGATGCACCAAGTGTAGACTGTAAAGTCTACTCACACTTATGTCCTATTATCCTCCCAGACACCATTAATCTCTTACAGTATTCTTCACTACTAAACAAGGACTTGACCTCAGAGTCTTTCTCAACACTGCACTCCAAGCCCAGTTAACTGCTATCTCCTCAGAGTCTCAGAACTAGGTGCTTCCTGATGTCGTTTCTAGCCCTGGGCCTCTGTCCACATGAGAACCTGAACACCCCAGAGCCGAAGAAGCACCAACCCCCCCAGGTCTGTTCATGGGAAGCTGATGTATTCTTTACTTTGGTGCTGTTTTGTTTGCTTGTATTGCTTTTTGATAGGGTCCTGTTATATTAACTCAGCCTGCATGAAATTCAGGATCTTCCTCAGCTTTCAAAGTGCTGGGATTTACAGGCATGCAGCACCATGCCTGGCCAACATAAAACTCTTCAGAAGCCAGGAAGCCCAAGTCCACTATTTCTTCCCGCTGGTGCCTCCTGTCTCATCCCCTTCCTCCTCTTTGAGAGCCATTTTGCTCATTCTCTGGGTGCTCTGTGTAACCAGTATTCCCAGAGAGAAACTGTGAACTGGTGATGGTCAGGGTATGCTTCAGAGTCACAGAGGTCAGGTCTCAAGACCTGGAACTACCCACTTCCCAACTATGTTACAGATAGTCCCTAGCTCCTCTGAACCTCTGCTCTTGTCCTAGAAAGAGGAATACCTATCTGTCCTAACAGAACTGAGCGGATGGCAAACGCTTAGCCTTCTTTCTGACAGACACGACTAACTGATCACAGTTCTCTTTGCACTGACCCAGTTTGGCCTGGCACTGGTAGGTGTGCTATGCATCCTTCCTGGCTCCTAAGGGGGCACATAGGGTGTTCTCTGAGGCTGTGGTTCAAAATAAAAAAAAAGCACATCCCCCTCTGCTTGACATTCCCACAATGGCAGGCAATTCAGATTTGTCCCCATGTAGCTCCTATTTCTGGTAAGAGGAGACAGAATGTGTAAGACTGAGACCTGAGCAAGATGGTACCCAGAATTATGTGGCTGAGATACCAGGGAGTGGGAGAGCTGGGTCAAGGGTCAAGAGACCTGCCTGTTTTCTGGGGCCCGATGATGAGAAGCTTTGGAAAGCGGTCACATGTCTTCTCCTTAGACCAGATGTCTTTGTGGCGTTTATCCTCACAGGGATCCTAAAACAGCAATAGAAAGGATGTGAGGGAGCCTAAGGTCCATGAGTGAACTCCCTCCATGTGTGGGCGTATCTTGTTATTTGTTCTTTTTAAACCTGGGTCTCATTATATAACCATGGCTGGCCTAGAAGTCACTATGTAAACCAGACTAGACTCAAACTCACAGGGATGCACCTGACTACCTCCTGAGTACTGGGATTAGAGGTGTGCATGACCACACTCAGAAGTTATATGGCTCTTACCTACCCTGGGCTCTTGCCATGTCCTTACCTCCAGACACCACTCTGTGACAGGAACCATTTCTGGTTAATGTTATAACTCTATCGAGCCTGGCAAATGACCAGCTATGTGCTCGTCACTAACAGGAACTCAGAAGCACTTGTTGACTTGAACTCTACACGCCATGCCTGAACCCAGGGTTCAGAAAACTTTCCCTGTGGAGTGGGATAAACCTCTTGGGAAATGTTTAGCAAACATGGCAGGCTTACAGCACTCTCTGGTCTCTGCTGCACTGATAGAAAAGTGCCACAGAGAGACAAACAAGAAGCGTGACTGGGAGCCAACAAAGCTTTCCTTATAAAGACAGACCACAAACCAGACTTGGCCCTGACCTAAGTGTGTAGGGCCCTGGCCTGAGTCTAGCTTCTGCTTGCAGTTTTCAGTAGCCCTGGTATGATCTGCCCAAGGACTGCCCCAAACCTTTCCTCAGCCCCTTCACCAGTAGCTCAGAGCCTGCTACAGCTGAAGGAGATGGCATGGGTAGCCACTAGGCAGGGCAGACATTCTCTACACTTGGCCTACACTAGTCTCACCCATAGCTCTTTGAGGTTCTTTGGCAAGGCTGTGTATGAATGTTCATGCACACAGAGGTTTGAGGGTACAGGCTGGGGCATATACAGCATGTATATATATTGCACCTATGTGTGCCCACACTGCTGAGGGAACATGAAGCATGATGGCTAGGCCTTGAGCCCATGTCTGGAACATATGCCTGAGAACAGAAGGCAAGTGGCAAGGCGCCTTGCTGCTCTACCTACCTGCCAAAGTGGGTCCTTCTCCTCAGAGAAGATCTGGAAGTACTTCTGGGCCAGCTGCACAGGGGGCAGAGTCTGCAACCTCAGGTTGGTCCAAGAGTGAAGGAAGCGCACCAGGTGCTTGAAGGTGTACAGCCCCAAGCGGTCGTTTCCATAGTTGGATAAGTGCGTCATGAAGATGCTTATCTGCTCCAGGGAAGTGAGAGGGAGGTAGGGCTGGGTCCGCTTCCAAGCCACCCTTATCCCCACCTGTTACTGGCCACTGATACTCAGGGCAAGATACGCTGGGGCTATCAACAAACTGTGTGAGCTTGGGCTGAGCTCAGCCAAGGAAAACCCAGGTCAAACTGACTGCTAACAATATAAGCCTAGGATAGGAAGCTGACCTGGGGCAGGAGTTGTTTGTATTCTTTTATAAATCAGGACAGGGGTGTATACAGAATCTGAGGAGAATGTGGGTCACAAGGCTGAGGACACACACATGTTGCTTTTTTCATATTGTCAGAGTAAGAATAGTTGGTGCCACCTTACAAATCAGAAAAGAGTCCCAGAAAGGTTCAAGTGAAATGTGCGTGGTGTGCAAGTGTATGTGTATGTGCACTTTTGTCTGGGTCATACAGCAGAGAAAGTCAGTGCCACAGCTGGACAGTGGACCTCCTAGTTTCCAGGCCCCCGTGCCAGCCTGTCCACTCTTCCCTGGCTGGGAAGCCTGCTAGCTTATAGACAGGCTGTCGGTACCTCTTCTCATGCCAGCCCTGAGCTGCAGAGCACTCACAGGATTGAGGAGCACAGTGAGGAAGAGCTCGCCCCCATTGATGATCTTGTCCAGCTCACTGGAGCCTCCAGGGTACTCATTGTAGAAGATGGTATGTGTGAAGAGGCCACAAGTCTGCCGAGGGAGGACCTGAGAGGGAGCAAGAGAGGGGCCATGTTATCTCCGTGGTCAAGAAAGTTAAGCTGCTTCCTCAGGAGAAAATCTGGGCCCTCCTTGGAAGATGCTCTTCTCTGAGGCCACACAGCCTCCACTCCCAGGAGTCCTTCTTCCCAAGGGCTCCCCAGCCCGCAGTGCTCCCCAGGGGAACCACTGCCCTTGCCTCATACTTGCTGCCATTCTCTACACAAACTAAACAGGCCCAAAAGTAGCATGGGGGTTTCTAGAAACTTGGACCATTTGTAGTGAGGGTCTTTGACCCTCTAACACAGCATTGCAGGCAATTTCAGTACTAGCAGGGCCTCAGCTGCTCATACTAGTAGTCATGAACTGATGCCGACTGCATGTTGTCTGTCCTCCTCCTGGCAACCTAAGAACAGGAAATGAGCATGTCCCAAAACTATGCCCAGAGTCAACATGAATGCCATTGCCAGCCAGGGCTACAAGACCCTCTCTTAAAAATAAAAAAACAATAGAGGGGTAGAGGCAGCAAGAAGCCTCCTCAAGTAAGGGTGCTGGATGCCAAGTGACTGAGGATGACCTCAGTTCAATCACCCTGGTGGAGAGAGAGAAGTATAAGGTATTCTCTGACCTACACACACACACACACTGTGGCATATGTAGATACACACACATATACATGAACAGAATAAAAAATAAATAAACGTAAATTATTTTATTTTATTTTTAAGGTTTATTTATTTATTATTTTTACAGTGTTCTGCCTGCATGTATACCTACAGGCCAGAAGAGGGCACCAGATCTTACTCTAGATAGCTGTGAATGTGGTTGCTGGGAATTGAACTCAGGACCTTTGAAAGATCAGTTAGTGCTCTTAACTTCTAAACCATCTCTCCAGCCCATAAAAAAATTTTAATTAAAAACAACAACAACAACGAAAGAGTCCCAGGTATTAAATAGGCAGGTAGGTAAGGAAGTGGGTAGGTGAATGGGTGGGAAGATGGATAGACAGAAAAATGCAAACCTGCCTTCCTACTCCTCAGCTGACAATGCATCCTTCTAGTGCATGAAGCCATAAAGTCAAGCCACCCTTGACCTATCTCTCCTTTTCTCCTATACACTACATCCAACTCACCTCTACCTTCAAAGTCCAACATGAGATCATGCTGCAACCTTGCACTGTGCAAGGTACCACCACTTCTCGTGTGGACACCTGCTGTTGACTCCCTGCTGGTCTGCCTGCTTCCACTTCTGCACCCTACATACTCTGCCTCACAGAGTATGACAGGCAGAATGAATCAATATGGATTAGATCATGCTCCATTCAAAACCTTTCCATCTGTGCTCAAAGCTGAAGCCCATCACTGGCCAGCCTTCCATCACCTCTCTGACATCCACTACCATCAGCCCTACTTGGTCCTCAGACAAATCCTGCCGTGGGGCCTTTGCACTCACTGCTCTCTCAGCCTCAAAGGCTTTCCCTCTTGCATACAACTGTATAGCTCATCCTAGGAACATTATCACTAATGCATCCCTTCCCTGCTTGGCCCTCTCCAGAGTAATCTCACCATCTTTCAACTGTATGCTTTACATACTTGGGAGCACTCTGCCTGTCTCTGTCCACAGAATTGTCAGGGAGTTGTCAGGTCAGGGAGTTGTCTAGGTTTTTCACTTCTCCTAGCCCCTAGAGAAGGGACAGACACATAGCAGAACTTCAGGAAGAGTGTTCAAACATGCAAATGAGTGTGACAGAGCCCTGTCTCATATCTTCATCAAACCCCCCCTTTCAATACACCCTCCATGGGCTGGAAGGCTCAGTGCTGAAGAGCATTTACTGCTCTTCCAGAGGACCTGCATTTGATCCCAGCCCCATACTACCTCACAACCACCTGTAACTCCAGTGCTGGGGAATCTGATACCTCTGACTGCTGCAGGGAACTACACTATTACACTTACACACACACACACACACACACACAAATAAACACACACTTAAAACAATTTTTTAAAAAGCAAGCAAGCTTTCCGATCCTGTCACAGAAGTTAAGGGCTGGCAGTCTGCCCTCCCTATGATGGTGCCTCCGAAGCAGAACAGCAGCAGAAACTGGCCCCCAACCCCTGAGCCAGGCACCTGCAGCCATGCTGCCTAGTGTGCAGCCCCATAACGACAATGCCCACCGTGCCCCTCCCAGCCACTTGCCATGATGCCGTTGTGGATGAAACCTCGGCGGTAGCGGGCGGGCTTCAGGTGGGGGTACTCCTCTGTGCTGGTCACACGGATGCTCCATACCTGCTTCCACGCTTCGTACAGCTGCACATGCACGGGGTACACACCAGAATGGTGGGGCGCCACTGCATACCCCATGTCTGTGGGAATGCCATGCTCCTGGGGAGAGGATGACCCAGACAGGATGAGAATGGGAGTCTTTCCCTTTGGACCTTGTTTCTCTTTTCCAGAATACAAGAAAAAAACATAGGCTAGGATGACAGGGCACGTGGTCTAAGGCCCTAGTTTCAGATGGAAAAACTGAGGTCGGACACAGAAATGGGGAGGGAGGCCTCAGAATCTCAAAGCTAGTGACTTTCAGAAATGAGCCTAGAACTCGGGTCTCCTGACTCTTGCTCATCATATGCCTGGCACCAAGCTCAGGGGACTCACGCTCCTGCTGTCTCCTGCCTCTGCTTGGCTAGTGTGTCCAAGCTGGTCTTCTGAGTATCTCTTTTCTTAAGAACCTCTGCCAGCTCTCCAGAGGCTCTACCATGCCTGAAGGTGACAGTTTAGGCCCAGGGAATGAACTGCCCTCAGCATGAATCCTAAGATGACCTCCTGAGCTCCATTTTTTTGAGGGGGGTATTGTTTTTGTTTTGAGACAGGGTCTCATGTAGACCAGGCTGGCTGACCACAACTTATCCTCCTGCCTCTGCCTCCCAAATGCTGGGGTTCCAGGCATGAACCCCTAGGCCCCGTGAGCTTCGGTTTCTTGTCTATAAGGGGGGACTGCTCGCTTGAGGTGTCCATGCCTATCAAGGCAGCTCACCCCAGGCCCTGGCACAGAAACAGGCCTATCAAACTGAACCACAGTAGCACTGCGAGGTCAGTGAATCCCAGCCCAGCCCCTGGTCCCCCCACCCCGGTTCTGTCCCATAGGGAATCTTACTCACGACAGCGAACTTCTTGTTCAGGGCCATCTGCTCAGCCAGCACAGACTGGTTGTGGAAGAGGTGGGGCTGCATGTGGCTCCACATGTGGGGGAACCACCAGAACTCCTTCACGTAGGATAGCAGCAGGTCGTCCCCAGCATCCTCGGCGTCGGTACCTACAGTGGCGGCACAGAGCGGTCAGCACGGCCGCCTGGCCACACAGCCTCCAACCTGGCCCCTGACTGCAGAAACACTCAGCGACCTAGGAGCTGCGTGGAAGAGTTAACTATGCTTTGGCACAGGGAGACACAAGTCTGGTCTAGACTGCCCTTGCCTCAGTAAGTGGCCACATCATCTCTGTGGGATCTTGATTTTGAGGTCAACAACCCCAAGTGTTTCTTCTATCTCCATATGCCTACTCATCCTATCCCGATGATCCAAACTGTGCCATGAGCCCTTTTACCTGCTAACCTGAACATGTTTTGGGTGAGCACAGGATGCTTAAACCTCTGCCCCAGAGAAACAACCACAACCACCTCTGATCTGCCAGGGGCTACAAACTCACAACGCAGAGATCACCAGTAGCGCTCTCAGGTACCTCGGGGCCATCTTGCACATTTTCAACCTCAACCTATTGCTGACCACGGTGGCCCTGCCTAGATGCACAGAGGCTATCCTCACAGAGGACTGTAGGCCATCAGTTCAGGTTCCCTTTCATTTGCCCTGCATGTTAGGAACTTGGAAGAAACAACCTCGGTCCTGCTACTGCAAACAAAACAAAGGATATGGGTGGCCATGCTGGGGTGGGATGGTCATTTGTACTTTCAATTTCTGTGCTATGTGCTTCTATAACATTCTTAAAACTTAACCCATTTCTGGCCACCAAAATAGCTCACCAGTGCCTTTTCAGCAATAAAGTGGCCAAGCCTGACAACCTGAGTTGTCAGTGGAAGAAGAAAACCAACCCCAAGTTGTCCTCTGACCTCCAAACATGTTGTGACATATGAACACAAACATCTATATACACACAGTAAATAAAAATGTAATAAAAACATTTTTTCTTTTTTTCATTAATTTATTTATTTTTATATCAATCACAGGTTAGGTACTTTGAATCCCAGGCGTAGCCCCCTCCCTCATTCCCTCCTACCCTCCCACTCTCTCCCTCATCTCCCTCCTCCCCGCCCCCTCCAAGTCCACCAACAGGGGAGGACCTCTTCCCCTTCCATCCAAACCCAGCTCATCCTGTCTCCTCAGGGCTGGCTGCAATGCCCTCCCCTGGGTTCTAGCCCGTCTGTCACTCCCCGGCTTGTATTGGGGAGGGTCAAAGAGTCAGCCATTAAGATCATGACTGAAACAGTTCCTGTTTCCCTCACTAGGGTCTTCAGTCCGACAACAAGCTATCATGGGCCCCATCTGAGCAGGGGTTCCAGGCCACATCCACACATGGTCCTTGATTGTAGAAACCATCTCATACAAGACCCCTATGCCCTGCTCAGTTTGGTCTTTGTGGAGCTCTTGTTCTCCCCAAGTCTCACCAACCTCCCCCAGATCTATCATTACTTCTCACCCTCTGCCAAAGTCTTGATCGCGAGTCTTAATATCTGCTCTGATACATCGCTACATTGACCCCCCCC
>CM053764.1:131412954-131544493 GCA_028658305.1 Pachyuromys duprasi
ATGGTGAGAAGACAGCAGGAAAAAGATACTTAACCTAGGACTGCACAGGCTGCTAGCCCATATGGAAACCTTGTTGCTGTTGTTATTACCCCCAAATGGCCTCTCCTGGGATGTCCCTTGTAAACCATGAACTCTGAATAATGCACTCCCCACCCCCAATGTGTCTGGTGCTCTTGTCACAACAATCAGAAGGAGCGGTTTGAGAGAGCCCACGGGTTGTACAGCGGGTAGGGGTAGTCCACCACGTACCTGTGTGGAAGAATTTCCCTGAGTAGCCCAGGTTGAAGGTGAAGTTTGGGATGTGTGCGCGAAGTTCATTCTGTGTATCAAACAGGGCCTAGGACAGGCAGAGGAGATGCAACAGTGAAGGGAGGTCAAGAGGTCAGACTGCTCTCACTGAGCATCTGAGAGGTAGCTTGCTATAACAGGACCAGCTACAGGATTCACAGGACCCAACACAGGGCTCACAGTAGCTCTGTGGTGGAACATTTGCCTCACATCTGAGGCCTGGGTTCCATCTTTGCATGGTCCCCCGAAATGCAAATGTTGGGCCCTTGCTCCAATGCTATGAACATCAGGCAGAGGCCACCAGGGCTTGGCCACATGGGGACCGTCTCAGCATATGCTCTCTGAGGTGGCCTAGGACGCACACCTAAGAAGCCAACCCCATGCTACCTCCTACACCATACTCTAGCTGGCTTGAAGAGACCTAAGCTCTGGCCTGGCTCAGCAACATATACCTGAGATGCTTTTGAATTTCTTTAGGCCTTAATTGCAACAGGGGACCAGAAGATCTCTCACCTCACAGAGCTCTTCAGAGAAGTGAGACTCGACCTGTAAAACGGCCTGACTTGTGGCAGGAAAGTGATGAGAAATGAGAGCTGTGGTGATGTCACTGACACCACAAGCACCAGTGTCTTCACTTGAGGATTTCTCCTCCTCCGGGGAATGCAAGGTTAAATCAAAGGATCCTGACCCTTCCAGGGACACGCTTTGTGGCAGTGCACCCATGTGAACACATCTAGTGCCCTGCTAGTCCATGGAAGGGGCTGAGCTCTGGGTTAGGACTGCAATGCCCACAAGGCTTCAAGGAAACCTGTGAGAGCCCGCTTTCAGGCAGCATGGTTACCTCAGGCATCTGACCAAGGCTAATCACTGCCTGACAGACACACAATCCAGCCACACAGCCTTGGGCAAGCTGCTCCATCTCTTTGAGTCACTGTGACCTCCTCTGTGAAATGGGACTCATACCTCTTCTCCCTCTGCTGTTAGGATCCAATGAGGTAATGCACATAGACAGCTGCACACAGAGCCCAGGGTCACCAAACCCCAGCTATACAAGTTCTGTTGGGACCACAGAGACTGTACTGTATGGCCAGAACTACACAAGCTACACAGTCATGCTTCTGAAGCAAAGTCACAATTGACAACCATGCTTGGTACTAATGCAGAAACTGCTTTGCCTTTCAGACTTGCAAGTGTTAAAAGGGAAGGTGGCCTGCTGAAGAAGCGCTTGGGGTAAGCCCTGGGCTCCATGGAAGACAGAGATCTTGATTTGTTTTCCACAGGCATGGCTCTTTACTGCCACATTGCCTCCTCCTCAGAAATGGGGGAAAGTAGTGACACATGCCTATAACCATAGCACTCAAAAAGAAAAGGCAGGAAGACCAGGAGTTCAAGGTCAGCCTGAGCTACCTGAGATTATAGTCAAAAGGGGAACGAGGGGGATAATAAAAGCTAGGAGTATTCAGGATGCTGAGGATAATGAGTTCCAGACTAGCCTGGGCTACAGTATGCAACCCTGGGTCAATGGCTGCCAGAGGATATGGTGAGCCCAGTAACTGGAGGTCTCACCTGGACCACAGTAGCTCAGGCATTCCCTTGCTCATGCAGGGAGGACCTAGACTACAATGGAAGAGCGTCAAGCAGGCAACAGGGTCATCTGCTTTGCTGAGGTTGCTTAGGGCACTGCATGAAGCCTTATGTTTAGTAATACATAAAGGCTTCAACAGGAGAGCACTTGAGAAATGTCAGGAGCAGCATTGTGTGTAAAAGCAGATCAACTCTGCTCAAGCCTGCTGTGGAGTAGGGATGGGAGGAGCCTGACCATGTAAACATGTCCCTTCCCAACCTCAGCCAGGCACCACTGTGTATGTCGAATGCAGAAAACAGCCTGAGCCCCTCCCTGGCACTCCCCCTTACTTTAGGCTCCGTGATAGGATGGGACTCCTCCAAGTCACCTAGTCAGAGTCACACTGGGGCTTGATTAAAATTGGGTCTTCATTCCCTCAGACTATCCACCACGCTCCTCTTTGCAGAGTTCCCTTCTGAGCAGGACAGGGCCACAACCCCAGTGAAGCCTTCCTTCCAGACCTTGGCCAGCCTGCCAGAGGTTTCAAGTTCAGGAGGAGGACAGCACCAATGGGTCTGCACTCTCAGGGAAAGTGACTGCCTCGCTGTCTAAAGCCTCTTGCAGCATCAAAGAGGTCTGTGTCTGGTGCTAATACATCTCTAGCCCTGTTAATCTCCTGAGAGAGGACACCCAGTCAGCAGGCAGCAGCTCTGGGGACTTAATCCCCTGTTTTGTCTCCATCTGCTGTATTGTTGTGTTTGCCCTCTGTGGTGGCAACCCACACTGCTGCCCTTATACTGGCATGCTGTCTCCTCTGCAGAGCGTCTCCAGTAAGACAGATGACCAGGGACAACTGCACCTTAAAGTCTGTCTCTAGAGGCTTCTTTCTTGGTGATAACGCACATGTGTGTGCAACCCTGTATTTGCAAAGAGCTTCCACAAACAATTTGGTAAACTGTTTCAAAATTCGACATAAGTATCCCACTATCTGTATACAACTGTTAAAACCTGGTGTGCATGTGACTTGGGATCTTATTCTGAAAAATCTTGTGGGAGCTCAGATAATGACAAACATTTCTTAAGAGTTAAAAATCACATCTGGGCTAAAAAGCAGATTACAATCCTGACCAGATTATTCTTGTTTCTGCCTGGATCTCTTCCTCCTGAATTCCAGAATGCACATGCAAAATCTTTTCATATTTAACACTTCAACAAAAATTTAGATGCCTCTTGCACATAGTAAGACAGCAAATGGCTGAAGTGGGATGGACAGTTCTGCAATTAATAGCACAGGAGGTGCAGATGGGATGCAGCGGCCCCATGAGGTACTCCAAGACTCTCCTTACCTTCACATCCTCCACCTTCATACGTGTGCCCTCCTTGCCCACAAAAATGTCATCAATATCCACCAGGATGTACCGGTCCAAAGGCAGTGAGAGGCGCTTCCCTGTGAGGAAGGCCACCGCATCCACGAAGACAAGCTTATGCAGCCAAAAGTTGAGGTTGTTGCCAAACAGCACACGCTGGATGCCATCATGGAGGCCCAGGTCCTGGACCACAGTAGCATGCAGTGCAGCATGCAGGCCAGCATCTGCACCCAGGTGTGGAATGGACTCAGAGGAGCGTGTCTTGGCCAACAGAACTGGTTCATAGGTAGAGTGGTTGGACTGGAACACAGTCCAGTCCTCACCGGGCAGCACGCCTTTCTCTACCTCACTGGGCCGTGTCACATAGAGCAGTGGGGACTTGGGGTTGATGCTGCAGTCCTTCAGGCCCAGGTTCGAATGCAGGAAAAGAGGAAAGCCTTTGAGCTGTGCACTCAGCAGGCTGTTCTCATTGGCCTACAGCAGTGTGGGGTGGAAGAACAACTGTCAGGCATAGTTGGTAAAAGTAATGTCAACAGTATTTACAACTTCACAAGAGCTGCCACTTCCCTCACTGAATATACACACACGGAGACAAAACAGACAGACACGAACACACAACATCTGCATACACACAGACACAGCTACAGATACAGACAAGCACACTCACATAGACACACACAGCCAGACAGACACAGGCAAATGTGTATGCACACATACACACACAGATACATACATACCTGACAAAAGGCCACCCTCCCACACAGAAAGGCAGCTCTCTTGCCACTCATCATCACTATTATGATATGAACTTCACCACTTCCCTTTTCCTCCTGGGACCTGCTACTACCCCTATTCCCTGTAGGCCATCTCCTCGTCCCTGCCCTCATGGCTCCTTCATGCCCTCCCTCATCCTTCCAGACAGCTGACTCTGGGTATGTGATATCTGTTCCTATAGTGGTTCTATTATCTCTTCTGGGACTGGCAAACTTCTGTTCATCCTTCAAAAGCCAACACATCTGCCTGCTTCTTGCAATGGCCCCCCTGGCAAAGCCTCAGCTGTTGCACAGGGTTCACAGCCTCCTTCCTACCAGCCTGCACCTACTTGAGAACAAGGCTATACTTCTTACTTTGGATCCCTGACACCCAGCAGGAGCACACAGTCATTTGCAGAGTAACTATTTTTAAGAATGAAAGAGGAACAGATAGCTGCCAATACCTTGCACCTGAGAACTGTGGGTTTGGGGGATAATTTATTAGGCTGCACCCACATACTGTACCAGACGTGATAATAAGTATTTAATGAAATATAGTGAGGGAGAAAAAAAAGACAGATAGGAAACAGAGTGTAACGTGAGAAAAGCAGATGTGACGTTCCCCTTAGAGTCAAGCAGGAAGGACAACCATCAAAACTATGTAATAAGAATAAAACACGGTATGCCCACATGAAAAAGGTCAGAGCTGCAAACTAGCACTCGCTGGGCAGTCAGCTGGCTCAGGAGGCTCCTGGAGAAAGGGCCTCTGGAGCATGCTACAGAATGAGTGATCAACTAGGAGGAGGTAGAGGTCAAGTCCCAAGAACAACCTGTAAAAAGGCCCTGAGGCAGCAAAACACAGCAGGGTCAAGAAACAGCAAGGAGTTATAGAGAGATCAAAAGAGGAAGAGGCAGAAGGCCACAGGGGCCAGACCCAGGTCCCGGAGCTGTCGAAGCCTCTACCCAAGGATTATAAATGAGGTCACAGGTTCCAGTTTGCATCCGGAGAAGGAAGGGCCACCCACAAGACACCTGTGGGGCGCTCCAGTGAGCACCACGTCTGGGTACATGCTGAGCAGAGTGAATGGCAGGTTTCAGTCTGAGCCTTGTGTCGAGCAGAGCTGAGCCTGCCCAGAGGAAGCTGTTGACAACAGTCAGGCTTTTTCTAGTCCCACAAAGCTTCAGCAGGCGCTGGTTCTGTAAACTGTGATAAGGAACCACGCTGGATCTCCAAATACACAGAGTGCCTGCCAAGTCCCCATCCCAAGGCAGCTTCCGTGCTGAAGTGCAAGAGACTGAGACCCATCTGCAGAAATGACCTTCCCAGGCTCCCAGCTCCCCACCACCCTAAGTCAGCACTGGCCCAGAGCGTGACCTATGAGGAGGCCTGAGACACATCAGGCCCTGTCTACTGCCTAGGAAGCTGCTGCAGACACCACAGCTCAGCGATCCCATTTCAAAGTCCTGAGCTTGCTGAGGTGCCACTGAGGAGGAAAAGGCCATGCCATGATAGCTACCATGAAAGGATCCAGTCAGGGAAGGAAACAGAGGGCCTAGGCATTGGAAATGCTGGCCCTGTCACAGGGACCATCTAGACTGGACCTTTTCCTATTCCTCAGTACTAAGGAGGCAGCCACTCTCCCAAAGGAGTCATCCTGACCTAAGGAAGAGCCTGAGCAAGGAGGGGGACATGGAGGCCTAGCACAGACTTCCTTATGAACAGGCGAGCTGCCCTAAGAAACCTACAGGCCTTCTGTAGGTCTCTGGTCAGCTTGTTCCTACGCAGTCTTCTGCGGTCATCCAGTTAGAAGCAATAAGCTGAGCTGTCAAACCTTAGCTGGGTAACACACTATGTCACCTCGGTAAAGCCACTTAATTTTTTGAGTCCTGTTATCTGAAAACAAAGTGCCTACTCTATGTGACAGAGCGTGCAAAGCAACATGCTGGGCACTGAAAGTTCAGGTGACCTTCGCCAGCCCTCAGGGTGCATTCAGGCGCAGGGCGGGCTACTCTGCAAGGCTGGTGCATGACAGTGTTAGGAATAGGCCCAGGTGAGGGCACAGAACGAGACAGAGCACCACAGCTGCCACTGATGGAGTGACTCCAGGTGCTGGGCCTCATCCTCAGCTTCCCTCAACCACCTTACTTCTAGCATGGTCTAGAGGCAGGAGCTGTAACTAGTCCCCCTAGTCGAGCATCCTGGCCAAGGTCACATTGCTTCTAAGTTTCAGAAAGGTTTGGCCCACAGTCTGGACTTCTAAGCTTGTGACCTCACCCTACCTTGAGAACCTGGCCTCCGGAAAGGACTTGAGCCCTGGCACAGGCACCTGAGTCTGACAAGTCCAAGGCGCAGCACAGAAACCAGCCTCCGCAGAGAGAGCCTCAGCCACCAGGCGGCGTGCATTCTAACCGAATAGTCACAAGCCTCAGCTCAAAATCCTGGAGGAGCCTTGACTTATGCAACAGGGCAGGGAATGCTGCATTCGCCACTGACTTCCAGTGAAACTCTGAGCCTGTCCCAACTCTTCAGTGGGCCTCATGTTCACCTTAAACGAGGAGCTGGCATTACATAGGGTCCGGTGTCCACACTCCAGGCCTGGAGTCCAGTACAAAACATGGGGCTTCTGACACAGACTTCCACTAAGTAAAGCATATCCTGCCCCTGGACTCATCAAACCTTAGAAAGACCAGGCCTGTATGGTTTGGGGCTTTCTGAACTTGAATCCTGGGTAATATCTGGCAGGGTGTGAGGTCGGATACATTTCCTAATCTCCCTCTGCCTCAGTTTCCTCCTCTCTTAAATAAGCATACCCTCTGCCTGCCTTGAAGAATGGCTTATTAGTGTGAAGTAAGTTAATTTGTGTGAAGAAGGCAGACAGCGCACAGCACTGAAGGAGCTTTCAATAAATGTCGGCCTTTCTGATGATTCTCAGGCCTGCGGGCTCTGAATCAACCTTAATGAAGTTCATGGCAGCAAAGGGTATAGAGTACAGGAGAAAAGAAAAAAGCACGGAGACAATGGAGCCAGCCTAACTTTCTGCTTCTGTGAAGCCATAAACCAGGCCAGCATTCCCCAGAGGGTGCTCTGTGAAAGAGATCAAGCTGGCTGAGAAACAAATCACACTGGGCCGCCCCACTGCAGGATTTCTAAGGGCCTTTGGTTTTTTGACTCACCCTCCCTTTTCCGCGGCAGAGCCTCCTGCTGTATTAGTGCATGAAAGAGCATGCTGTGGGGAGCCGGGGCTGAAACAGCCTCTGCCGGCACTGAACAAAGGAACAATGTGCAGGGAGGCTTGGGACATGGGCACCTTCTGCCTAGATCCTACTCCATGGATCACACCATGCATTAGCTGCCCTTAGGCTGTGCCCTTCCCAGCCCCATTAGGCCACTTCATAGGGGACAGCTTTCCTGGCTGACCACAGAATCCAGCATTGTCCCCTACACCCTCTCTGGAAGACCCTTCTCTGTTCCCCTTCATTTTACCTTTATCACACCTTTGTGCTGCCAGCCACCCACCCTACTATGCTAAAATCTCAGCTGCATGAGAGCAGGGACTCTATGCACTGGTGCCTAACATAGGAGCCCAGGACACCAGAAGCATTCAGTAAATAAACATCCCTCCAAGGCCCCAAGCCATGTGCCCAGCCGGTGTCTGCATTCATCTTGCATCCATTGTTCCTGCCCTCTCCTCAAGGGCAGATCCACTGTGACAAGCTTTCAGCAATGACACTCCCCCATCCCCAGGTGGTTCTGGGAACTCCACACAACCCAGAACAGCTCTCCCTGCCTGCTCACTGGGTTTTCTTTCTCCTTGTGCAAAATGGCTCTGGTTTACGAAAAACACAAACTTCTCCAAACACCTCCATCTCCAAAAGGAAGACCATGGGTAGAGAACCAAACTGCCTCATTTGCATAACCTAACCCTCTTGTGCCTTCACTTGCTCGTTCTCTGAGGTGACCGCCATTGCAGGCTTCAGAGTACCTAGCACAGTATGCCTTTTCCTGTCTTGTACCCAGTCCCATATCTCCTTCAGGCAAGCGCCTACTATGCACTGAGCCCATGTGCAGTGGTCAGTGCCTCCAAATACTTATTAAGCATTCACCAGCAGCAGGCAGGCAACCTTTTAGCCTTCACACAAGCCTGGGAACTAAAGGGTACTCCTGCACTCATTTTACAATGTGAAGTAGGTGCTTGGCTAGCCAGTATAGAGACCATGCTGGGAACTGCTCAGGAACCGGCTCCCTGAATACCTTGAAGAAGCCAATGATGCCCACGCCGTAGGCCACACAGTACTTGTCCAGCAGCTCCCGGTTCCAGGCATCCAGGTTGACATACTTGAGGATGTTCTCATAGATGATGAGGGCGAAGCGGCCACGGCCCTTGTCAGTGAGTGTGGGCATGTCCCCCTTCCCCGGTGCAATCTCTGTTCGGTACTTGAAGCGGCTGGACTCCAGGATTGCCACCACCTCCTGGCCCAGCTGTGAATAGAGGCTCTCCACAAACACCAGCACCAGAGGGTCCGTTCGGGAAGGGACGACCACCTGCACAGGCTTGACCTGCAGCAGGCGGCTAGGGGCGACAGGTGGTGGGTCCCCACAGTCAGACTCAGAAGCATCAGCTGAGGGCTCGAGGCCCCGGTTCCAACCATATAGGTAGTAGGCCGAGACAAAGACGCTGAACAGGCAGAAGACAAACAGCAGGAAAAGGACAGCCTGTGGGGACATGTGCCGACACAGCCTCCGGAGGCACGCCAGGGCAGGCATCCTGGCCCCCAAGATCTCAACCAGCAGAGGCCCAGCCTGGCCTGGCCCCTTCAAGACCTCACACAGGAGGCCCAAGAGTTGTCCACTGACTGAGAAATTCAGAGACTTAGGAAGTGAGTCGTTCAAAGAGCAGCGGAGAAGAGGATCTGGGCTCCCGGCCCTTTCTCCCAGCCAGGGGCACAGTCTACAGGCTGGTCTTGCTCCTTCCTTCCTCTGCACCCCTTTATGTCACCATGGCAAACCCCAGCGTGGTCCTGTGCAGAACAAAAGTGCCCCAGGGCGTCAGGGCCTCCTGGGGGCAGTCAGCAGTAGATCAGAAGACACTGGGCCAGCCAGGGGGTGCCGCATGCCGCTCCCTCAAGTTGGGCCCACAGGGTGAAGAAGGCTGGGAGCTGGGGAGAAAAGCAGAGAGTCAGAGTAGGGCTTTCAGAGTCAGCTGGCCACAGACGCACAGGTCCTGCCAAGGCAGGGCTCATGCCAGGAACTGCTGCTACCCAACCTGGTACTCCTTTCCCTTTCTGAACCTCAGTCTCCCCATGTGTGAGCAATAAAGGTAGCTAGATCATAAGGAGTTGGAAAACAAAGGGCAACAATGTATACAAATCACTAAGAATGCACTTAATGACACACCCACCAATGGCAGCTGTTAGTTTTCATTATTCTTAGGGCCAAGACTATGCCAAGAAAAACCCAAAAGCAGGGCTGGAAAGATGGCTCAGAGGTTAAGAGTACTGGCTGTTCTTGCAGAGGACCCAAATTCAGTTCCCACCACCCACATGGAAGCCTACAGCTAAGTTCCAGGGAATTCAATGACCTCTTCTGACTTCCATAGACACCAGGCATGTACACTACACGGCACACATATATACTTGCAGGCAAAACACTCATTTGCAAAAAGTAAAAACAAATACGTTATCTTTTAAAAAAAAATCCAGAAGCAAAATATGACACTGAACATTGCAAGACCAGGGAGGAAAAGGTAGAATTCTGCACCGGGACCAAATGGTGCATCCTCCTGTCCACTCCCCTTCCTACCTTCTGCTCCTTTTCCTTCCTTTGCCAGCCTGTCCTCTGGGTGACCCCAGCAATCCCAGTCACTACCAGAAGCAGCCAGAGCAGGAATCCAACCCAGAGCTGGATTCCTGCAGGAAGTCACTACCTCTGAAACATCTGTGAACTCACCCTGTGAGGGTCCTTCCATGCTAGGCTATGGCTGAGGATTGATGGGGCAAATGTATCTAAGGGGCGTGACACAAGGACACTCGGAAACAGGGGTGGTTAGCATTTGCCCAGATGCAACCATACATCTTTCTTCCTCAGCTACTTGCTTGGCAACCTTGGACACCAGGTGACCAAATGCCTGCCTGAGGACCAATGGGACAGGCAAGGACTTCCTCTACGATGGGCCTTATCCACTTAGACAGCCAGCTAGTTTCTAGTTCTTTCCCTAGCCTGAGCCTCACCAGGGTGTCCAAGCAAGAACACACATCTCTCTCTGGAAAGAGTAAACAGAGACCACACATACTGCACAAAGGCTCCAATTCCCATGTTCCCACCGCAGCTCTAGACACCACCCTCCAGGCCCAGTTACATGAGTGAAAACCACAGTGACTTCCCACCAAACCAAGAAGCACCTTCCCATGGGGCACCCCTGCAGAGCTAGCCAGAAGCTCCCCACACCAGCAATCACGGAAGTGAGACAGACTGGGCTGAGCACCAGGTGGGGAATTGGGAATCCGGGGGTTGGCCTTTTGGGCAAAAATCTCAATCTCCTCCTAGGCTGAGCATGGAGACCCCGTGATAGACAGCCAAGAGCTGTACTTCTAGGAATTCATCCTGGACATAACCACTGCAGAAGCACATAAAGATTTCCCCATGAGAGGAGCAAGATGGGGGAGAGGAGGAATAGAAGAAGGAAAGGGAGGGACAAATAGAGTACAAGGGCTAGAAAACTGGCTCAGCAGCTAAGAGCACTGGCTGTTCTACCAGAGGATCAGTGTTCTATTTTCAACACCCACATGGCAGCTCACAACCATCTGTAACCTCAGTTCCAGGGGATCCAATGCCCTCTTCTGGCCTCTCTGTGGGCAGCATGTACACATGTTGTACAAAGACGCACATACAGGCAAAACATCCATATGCATAATAAATGCAATAAAATGAATTTTAAAATTAAAAATTCATGTATAACATATATGATACATGTATATGAAAATGCCATAAAGAAATCCAATGTTTTGTATTCAAACTTAAAAAAATCATATAAAGGGACTGGGAGATGGCTCAATGGATCCAAGTGCTTGACCTGTGAGCCAGAGTTGGATCCCTATGACCCACATAAAAAAGCAGCTGCAGCAGCATGCAGTAATCCCAGCACCCCTACATTGGGATAGGAGGGACTGGGAAGCTCCAGGAAGCTTGTGTGCACACTAGCAAAGAACAGAAACAGCCAGAGAGCCTGCCTCAAAAAAGAGAGACAGAAGATTAGAACCAACTCCAGAAAGTTCTTCTCTGACCTCCACATGGATGCTTTGGCATGTATAGGCCTGTGTTCACACACATTATCATCCACACACACCATTATACAAACAAAAAAGAATTATTAAAAAAAAAAAAGATTTCTCTACAAAAATCCAAACCCCAGTGCAGCTTATAATGTAGCAAGTATCCAACATGGGGATAGTCTCTAGAAATCATGATGCAAGCCAGGCATGGTGGCACACATGAAATCTTAGCACCCAAGAGGATGCAGCAAAACGACCCATTACAAGTTTAAGACCAGCCTTCTATATGCAGGGAGCTCAAGCCCACCAGGGCTACATAGCTAGGCCTTGTCTCAAAAGACAAACAAACTGTAAAAACAAACAAACAAGAAATCCTAATGGGATGACAGGATCCTAAGCAAACACAGCACACAGAAGTACACTGACTAACATCTACCAGGGCAGGGTTGGGGATTTAGCTCAGTAGTAGAGCACTTGCCTAGCAAGCCCAAGGCCCTAAGTTTGGTCTCAGCTCTGGAAGAACAACACAAAACAAACAAACAAAAACAACAACAACAACAAAACACACACACAAAACATCTACCAGGGCAGGTGCAAGTATGTATGTACATGTAGAAGCCAGGGAACCTCAGGTAATATCTACCTTTTTCCTAAGGTAAGGTCTCTTACTGGCCTGCAACTCACCAAGTAGTCTAGGCTGCCTGGCCAACGAACCCCAGGGATCTTCCTGTTTCTACCTCCCCAATGCTGGGATTACAAGCACACCCTACTTTTCCCCAATGTATTGTTAGGAGGGAACTCAGATACCCAATGCTTACAAGGCATATGCTTCACTGACTGAGCTATCTCCCTACCCCCTTGCCACATATACTGCTGAAACAATCTGTATGAATGTCCTTATTTGTGCTAAATATTTTTTATGTACAGGATAGAAACTGGTATCAATATATACATAAAAACCATATTAACAATGATATCTCTGATGATTATGTTCTGTTTTTTTGTCATGAGATGAGGAGTTGGCTCTACCTGTGCAATGATGCACTCTGACCCTGAGCATATACCAATCCCTTCCTGCCTGTCAGAGGAGGCTTGGGGCCTCTTCTGTCTCTGCTGTCCTGCACTATGTGCAGCCTCTGGGAAAGAAGCTGCCTACCAAGAAAGCAGAGATGTGTGCAATGCCAGAGAGCAAACAAGTGTGGCTGGTGGGGAAGAAATGTGTGTAGCATTTGGCCCCTATAGAGGGATATGGAGGAGTGGGAAAGGCTTCCTGAGATTAAGCAGGCCAGAAGAAGAAGAGTAGCCGAGAATGGAAGAAAGAATGGAATGAACAACATGGAGATAAGGAAGTGTGTAAAGCTTTCCAGGACTCCCTGCAGTGCCAGAGAGCAGAGCAAGAAAGGGCGGGTGTCCTGGCAGAGTCAGGAAGGCTAGAGTGACCAGCATCTCACTTACCAGGGATAAAGGCTATCTACAGCCACAGCCACGGCCAGGCCTGACCCAGTACCATGCCAACACAGGAATACAAAGCAGGGATGGGGGGGCGGTGCCCTGATGGCCCTGCCCACAGCATCCATCTGGCCTACAGAAGGGGAGGTGGTGACCTCAAGTCTGTGTCACTGGCCTCTGTCTGTCCCGTTAACAGACTTTCTTCTTGTTAATAATACAGTTCGTGGTCTCGGGCATCTGAGGGTCAAGGGCCCTGATGGGAAACTGACAACGTTTTTCAGATTAAAAAAAAATGCACATTTTAAAAATGTTGCTAGAGGCTGAGGCTTGGAAGGCTGACAGGGCAGAGCACATGATTCATTCAATAGCGAGATGGTTCTGTGCAGTGCTGTAATACTGTCCTTACGCACTCCCCACGTCCCAACCCACGGCATGTGTAACATCAGGAGTGAGGCCTGCTGTGAATGAAACCAGGGTCTGGACAGGCTTGTCAGCTGAAACACTACACCACTCTAGTGGGGGTCACTGATAACGGGGGAGACTGATGTAGAACAAAAAACACTACTTCCTATCAGTTTTACTGTGAAAACAAAAATGTTCTTTGAATAAACGAGAGACAGTTCAAAAGCTCTTCCAGAGAACCTGAATTCGGTTCCCTCCACCCACGGCAGGCAGCTCACAACATCCTGTAACTCCAGCTCCTGGAGATCCACTACTCTCTTCTAGCTGCCATTGGCACTCTCATACACAAAACAAAAATACAAAACAAAAATAATTTAACTTTGAAAACTACATATACGTACATATACTATAAATGCACTATAAATGCAGTAATTCCCAAAGAACCCAGACCAGATACCCCACAGTCCCACATTAGGGCCAAGCAATGGTGGTACACGCCTTTAATCCCAGCACTCGGGAGGCAGGGGCAGGCAGACCTCTGAGTTCGAGGTCAGCCTGGTCAGGCTGTAGCCAGGTGGCTTCAAGTCAAATCGGGACCCATCACCCAGGAGCTGTGCAATCTTGCACAATTCACTTAACTACTCGGTGCCTCAGTTTCCTTATCTATAAGCCAAAAAGTAATTGCATACTATTTCTCAGGCTTATGAACATGAAGTGAGCTCAGAAGTACACTTGGCATGCTACACTGAGCTGTCCACTGCTGTTAGTACTCACTCTTGTTGCCTCCTTATCATGTTCACAATGATCCTCACAACATAGACAACAGCTTAGTTCACACAGCACTACAGAGCTCATCTCTCTGGCAGCCCTGGAATCTAGCCGGGGCGAGCCCTGAGTTCACAGAGAAAAGGTACAGAAGTGGGGTGCCTGTTCCAAGTGCTAAGCCAATACAATCCTTGCTGTCTCCTCCTCTTCTTCTTCCTCCTCCTCCTCCAAAAATTCTCATCTTTGGAGGATGTATGTGGCTTTCCCCAGGAGGGGAGAGATAAAGCCTTGGGAAAGTCCAAGCCAGAGAAAGGGTAAATATCCCTCTCCCTTGTAAACAAAGCACTGAGCTCCCACCTTTCTGGTAAGGGGCCTCCCCATAGACAATCCATCACCCACCAGTAGCTACTGAAAGCCCTTCTCACTTCCGCATTATAGGTATCAAGGCCCAGGGGGCAAAGAACAGGGGAACATCTACTCTCCCCAGAATCACCAAGGCTTCAGGCCAGCTGAGGCCAAAGGGCTCTTTCCTGTAAACCATAGCCTTGCCTAGCCAGTCACCATATTTGTCAGGTAGTTCATGATGCTCCTGTCCCCAGAAATGCCTCCCCCAACCTTTGGAGACACATAATCATCCTTAACAGCCCATTTCAAATGTCATGATCTCTCTGAAGTCATTCCCAGCCACACCGTTCCCACCCCAGGCCTATCCCTTAGGCCTCCCACCCCTTGGAGGATGGGAATACAGTCCGAGTACCAGAAGGGAGACTTTGTTCCCTGGTGTACACGGTTTTCTTTCACTTAGGAGATTTCCCCTAGTGGTCAGAACCTTTATAACACCTCTTTCAAAAGGGCACACCCACAACTGCCTCACAAGCATGATGGCTGGAGTTTAGATCACCTACACAGCCCACCTACAACCCCAGTGCTCAGGAGGCCGCCACTGGCGCTCCTCCAGCAGTCTGTCTAGTTTAACTAGCCAAGTTAGAGAGCTCTGAGTTCAAGTGGCACACCCTGCTACAGTATGCAAGAAAGAAAGCAGTTAGGAAAGACAGCTGACACCAACCTTTGGCCTCCACACCCAATATGTGCACTCACTCACATGTGCCCACACACATGCCTGCACACATACACTCACACCACACATGAACAAGCACACAGCATGTTCTAGTAACAATCAGGTACACATCTCTATATCTGCCATCCACTGAGGCCCTGCCCACCTGGCTGGCTTTTAGGGCCCTAGAAAATAAGGTTTGCTTCCTTGTTTCTCCCCAAGCCCTGGGTATCACACACAGGTGAGGAGCAGGTCTCAGTTATCAATGAAGCCCCCACTTTCTCTCAGATCCTGAGTTCTCCACATATGACACAGGTCCCAGGCAAGGTTCCTTAACAGTCACATGGAAACCACTAAATCTTCATTCAAAACTGATTCTTGCTGACTTTGACTTAGTCTTTCATTCCTCCAAGAATCCCAAAGGTTCCTCTAATAAAATCATAACAAATTACAATTGTAAACATCACCATGACTGGTACTGACACCACGTGTGAAACATTTATCATGAGCCTCACACTGTGCTTACCACCTTTTATACTTTATCTCATGTAATCCTTACACTGATAGGTCAATATCCTCATTTACAGCTGAGAAAAATGAGGCCTAGACACTCTCATTTTCCCAAAATCACAAAACTAGTCCATTGCACAGCTGAAATTTGAACCCAGACCCCATGAAAAGGAGTGCTCCAGAGCCACAGGGGACCCTCAGCTGTGCAGTTTGAGAGGGACCACAGCACAGAGGCGTCCAGCCTTTAGCCCAACTTCCACTGCACTCTCCCAATCCCAGCCTTAGCTTTCCTGCCAAGGTGCTAGAGATAATGAATGAGATGCTCTGGTCGTCATGGAGACACCATGGCAACCCAGCACTTTCGGGAAATACCACAGTAACTGTGGCCACTGCTCTAGAGTTGAAAGTCACTCCCTTCCGTACATCCCTACCTCAAAGTGCTGCTTCTCCACAACCCTCCCCAGAAACCATAGGAAATGGAAGACTTCTTACAGAGCAAGCTGTTCAGAGCATGGCAGCAGGAGAGGGGGCAAGCTACTTGGCTCAAATGAAAAGGTAGACTCAGGGACTGAGACAGAGAGCCCCCAGAACAGACAAGGACTGAGTGAGGTGTACATCTGAGGGTGAAGTGTGTCACCATGTGCCGGCAGGTCCTGAAAAGCACTATATTCTCATCTTCCCAAACACCATCAGAAACAGAAGCTAAGTGGCTGCTAGCTGCAGTCAGGGCTCAGGCTGAAGGCAGCCTGCCAGTCTGGAATCCTGGCTTCATTATTTACCAGCCTGTAACCTTTAGACAAATCTCTTAACTTCTCTGAACCTCAGTTTCCCTTCCTCTCCTGGAAGGGAAAAAATGCTGTAGTTGTGTCATATTCTTTTCTATTCCATGGATGGCTAGGTATAGAGGCTTATACCTGTAACCTCAGCACACAAGAGGCTGAGGCAGGAGGACTGCTGAGAGTTTGAGGCTAGCTTAGGCTAGAGACTTTTTAAAGGGGTGTGTGTGTGTGGTACATGTCTCTATCTCTCTGTGTGTGCTATGTGTGTGTGGTGAGGTGTGTGTAGATGTCAATGCTCAATCAAGATGTGAAGAGGCCAGAGGAAGGCACTGCACCTTATTCCCTTGAGGCAGTCTCTCTCTGAACCCGAAATCTGCCACTTTTCAGCTAGGCTGACAGCCAGCAGGCTTCAGCAATCCTGTTTTTACCCCACCCTCCAACACATGTAGCTATGCCTGGCTATTAGCCGAACCTTCCTTCAGGTACTGGTGCTGGGGCTCTAAATTCAGTACCCTTACACACCGAGCCATCTCTCCAGCCCCAGGCCCTCTCTTAAAAATAAAGAACAAGAAAAGAAGAAAACGTTCACAAGCAAGATTAGGAG
The DNA here is from genome assembly GCA_028658305.1 of Pachyuromys duprasi. Lineage (NCBI taxonomy): Eukaryota > Metazoa > Chordata > Mammalia > Rodentia > Muridae > Pachyuromys > Pachyuromys duprasi. The sequence goes on from CM053764.1 coordinate 131,429,761, forward strand.
CCATATTCACAGTCATAAAAACATATGCCTTAACTTTCCCGTGAACTTTGCATAGGATTCTTTTGATCTTCTTACCTGTGTTTTTAGTCTTAGCATTTCAAAAAGCATCTAATGGGCTGGAGAGATGGTTCAAGAACTAAGAGCACTGACTGCTCTTCCAGAGGAGCCAGGTTCAGTTTCCAGCACCCACATGGCAGCTCATAACTGTCCATAACCTTAGTTCCAGAGCCTCTGACACCCTCTTCTGGACTCCACAGAAACCAGGTACATTTGTGGTGCACACATATTCATGCAGGCAGAACACTGTTCACATAAATTTTAAAAATTAACAATAAAAATATCAAAAAATTAATTAATTAATTAAATTTTTAAAAAATCACTCCAAATCAGGCGTGGTAGCACATGCCTATAATCCCACCACTCTGGGAGGCAGAGGTAGGTAGATCACTATGAGTTTGAGGCCAGCCTCAAAACTGAGTCCAGAACAGCCAAGATTACACAGAGAAACCCTGTCTCGACAAAAAACAAAAACAAAAACAGAAAACAAACAAGCAAACAAAAAACCACTCCAAATTAGCTTTTAAAAAAATAAATAAAGACAAGCATGGTGGCATATGCATTTAATCCTAGCATTCAGGAGACAGAGGCAGGTGAATATCTGTCAATTCCAGGCCAGACTGGTCTACAATAAGTTTCAAGCCAATCATACGTTATCTCAAAATGAAACAAAACAGGATCCCTGGTCTAGAAGATAAGGGATAAGAGGATGAAACCAGAAAGGATATCAGAGGGAGAAGCTTCGGGAAAGATAACAGTTTGACATCACCCTAGGAGCTGGAAGCACGAGATGACCTGCCGGTTCCCTCAGTCTGTCTGTCACACACCATAAGGTGCCAGGCACAGCACCAGGCACTGATGAGGCAGTGGTGACCCGGAGCTTCAGGGATGTTTTCTGGGAACTTTGGCAGTCTTAGTTCTCTGGTGAGTGAGGGAAGGTCCTCACAGCCAAATATATATCTTATTTCCAATCCAAGCCATTCCTGAAAATTCTGGGACCCACCTTCCAATACACATACACTAGCACCTGTGTACCAGAAGTACAAGCACACTGTCACACACAGCAATGCTAAAAGGCATCACTGAGGACATCCAGGCCACACAGACACTAAGAGCTGAGGAGGAACCCTGCAGGCAGTTCCGAAGAGTTTTCGTGGTACAACTTCGCCAAGGACTTGGGAGGACTAGGTGGTGGCAGCTGTAGGCCCAGACACTGGTCCCACATGCACCTACAGCCATGTCCCACAGCTGGCCCAGCTCCTCCCAGGGTTACACCCCTCAAGTCACACCACCACCCACCACCCAGACACACCCTGCAGCTGAGCCACACCCCACATCTACCCAGTCTGGTCTGCCCCACCCTCCAGAGCCAGTGAAGTGAAGAAAATCCTACACATTTGCTTCCCAGCTGTGGGAGAGCTGTTTCTTTCTAAGTTCTCCCCAGGAGGCCGAGACAAGGAGCAATCCCTTCCTAGTGGAGTTGGCACCACTCCAATCCCCCATGATCCCACAGTGCTGACTGACCCGTGGCCAAGCTGCAGCATGCCTATCAGTCACCCCACCACTACCACAGCCACCAATAGCAAAGACTGTACTTGGTTTGGCTTGGACTCAGAGGGCCACAAGGCCATAGTCCACCCTGCAGAGAGTACACAGGGCCCTGAGGATAGAGAGAGGAAAAGGAAGAGACTCTTTGAATTGTACCAACCAGGAACGCCCTGCTCCCACCCACATGGACCTCTTTTCTGATCCACTAAAGCCCTGCCCACCTCTTACAAAACCAGGTCCTACTGGGACTCAGACTCTGCCTGCTGTGGGTTTCACAAGCCCTTGGATGAGTGTTCCTCTGCCCTGCCACAAGTTTCCCAAGGTAGAGAAGTCCTCTGTCTCCAGCGGGTGCTCACAGCAAGGAGCCTTTACCTTCCTCGTCAGCCTGTGGTAGGAATCTCAAGATAGCTGCACCAGTTACAGCTACTTCCCCTTCCTGGACACCACACAGTGAGGTTATCCCTACTTTGCAGCAGCACTGGTGACTTCTATTGCCCTGACTGTCCAGAACAGGAACTGAGATTCACGAGGCTCTCAGCCGGGGAGTTGGCTGGAAATCTCAGCACCAAGCCTAGGCTCTTCCTCAGTGGCCTAATTCACCCGAGACAGCTGCTGCTTGTCTGCACAGTGCATCTCCTACTCTCTCCGCACTGTCCATTGTGTTTCACATGCACAGACACCTTCTAAGGGCCCCCACAAAGCCTCCCTCCATCCGCAAGCACACCAACCAGAGCACTGCTCACCCGGCTTCTTAGCTTGTAAACTTGCTCTGGGTCCCCTCCTGGCAGGCAAACGCAGGCCCAAGACTGTGGGTGGCTAATGTCTTACTTCCAGCAGAGCCTGAGTTGAAAATTTATCTCTGTACCAGCTCTGAGAAAAGGTTTACCAAGCAAACAAACAGCAGATGGGGGGTGGGCTCTGTGGATAACAAGCCAAGGCAGGACCAGCTAGGTTCCAGGGACACTTTCCCAAAAACAGTACTCTCTGCTCACCCCAATATGCCTAAGACTAGCATCAAATCTATTCCAATTATTTTCCTTAGGTTCTGATCACAGACACGTAAGAGAATATTTCCTAACAAGTATAACACCCCCCCCCATACCTCCAAGCTCCTAAACCCCATCCCCATTGACAGCCACTAACCCAGAGAAAGCTCCTGAAAGCTTATTGGAGCTGTGCTGAGTATCCCTGCTGTGCCCACTACACTGGGTGGGGTCAGTGGGTATGCACTTTCTAGAAAGAAAGTGCAGCCTCAAAAGAGAGCAAGTGACTGACTTACAGATCACACAGCTGAACAGACATGGAGCTAAAATATGGAATCTACTCATAAACTCCTTGGACTCCCTGCTTAGCATTCCATACCATTCCTCAGTCAGGTCCACAGCCAGAGGAGTCTTGTCTTCCCCCTTTCCTACTAAGAAATATGGAACACATGCACACTCTATAGTCAGAGGCCTCATGCTAAAGAACATAAGGAAAAAGAGTACAAGTCAAAACAGGGCATCTTGCCGTTTGTGCCCAGTGGAGATCAGTCTACGCCTTGAACTTCTCTGGTCTACCTTCCTTTCAGGGAAGAAGAAAATGCCACCCTCCCATCTTTCCACTCCAGGCTGCTGAACATTTGCCTACAGTTTTGAGAAACAGCACATACACTGACATGTGAGCCACAGTGCCAGCCCTCCCAGGGTTAAGACTGCGGAGACAAGAGGGCAGAGTCCCTGCACCAACTGGAAGGTCAGAGCTAAGAACAGCAAAGCAGAAGACATCTGGGAAGACATCTGTTGAGCCTGTTTCCCCAGCTGCACACTGTGACACGGTGTGTGTACCAGAGCAGGAGTATAGGACCTTTTATGAGAAGCTCATGACAGCTGCCAACAGACTCTCCTCAGATCCACAAAATCTGCGTGGTCATGACCAGTCCCCACCTAATGCCAAGTTAAGAACTTGGATCCAGGGGCCTTGTCTTTGGCATGCCCCAGTGTGGTGGGTCAAATAAGCATGTCCCCCATAGGCTCATAAAGTAATACCTAAAATTAACCTGTAAGCCCTACCTGCCCAAGGACCAGGTAACTTCCTGGAAAGCTATGAGTTGTAGTTCTTAGAATATAACAAAAGCCTCATGGGAAAGTACGGTGGCCTTTATAAGGATTATAAAGTACTTATCTGTGACACATGTGTCTTAGGGTTTTACTGCTGTGAAAAGACATCGTGGCTACAGCAACTCTTATAAAGGAAAACATTTAATTGTGCTTGGCTCACAGTTTAAAGGTTTAGTTCTTTATCATCATAGCGGGGAAACATGGCAGCATGCAGGCAGACATGGTGCTAGAGATGGAGCTGAGAATTCAATATCCGGATCCACAGGCAGCAAGGAGAGAGTTTGCGTCACACTGAGAGTAGCATGAGTATAGAAGACCTCAAAGCCTGCCTCCATGGTGACATAGTTCTTCCAACAAGGCCACACCTACTCCAAAAAGACCACACATTCTTAACAGTGCCACACCCTACAGCCAAACATTCAAATACATGAATCTGTGGGGGCTTTTCCTATTCAAATCACCACAACATGTCTCAGGACCACTTCAGCTGGGAAAATCTAGGGAGTGGTCCTAACCAAAGTCCATCTGCTGGTCGATATTTAATATTTAATAAAGCTTGCTTCTGATTTGGCCCAAAATGGTGGAGTTGTTTTTTTTTTCTCTGACAAACCTCAGGACTAACAATATATATGAATGCTTAGTTACAAGGGTGCAGATCTGATTGAGAAGATTAGAAGGATTAGGAGGTGCGTCCTTGATAGAGAAAGTGTGGCCTTACTGGAGGAAGTTTGTCACTGGGGGTAGGCTTTGAGGTTTCAAAGGCCCATGCCAGGTCCAGTTGTCTGTCTCTGTGGTCTCTGTCTGCAACGCATGGATGAGAATATCAAGCTCTCACTTGCTTCTCCAGTGCCAGTGTGCTGCTGTGCTCTCCACCACAGCGACGATGGACGAAGCTCTGAAGCTGTGAGCAAAGCCCCAATTAAGTGTTTTCCTTTCTAAGAGCTGCCTTTAGCCGGTGGTGGCACACACCTTTAAACCCAGCACTCTGGAGGCAGAGGTAGGTGGATCACTGAGTTTGAGGCCAGCCTGGTCTACATACTAAGTTCCAGGACAGCCAGAGCTACACAGAGAAACCCTGACTCCAAAACATAAATAGATTTAAAAAGAAAAAAAAAAAAAAGAATTACCTTGGTCACAGTCTCTTTATAGCAATAGGACAATGACTAAGATGCCCAGTTCCTGTGGTCTGACGGAACTAAAGCCACATATGTAACAGCCAGTGCCCAGAGCTCATCTTTCCTGGGTCCCCACTGCCCTGAAGGAAATCTTCAGTTCCTGAGTCTGCCTGCCTCAGGTGTTGCTGCTGACTCTCTTAGCTATCCCAAGCAGCTGTCGGAGAACAAACCCTTCTCCTTCAACCCCCATTTCTTCTTTCTCCACCCCAACAGCCCAGCAGGCTGGCCCTGCCACCCTCCCTATGGCAGCCCATGTTGCCAGGACACTCATGGAACCTGTTTCTCCTCCTGACTGTTGACAGACAGAACCCCAAGCCAGGTTCAGGAGCCTGCTGTGCGCAGGCCCCGGCTGTGTGTCTACACATAGACACACAGACACACACACTAACACACACTCAGACAAAAGAAGGCAGGGGACGGAGGACAGCAGTCTAGAGGGCCAAGAAGGACAGCACAGACAAGGTACCAGGGCAGGAGTGACAGGACCCACCAGAGCTTCAGGAGTTCAGGCAGGGGCTGCTCAGAAGTTCAGCATCTGGCTGTACCTTTCAAGGGCTCCACACTCACTTCACACAGCTGCACCTAATCCCAGGGCCAGGACAAATGACAGTACTGTCTGCCTAGTTCCCTTCTGGAAAGGAGGGAGGGTAGGAGGAAGGGAGAAAGATGGCCCTAGGGTACCCAGAGCCAACAACTCTGTTCCAGGAAGCCTCCTGTTCTCTCACTGCCTCCCTTACAGGGCAGCCAGCTGGCCTCCTGGACTTCCCAGATCTGCCAAGGCCCAGGGCTCCCCAGAGCAAGCAGAAGCTACGTGCAGGTATCCTTCAGACAAAGGGAAAAGCATGGCCCCAACCCTAGGAGCTTCTCTGGTCCCTCTCAGCAAAGGTGGCAGAGAAGAGCAGAAGGAGCCCCTGCAACCAACAAGTGGAACTCGGTTCCAGCTGCACTTGACTTCCCATGTGACCTCCCCACCCAGCCTCAGCCGTCCTACCTGTCCTGAGAAAAGGAGGAAAGACTGGCATTCCCTTTTGGTACCAGCTGGAAGCCAAAGAATCCAGGCCGATAGCTTTTGGCTCTGACCCCGCCCTAGCTGAGCTGACAGGCCCTCCCATTGTCCCGCCCCACAGAGGAGGAAGAAAGGTGACTGGCAGAAGCACAGAGGGTATCAAAGTCCTGTGAGTGTCCACATGCTAGAACTGCAAAGCTCTCACACAGCCATGGCCCAGAGAGAAGCAGCAACTCAGCTCTGCTCACACAGTAAGCTGAGAAAGGTCAGGACAGCCAGGGAATGGCTTCATGGCAACCAGCACACAGAAGTGTCCACCAGACACTTGGCTTCCTAAAGGACACCAAAAAAAGCACAAAGCCCTTCACTAACAGCAGAAGCTCAGGCCCAAGAGGAGCAGGGGGAGCAAAAAGACAGTGAGATAGTGTGGGATCCCAGGACAGACGCTAGGCTAACCTTCCAGTCTCTCAGGTCACAGCACAAGCATGACAGGGGCCCTGCCAGCTACAGATAAATCCTGGAAACCTCTACAGAAAATGAACAAATGGCCTCCGCTACCTCTTGAGGAGTCACCTGTGGCCCCAGTACTTGAGAGGGTGAGGGAAGAGGTTTGAGAGCTGGGTATCATCCTAGATTTAAAAAAAAAAAAAAACAAAACAAAACAAAACAAAAACCTGGGCAGGAATGAGGGCATTGCCAGAAGAATTGCCCTAAAACCAGCCAGTCCAAAAGATACCAAAGCCCCAGGGACACTAAAAGCCTGCAGGCCCTAAGGCCAGTACAGAGGAACACCAGAGGCTAGAATGACTCTGGACAAGAAAAGCTGGGAGGCGTGGAGCCACAGAAGCCCTAATCTCCTAAAGGCCTGGTGGGCACAACACAGGCCTGCTGAGACAGAGGTAGCTTCCTGAAGGCCCACATGAAAGCAGTCCGTCCCTTCAGACCTGCTGGAGCTTGTCACCAATGACAAAAGCCTGCTGCCAATACACCTGGGATATGAGGGGGTTCAGTGCAGTCACTAGGAGGCACAGCTAGCAGAGAGTGGAGGGAGGGGCTAGCGAAGGAGGAGATGGCTTCTCTAGAGAGCAGAGTCCAGAACAAAGGGCACACCTGACCTACTTCAGTGGACTCAGGGCACTCCCAGAGTCACAGGTATCCCAAAAGGCTCGTAGGGCCAGAACAGCTGAGGCTGAGTCCTACCCCACATACTGCTGCTCCCAGGGCTCTGCACAGCGAAGCAAGCAAGGTGTGGGGGGCAGCTGAAACAAGGCACAGGCTCCAAGGGTGAGGGCGGGTCCATGCCTGCACATCTCCCTTAACTCACTGAGGCCCAGCTTTGAAATCAAGCATACTCTGGGCTTTCTTTGTTCGTCTGTTAAAAAAAAACAAAACAAAAAAAAAAAAAAAAACACATTGTACTAGATGGTCTCACGGCCTCTCTTGACCCTCTACTGTGCACTTCAGTGCAGGCACAACCAACCTACACCTCACAATGGCCCGGCTCACCACAGCCCAGAATCCCACTGCTTCTCCTACGCCAATTGCTTATTCTCTCTATCTGCAGAACCTGACTTCACAAATGAGGACACTGTGGCTCTTAGAGGTTAAGCCAACTGTTCAAAACTCCCAGTGGGGAAAATACTTAGCTGACATTCAAACCAGTGCCTGTCTTGGCCCTTAATTCCTGACCCTGTGGCACTGGCCACAGTTACCGAAAGTCTGTCCGGCCCTGAAAAATGGATCCTTGCACCTCCCACATTTCCTAGTGCATAATAGTCAAACTAAAGTGCAAGGTGGCTAGGAACAGGCAGGTAGAGAAGGGAACCTACGTGGGCACTGAGAACTCTGCAGACTGACCAGTCTGCCACCCAGCCACCTGTCCACCATGATTAATGTCCTTATTGCCACTAGCTGCCATTTTGAACCATATGCACAGAGGCCACACTTCCTCACACCATTGCTTTAGAATCACCTGACAGCTTTGAAAAAAACGTTATAGGAATTTCTTCCCACATCCCCAGAAGAAGGAAGTTGGGCTCCCACGGGCACATGACTTCCCCTAAAGGCACACAGGAAATGGTAAACTCAAGGCCCACTCCCCTGCCTCCCTGTACAGAATGGAGTCAACCACACACTCAACTTGTGAAGCCAACTGGCATTGGTGACAACCATGAACACGAGTGAGACCATATGTCTTGACAGCACACCACCTGTCATCTCGGCTGACCATCCCCCAACAACCTTGCAAGCTAATGCCTCCACTGATCTCACTGCGTAGAGGGGAGGGATGCTGAGGCTTCCGGTGGGCCACTATTCCCAGGATGGCTATGCTATGTACAAAGAAAAGAGCTGGATGGCTCAAACCCATGCTGTACGACCCCAGAGCCTGAGGCCTAGACCTCTAGAAAGGGACAAGAGGTCAGACATATCAAGTAGTGTAAGTGCCTGGCAGGGAATGGCAAAATTTCGACAACAGGAGGACAAACAAAGCTCGTGGGGAGCCACAAGAGGGAGACTGATATAAACGTCTGTCTGGGCACTGGGCCAGGAGTCTGAGCAAGGGACACAGGAACAGAAGAAGGTGACAGACAAGAGGAGAAGGCCATGTGCAATCTTGGTCAAGAGTCTTGCTTTCTCTGGAGCTCAGTCTACGCAGGTGCTAAGGAAAGTTGCTGGAGGGTCGAACCCTTCCCACATACCTAATGACCCCTGGACCCTGAGAAAACAAGCACTGCCCAGTGTTGCCCCAGGGACTATGAAACGTCCTTGGCTGTCCTGGCAGAGCTTAACTGCTGGAAAAGGCTTACAGAAGCACAGGGTTCAACTGGCATGCCTGGGCCAGTGAAGTGTGTGTGGGTCCTTAGGGGGCCACATTCCATTCATTGTCAACCTCTCCATGGCTCTACTGAAGCAGGCACCACCCGGCCTGGACCCAGACCAGGAGCCAAGGCCACACCAAGTGCACAGAGGAATGCCACTCCAGCCCAGCCTGCCCCACAGCCAGCACTGTTTACAGCCCCAACTGGTATTTTTGTTTGTCTGTTTGTTTGTTTTTTTAAGTCAGGGTCTTACTCTGTAGTCCAGGTAGACCTCAAATGCTGTGGTACCCACACTTAGACTCACAGGATCAAGTGATCCCCTGCCTCAGCCCCTAGAGTACTTAGCACTAGAAGTATATACAGCCACACCTAACTCAATGTCTGGAATGTCCCTTAAGTCCCCTCAACATCACCTACCCCTCCAAGCCTGTCAGACATATTTCCCTAAGGCTAACCACTGGACAGCAGAGACAAGGAGTCTCTAGGAAAAAAAAAAAATTACCACCTTCTTCCCTGAGACCTGCGCTGCCATGCCAACTCAACAAAGACTCTCAGCTAGGGAAGGTACAAGGCAGAGGACACTTAGCCCTGGCCAGCCCTGTTCTCGCTCTGAGGGACTTGGCTAAGATTTTGAGTGAGATGTGGGAAACAAAAGGAGGCGACAAGGTAAGGAGACCTTCTGGGACTTTGCTTAAGCACGCTGCCTCCCTTCTCATACCTCAGTTTACTTGGCTACTAAGGAAAATCCCTGGAACCCCAGATCTCAACACCTACAGCTGCCCCTATCAAACCACAAGTAAATATGTTCTTGCTTGAAAAACTGCCATGGCTTCCATAACCTAGTAGGCAAAACCTCTCATCCTGATGGACCACACGCACAGGTCATTGCTGCTAACACCTTCTTCCAACTGTGTTGGAAGTCAGTGTGGTGTCAGATCTTTGTGAAGTGTTTTCTGCACATCTCTCAGTAACTTTCAAAGTAACCCTCTGAAGCAGATGTATTAGAATGGGTTCATTTATACAGATGAGAAAACAGAGAATCAGAGAAGTTCTTTCATTTTCCCAGAGTCTCATAGCCTAGCAGCAGAGGAAGGCCTCACCATCCACTTGCCTGAGTCTAAGCCCAAATTCTCAATCACTGTAGTATGCTGTCTCCTCAATTGTTCCCTGCTACCCTGGGAACTCCAGGCCAGGACAATACTGTTGGGCAGAAGAGGGTAACGCAAAGCAGAGAGAGCCTGAGGCCCCCACCTCCTTCACGCTCCCCTAGGCCCACCGAAAGCAAACTTCCCTCCCATGAGGCATGCCAGACAGGTCCAAGACCTTCAACAGGACCTCGAGCCCTCTGTCAGGAGGAAGGGAAAGGCTGGCAGTGGAGAGGATTGAGGAAGCTAACCACTTGTCTCAGAACTGGGGAGGACAAGGGACACCTTACAACCCAAGAGCACCTGGGGGCCACCAGGTACTTTCTACAAGTATGTGCCACACCCCAACAAAACTGACTAGAAACCGTCATCTCTCTCTCTAAGCCCGCTTGTCCTCAGCCTTCCCTGTCTTCAGCTAGTGTCAACAATATCCTTCGGGTACCTCCAGCCAGCAACACTCCCCTTTCACACCCACATCTAATCCCTCAGCAAATCTGTCAGCTCATTCTACAAGGTAAATCCAAAGGTCACTCCTAGTGACCCCTACCCTCCCTGCCACTGAGCCACCATTCTTCATCTGGGGCTATGGTCATCTCTTGGCAGTTCATCCTGCGTAGCCCCTGCCCTTCCCAGTTTCTCTTCAGGAGGTTGGTATCTACATGATCCCTCTCCAGGAAGGGCTAAGCAGCTCAGTCCTCCACCCCAAGCCCTCTAGCAGCTTCCCCTTTCCTCAGACCTAAACAGCAAAGTCCTCCCTCCTAAGGAGCCCTTTCCCACCCACCCTCCCACCTTCTGCCTGTCCAGGTACCTTGCTGCTCCTCACATTGCCCATGCCTAGCTCCCCTACCCCCCGCCAACCCCTCCTTGCCTTGGTGCTCCCTCTGCCTGGCATGCTCAGCCTGACATCTCTGAGCACCCTGCCTCCTGAGACAGCACCTGCTGCGGCATCGCTGTCAGTCACATCTGCTGTGACATCACCATCGGTCACACCTGCTATCCCCAGGCCAGCATTACTTCCCTCCTAGGTACTTTGTACCTCTCAGCACATACAATGTGTTTGTTGATTTGCTGGCTCTGCCCCACTGGTGGTGTAACCTAATGAAAACACAGACTTGGCCTGCTCTGTGTACTGTTGTGCCCGTTCCTAGAAAAGGGCCTAACTGAAGCAGATGCTTCATTAAAAAAAAATAAAAAATGTGTTGCGTGTGAGTATCACCTCCCTCAGTCAGACACACCTGGGCCTTATCAAATCTCTAGGGTTTTATGCGACCAGTTCTGGCCAAATTCCCAGTGGTGGCCACTGGATACAGCATACCATTTCTCTCTGCCTACAGCCTTTGGGACCCTAGGGAGACGCTCTGGGTCCTGACACTTGGGCTACCAGAGGCACCGTCTTCACAGGGCTGCTGCTGGCCTCTCACACAGCCCACAAATGCTCTCAGCAGGTACAGGGGAAGCCAGGGCCTTGTCTGCCGTTCTCCTCTGTCAGCAGGAAAACTATCAGAAATTACCTTTGTTCTCAGAAGAAAAAGCACCAAGCCAGCACCAAGCAGAAATGGGCACAGAGACAGCTGGCCCGTCAGAGACAGTGCAGGGAAAACCAAGAAACAGGATGCAGGGGTCACTCGCATACCCAGCCTATTTCATGCCTCCAGGGTACTCTGCAGTACCCTGCTCAGTCTTCCAGGCCCCAACCCTCTTCTTCTTAGACAATCAGTTGATTGTCTCCACTGAAGCAAACCCTAGCTTGGAGAGAGAAGATCTGAAGTTCCCGTCCAAATTTTCATATACGCATGGCTAGCACTTCAAGAGCCTCCTCCCTTTAGAACCTCCTCCATTTAGTTGTAAATGGCTTGTTCAGACTTGTACTTAATGTCTCAGCCTGTGTGCCACAGGACCTCAGTAGACCAGTCATTTCTTCTAAGGCCTGAGAGCAGAGGCCTAGCACCCACCTGCTAAGAGAGCCAGGCTTCCAGCTTCTTCCCCTTCTGGATCAAACAGAGCACACCTCTCTTGGTCTACCCCTCTCCCTAGCTGCCAGCCCATGTGAAGAGAAATTCTCTGGGCCTGGCCAAGACAGGGGCAGGACTCTTTACTCCACCCCACAAACCTGCCTGATGTGCTGTCCTTGAGGAGTTGCTCAAGAAGCGTGCACAGCGACAGGGTGGAGCCCTGCATGCTGGCCCAGCGTGTGAAAGAGAAGCCGGTGATGGGGGGGGGGGGTGCAGGGGCGGTGTTCCTGTTAAAGTCAATCTGGGGTCCTCTACCAGCCCTGGGCTCTGTGCACTAAGACACAGTGAGCGTTCAAAGTGCAGTCTGAGCTCAAAGGGTTCTCCACAGCTAGAGAGAGGGAAAGACTATATCCTAGAACAGAGGCAGGGGACAGAAATCTGTAGGCAGTTTTTTAAGTGTCCCGGAGGTTCCCCCCCCCCCCAGAGTTTTCTTGTCCACGGAATTATTATCAGCAGCAGGACGCAACCCTGTAATCTCAGCACTCAGGGAGGGCAGAGGCAGTCAGATCTCTGTGAGTTCGAGGCAGGCCTGGTCTACAGAGCAAATCCAGGACAGCCAAGGCTACACAGAGAAACCCTGTCTCAAAAGAAGAAGAAGAAGAAAAAAAAAAAGAAGAATTATCAGCAAAGATTTCTTCATGGGTGTGGAAACCCACACCTTTAATCCCAGTTCTTGGGAGCAGAGGCAAGTGGATCTCTATGAATTCAAGTCCAGCCTGATTGATCTACATAGCAAGCTTCAGGCTATCCAGGGCTACACACTAAGAACTTGTCTCCAAACAAAACAAAACCAAAACGAGTCCAATAAACTTTGAATGGACAGACAGCTAGACGAGGAGCTGAAGGCTAAATAAAGCAGGATACTCAGGCGGACCATGAAGCAATCAGGATAGCCAGTGCAGCAAATACCAAAAGTGTGAACACTGGTTTCCACCCTCCCCTTTGCCCCTAGGATGCATGGGGACTGACCTACACATGATACAACTGAGAACTGCTGAGCCCCACAAGCTTCTGTGAGCATGTGATAGACCACTGCAAGGAAGAGGCTCCCACTATGTGCTGTGGCAGTGTGAGTAGCACTCTCAGGGGCTGCTCCCTGCATCAGGAAGCCATGGTTCATGCTAGTAACTCACACAGGGAAGGCCAGTCAAAAAGATCACTATGAGTTCTAGAACAGCCTGGGCTACAGAGTGAGCTCCTATCCCCAAACAAACACACCCACACACACACACACACACACACACACACACACACACACACACACAAGCTGTAGCCTGTCTGGAGGGAGAACCCAGGGCCCAGGGCAGGCTGATTCACAGCTGGCAAAAAGATAGCCTCTACCGTGCCTTCATTCCCACAGGATATATTTATTATGTGCCTGCTGTATGCACTGAGCCTAAGCATGTTTCTAATCCACACCCTTACCGCCCACAAAGAGTCACAGGAGACTAGCAGGCAACACATCACCAAGCAGAAGAGAAAGGAGCCCTGCCTTAAGGTCAGATAGATGTTGCTAGGGTCCACGATTATGAAGCACATGAAATGACAGGCAGGACCAGTGAAGAGCCTCATCCCCCACTTAGAGCCACCAGAGAATGCAGGCTTGAGGTTCTCATCTGACGGGGAGCAGGGGAAGCTGTGAGACAAGATCTGATAACCAAGGCTGGCTTAACTGCTCATCCTCCTACCTGTACCACCCAAATTCTAGGATTAATAGTGCATATATATATATATATACACTATAAATATATATTAATATATATATATCACCGTGTCCAGGTTGATGGCCCAATTTTTCCAGTAAAGACAGAGCTATGATTTTTTATAATGCAAAATCACCCACTGACTAATAGGTCAATATCTGGCATGGACCAAACAAAATGTGTCCACAGGGCAGATGTGGACTGCCAGCTTATAACCTCTGTTATCTTAAAAAGGACAGAGGCACAATGTTGAGTTCACTGCAGAGTTCGGCACAGCAGTGTGACTGCACTGTGGAGGCCAGTCAGAAAGATGGCTTCTCTGTACCAGGAAGGCTACCTGGGAGAGGTGTTGGGCTGAAAAGTGAGGGGGTAGGGGCATGGTTAGAAAGGGATACAGAACTAGGACCCCAGGAAACATGAACCTCTTGACCCTGCAGGCTGACAGGTCACAACAAGAGCCCATGACACCTAGTAGCCAACATTTCCTCAAAAATCCAAGGTGCCTGGCAGCCTCCAAAGCAAGCACAGGCTCTGGCTGGTGGGAGGAGGGGCTGCCCACCTCACAGACTAAATCAATCAGACTAAATCGGTGGAAGAATAGCAGGGGTCCGATTTCGGACCTGCAGCTTGAGGAAGCTGGATAGCAACAGCTCCATGGGGGAAGGGAAAAGAAGACACAATGGAGGGCCTGAAAGAGGTTGAGAATTATGTCCAACCTGGGCAGGCCAGGTTGTTACATAAGCCTGCCTCAGGACAAAGCATGGGAGGGCCTGGTCTGGGAGTCCCAGAACACAGAGGGCTACCCTCACTGCTTACCCACTGCCGCTCCACAACCTTGCCCTGTAGCTCACAGGAGCCAGGTGAGCCCAGGGAGAGGGACGAGACCCAAACCTGGGGCAGGCACTTAGAAGGCCAAACCACAGACCAGCAGCCATGTACCAAACTCTTCTCAAGTGACAGTTCTGTGCCTCCACACACACGTTCTGATTGAATAGATAAACATCCTTGCTAAGAACCTCAAACACAAAGTCACCAAGGTCATACAAATCCTAACCAGAGGAGCTGGCCTCTGTGACCACACTTGAAACATCAATGTGACATGGTCCCTTCTCTCCAGCCTACAGTTTATATGGGCCTTGCTCATCACAGGAACATCTTACCAATCTGTCAATCTGCCAAAAATGACAGGACTCATTCTTAAACATGGTACAGAGGGCCGGAGAGATGGCTCAGAGGTTAAGAGCACTAGCTGCTCTTTCAGAGGTCCTAAGTTCAATCCCCAGCATCCACATGGTGGCTCACAACCATCTCTAACTGTTGTCTCATGGTGGATCAGATAACCTCTTCTGATATACAGATAGATGTGCACACAGATAAAACATATACATAAAATATACTTTTTTAAAAAAAGAAACACACTATAAGGGCTAGAGAATGGTTTAGAGGTTAAAAGCATCTGCTCTTGTAGAGGACCCAGATTCGGTTCTCTGCACCCTCATGGTGGTTCACAAGTATCCCCAGCTTCAGCTCCAGGGGATATGACACCCTCTTCTGTGCACCAGGCATGCATATGGTGCACAGACATGCATGCAAGCAAAACACCCATACACATAAAATAGATTTTAATTTTTTTTAATTTAAAAAAGAGAGGGGGGAAGCAGTATACAGAAATGCCTTCAAAATGTCACATCTGATTTCAGGGCTCACAAACCCCTGTACTACGGGAGGACAGGTGGGTCGTGACCACACACGGGAGACAAGGAGCAGAGGGAAAGGATACTCACAAGCCCTTCTAGGTCCCTCATATCTGTCGGCACTGAGCCCTTCACCCAGTTACGGGCACAAACGGGGCCAGAGCCTAGTCATCCCTGCAGGTCTGGGAGAACAGAATGAATCAGGACACACAATGGCCTGTGACTCTGTACCCCCACTGAGTGTGACTCACAGTTCCTAGCTAGTGGGTAGGCAAGGTACAGCTAGGCCCAGCATCTGGATGGGGTGGTCTCACCCAGTACTCCATGATGGCCTTTTGCCCATCATCTTGCAGCAAACTAACCTGGCCTTCCTCAATGAGCTTTCAAAGACCTCCCACCCACACAGGCCCTTTGCCATCTCCAACAAATCAGATATCTGAGGGTGGCAAGACCAAAAAGAGCCCATTCTAGCACAAGTTCTCTGCTGCCTCTCACTGGGTGACCTCTGGCCGTCCCTCCCACCTCTCAGGCTCCTAGTCAGATGGGGAGGGCTCCCTAATGGAAGCCTTGCCCAGCTCCACAGCCCTGAATCTATAAACAACAGGCCTGACAACTTCACAGAGTCTGGATTGTGCCTTCCGGAAATTACATAAACATCCTTCAGAGAAACAAAAGTCGAACTTACACTCTCAACTTTTTTTTATGGATATCAAGAAACCCTTTTTCCAGTCCAGCCTCCCAAATTCTATCGCCATTGTTCCAAATATCCTCTCAGGACCTAGAAAATACATTTGATTTCCGTCTGGGGTTTGGGCCTCTTGGTGATCTTCCTCATGGAAACTGCCCCACCCCTTCTTGGCAGCTGTCTCCCAGGGCACCCCCATCTCTCTTCCCAGAATTGCCCTAGGCCACACTGAGGATATGACTACATACTCTTCCAAAAGCTAGAGGGATGGGACAGTTTAAAGGAGACAACCTTTCCCTGGCTAGGAAGGGCAGTGACAGTTCTGAGCTCTGGTCCTAATGATGACTGATACCCTATGCAGCTTGAGTGAGTCCCTGATCCTGCCTGAGCCTTAGTCCTTCAACTGTGACATGAAGGGTTCCTATACTACCAGGGAAAGCCTGGGGCTCCTGGAAAGTGCAGTGGGGACACAGGAAAAAAAGAACAGGGTAGGTAGTAGGGAGTCTTTTAAAACTTCTATTTGTATTTGTTTGTGGGGGGGGGGTGGATGCCTTTACATATGTATGTACCCTCTAACAAAGACCAGGAGCACACTTCAGAGCCCTTAGAGTTACAGGTGTTTGTGAGGGCACTGAGATCCAAGGTCTGATCCTCTAATAGAACAGTAAGTGCTCATTAGTGTCTTACCTATCTCTCCAGACCCTTGTAGACTTATTTCAACCCTCCCAACTCTCCAACAAAACAAACAAAAAACCCAAAAATTTTTATCTTTCAAATTTAACCTCTGTTTCAAAAACAAGTAAGCTGAGCTTGGTGGAATATGCCTTTGATCCCAGCAGAGGCCAGCCTGGTCTACAAAGAAAGTTCCAGGTCAGCCAAGGCTACACAGTGAGACTGTGTCTCAATAAATTCACAAACAAACATTCCTAAGTCTAGTCCCTCCCAGCTATGCAAGGCCTAGCTACTTTCACCTACAAAGAGAAATGACTACAGTACCTCTAGAGATTGCTTCTAAGAACATGACATAGAAATGTCTAGCAAGCATTGATAAACTGTCAATAGATATGAGTAGCAATTATGATTAGCATTAGAATTACTGAGATGCTTAAAACCACTGACTGGTGACAGCTGAGGCGTCTCAGACCTACATCAGGCCACTGAATCTTGCACGTGAATGACCACACATCCCTAACACAACAGTTCTCTAAACCAGGACCCACACTCTCTGACCTCAGCCCTGGCCTATGCCCAGAACATGGCTGGCTTGTTCCTGGAACTCAGCTGTTTGTTTCTTGAGATAATGTCTCAGTACTGCAACTTCTTGTGTAGAACAGGCTAGCCTTGAAGTCAGTGATTCTCCTGCCTCTGCCTTCCAAGTACTGGGATTAAAGGCATGCCACCCGGCCCAGCCCCCTGGCACTCATTCTTGTCAACACATTCTCTCCCTCATTCTTCCTACTGCCACTTCTGTCTTCCTCAATTTGTCTTAATATTCTTTCTTTTACTCACAGTTTTCAGCAGTACCCCAACACTATTAAAAGATTGCTTCTTGGGGTACAGGCACTAGTCCAAAATGGTAGCTCTTTCAAAACATGGCAGATAGAGTGGGCATGGTAGTATATGCCTTTAATCACAGTAGTCAGGAGACAAAAGGGGTAGGATCTCTGTAAATCCAAGGTCAGCCTGGTCTACACAATATCAGACTAACCAGGGCTACATAAGAAGTACAGTTAGACCCTCCCCCTCAAAAAAAAAAAAAGAAAGAAAGACAGCTAGATGGTGGTGATGGTGCACATCTTTAATACCAGCTCTTGGAAAGCAAAGGCAGGTGGATCTCTGCAAGTTTGAAGCCAACCTGGTCTACAGAGTGAGTTCCAGGACAGCCAAGACTACACAGAGAAACCCTGTCTTGAAAACCCCCCAAAAAAAGAAAGAAAAGAAAAGAAACAGTACAGACAAACTAGGCTTTTCATGAGTGCCTCCACAGCTGTTCCACGTCTGAATATGCAACAACAGGAAGGCAAAGAAAAGAGGCATTTTTTTTTTTGAGTGACCTAGGATAGAAAGGAACTGGCTTTCCTGGGTCCCTCCGGGCACTGGCAGTCTGAGTAGACAGAAAAGGGGAAAGAGGCACTGACTTTTCAATGCCCTGATCCCGTGGTTCTCATGCATCAGAAGCACTTGGGCAGCAACTGCACACACAGTGTGCTGTGCCCACCACGCAGCATCTGAGCCAGGAGGTCTGGATGGGGAAACATCATCTGCCCCCTTCACAGAGGCCAATGGTACACAGCCCAACTCTGAGAATCTCTGGCTAAACCTGCTGGGGAAACAGGGAGAACACCTACTGCTTCCACTCTCATACAGGTATGAGCCAGGGTGTCACAACTGTCAGGAGGAAGGGCATTCAGACAGAGGGATGCAGCCTGACATGACAACATTTACTTCTCACCTGGCATATGCCTAGGCAGGTAGCTATGTACAAGCAAAGCAGAGGGTACAAACAAGAGGTGTCTGCCACTGAACAAAGACTGTATCAAACCTCCACCTTCCACCACCTGAGACCTGTCCAGACAAGCCAGTCTTTGGCCAGCCTGAGGGTACTTAGAATACAGATCTTCCCTCATGGAGCCAGACTTCAGATCTGAAAGACCAGAATCACATGTGCTCTAGGATTTTTTTTTTTTTTTTAGTTTTTCAAGACATGGTTTCTCTGTATAGCCTTGACTATCCCGGACTTGCTTTGTAGACCAGGCTGGCCTCCAACTCACAGCAATCCACCTGCCTCTTTCTCTGAGTGCTGGTATTAAAGGCATGCACAGCAACCCTGGCTCATATTTTTCTTTTATGTGCATGATTACCTGAATGTATGTCTGTGGACTACTTGTGTGTAGTGCCCATGAAGGCCAGAAGATGGAGTCAGATCCCCTGGAACTGGAGTTACAGTTGTGAGCCACCCACTATGTGGGTGCTGAAGCTTGAACCTGAGTCCTCTGAAGAGCAGCCAGTGCTCTTACCTTCTGAGTCATCTCTCCAGCCCTGAGCTCCACCCAGGAATATGGAGCTTGCTTCCTTCAGAAACAAACACTGCCATCTTCGCCTGCTGTGATATGTTGTTTTCTCATTACACAGTTGAAATCAGTTCCCTCTGGTATATCTACCCTTCAATCTGTCTACCAAGGCTTCCCAGAAAAGGGAGGTACCAGAGAAGCTTAGAAATCAGCTAACACTGGCTGTGATCCTCTGAGCCTAAGCTCCATGTGGAGCCACTGGCCCCTCGAAGCCTTGGTATCTGCTTGAAAGAAGGTGACGCCAATTCCATTTCCCACTGCTGTTATGAGAATGAAGTAAGACCTCAGGCAGAAATAACTACCAAGCTGGGCTTGGAGGTACACATCTTTAATCTAGCATGTGCAAGGCAGAGTTGGAGGCCAGCCTGGTCTATACAGTGAGTTCTACGCCAACCAGCAAAACACAGTAAGACCCTGTCCCCAAAATAAATAATGATCAAAGTTAGGCATTGAGCTAAGCACGGTGATGTATGCCAGTAATGCCAGTTGGAAGGTGAAGACAGGATGATCTGGAGTTCAAAGCCAGCTTCTACTACATAGTGAACTCAAGGCCATCCTAGATTAAATCAGACCCAATACCCACCCCCAAAATCAGGGAGAGGTAATATGGTAAATATGGTAAAGTGCTTGCCTAGCATACACAGAGCCCAGGTTTGGTTCAATTCCCAGCACTTTATGAATCAGGTGTGGTGGCTAAGCCTCTAATCCCAGAAGAAGGTAGGGCAGGACAACCAGAAATTCAAAATCATCCTTGGCTATATAGCAAGTGTAAGGCCAAAGGTGCTACTTGAAAACCTGCCTCCCAACCCCACCAAAAAAAAGGGGGGGGGGAGAGGCTAGGTATGGTGGCTATACCAGTAATCCGAGCACTCAGAAAGCTAGGGCAGGAAGATCACTAAAAGTTATAAGCCAACCAGCAGAGTTATAGAAAGACCCTGTCTCAAAAACCAGAGAGAGAGAGATTGGAAGCACCAGTCTCAATAACCATAAGTGACCACTGTTTGCAGTTAAAATGGTTCAGTGTAAGGTCAGTGGCTGTCCCTTTGCATACCTGGCCCACAGTTCCATAGCAGGACAGCAGGAACCTGGCCCCAGCCTGTCTGACACCCAGTGCTGCGCTCAGCCTTGACTTGGTTTGGACATAAATATTGCCTTAACTTTAAGTCCCCTCCTTCCCTGTCCCCACCACCTTTCTTCATCCTTCCCTTCTGGAAGCTCCAAGCCCACAGCCCAGGCAGTAAGAGATGGGTCTCTGGTTATGAGAACAACCACACGGCCACATGCCCAACTCACCTGGCATAAGCTTTAGATACTACTCAATATGGCCAGCAGGGAGGAGATTGGACTTGAGGCCTTAACTTGGATGACAGGAAGGAAGAGAGAAGCAGAGGCATTAACAAAGGAAGAAAATCCTGTCTGGCTTCCACATGCCTGCCCTAATACTCTAGAACTCTGTTTCCTCACCTGCACTTCCCAGCCTTCTCAAGTAAAAGCCGATACTTCTTTGAACAGCTTCCACCTACTGGCAGAGTTTGGGATGTTGTTGCTGTTGTTTTACATTTAGACTGTGTGAGAGAGTGTATGTGTATGTTTGGGGCATGTGTGGAGGTCAGCTGACAACTACAGGAGTTGGTTCTCTCCTTCCACTATGTGGGACCCCAGAGAGTTAACTCAGAGCATCAGGAATGGTGGCAAGCATCTTTACTCACTGAGTATCTCACAGGCCCAAAACAGGAATATCAAGATCACTGCTCTGCAGTTGGGAACCAATACTCACAGAGACTAAGGAATTAGCTGGTAGTGAAAAACAAAAACAAAAAAACTAGATTTAAATTCACATCTTTGAATTCTGCTCCAGAATGCTGCTCACCCCTCTGGGAAAAGGCCCCAGACAACTTCTGTTTCTGGTACACAGAGCTAAGAGATGACTAATAAGTTAAGAGATAACTCTGGCTTACAGAAATAAGGAATAGAAGACCCCCAGGAACATCCTGGAACAGGTTCCATGAATGTGGCAGCTGTGAGAGCTAGGGATGTCTACACGGGAGACTCCAGAGCTGCTCACCAGGGAGAGTCTGGGGATTGGGAACAGAAAAGACGTGAGATTCGATCTCCTCAACATGAGCTGAGAGGAAGAAGGGAACGACACGGAAAACGGAAAGGAAAAAGGGTAAAAGGGCCAAAGAATTCTCCTTGATGGCTGAAGGAATGGGACACAGGGTACTACCATTACACGGTGGAGTCACCTCCACATCTATACTCAAATAAACAAATACTTACTCACCATGCATTTTCCATTTCAATTAACCCAACCCACATCAAAGTAATAAACCAACCAAAAGGGGGGGGGGTGCCCTTTGGTAACACACTGGCTCTTGCCCTGAGGCCACATGGTCCAAGGCACATCCACTCTTCCACTGAGTCCCAAACTCCAAAACCCAGGTTGAGGAACAGAGCTTTAGAAGAGGCCCCAGGGAAGGATAAAGCATCCACTAGACTCCTGTGAGGATCAGGAGGCCATCCTTTAACCTCTGCTACAAGGAAGGAGGGGAACAACCCTGCCACACAGCCCACTCCTCACTTTTATACCCACAGACCCAGCAGCGCCTTTCCCAATATGATCCAGATAGGACTGGAGAGGCTGACCCCACTGCACAGGTGGGAAGTGGAAACAACAGGTTAAGACCTCTAGTTTGCTCCAGAGGTAACTGTCTGTAACTCCCATCCCAGAAGATCCAACACACACAGTGTACAGACACACATGCAGGCAGAACACCCATACACATAAAATAAAAACAAAAATTAGAAAACATAGAAAAAAGAAGGAAGGAAAAAAGAAAACTGAATGGAAGAGGGCTGGGCTGGGTATCCTCAGAGCACAGGGACTCTACGAGGAGCTGTGCTGGCCAGTGGGTATTGGAACTTCCGGCGACACACAGCAAGGGCCACTTCAAGAGCTATGAGAACAGTGGGGCTGGAAGTGGGCTGAGAACTACCCAGCTTCTGAGTTCTCAGGCAAAAAGGGAACTGAGAGCAGCCACCCAAACCTGACCCTGAGCCACGTTCTCCTACACCTCCAAAACTCCTTGCAGACATTTAGCAATGAAGTCCTGCCCTTACCCTTAGGCAGTTTCTTCCTGAAACTAGTTAGATGCCTTGGGCTTGACCTTTCTGCTTTTCCTGACCTCAAAAAAATCCTACAGGACCAACCTACGGCATCTGCCCCTAGAGAAATTTCCAAGGACTCAAAAGTATGATTTTGCTGAGATCCTTCCCCAAACCTTAGCCAACCCCAAGGCAGCTACAAGATCTTCCAGCCCCTCTCCTGCCATCAGCCTCAGCCTCCTGCCTGAGCTGCCTAGGTTGGCTCTGCCAGGTCACAAGCCTTGAGTTTTCTGGTCTCAACCCGTCACTCTTGTCATCATCTTTGGCCAAACACATCCCTGAGAAAGGCAACTCAGCAGAGCAAAAACAGAGAAGTGTGGGTTCGAATTCCGCACTGTTAAGTGACTCTACTCCGCTGAGCCTCCATTCCCTCCTAGAAATAGGGCAGCGACTACTCTGCTGGGCATTGTGAGGAGTCAATGGGGTGTCTGTAAGGGCCTGGCAGCACGCCTGACAGAGCACAGTAACAGGCGCCATGTCAACGAGCTGCGTGCAACCTTCTGTCTTCTCGGCTACAGCATAAAACCCAAACTCGGGAGCAGGGTGCCATCAGCCCCCAAAATCAGCCTGATGCCCACTGCCCTTTCTGACAGCTTCAATCCTCAGATACCTCCTTCTCTGGGAACTTTTGCTGACATCACCAACCTGGAAGTTCTTCCTTCCACTGTTATTCGGGCATCATCTACTGATGACCACCCTCTCACACCCTGCTTCCCACCCATCCCTTCCCTGATCCCTGTCTATCCTCTCTAGTCAAAATCCAGCACACACTTTGCCCCTTTACATGTCCCCTACCACCCCGACCACTCCTAGCCACGGAAACTTACCATGCGAATTTCAAAAATTACCCAACTCCCCATCTTAAGTAAAGAATGTTCAAGTCCTCCAAATAGTCCTGTTATTTCAAGACATGCCCAAAACAAATTCCAACCTAGTAGAAGTCTGTGCAAGCCCTAGAGATTTCCAAGTCTGGCTCTGGTTCTAAGATACAGACACAAGGGTCCAGAGCATAGGCAAAGCGGGTCCCTAAGGCCAGGGCAGAGAGAACTTTGGTCTGTTGAGACTGTCTCTCACGTTCTCTGTTGGCACCTCTGCTTTTTCTTCCTGGCCACACCTCTCAATATGAAGACTCTTCCTTGCACACCCCATGTGACAGAGGCCCTCCCTCTCCATCTCTCTCGTGCTGACTTCTTTCCTTTACCTTTACTTCTTTTCTTTCCCAGAGGCCTCTCTGCTCTGATCACAATGACAAACAAGTGAGTCTGACCAGATAACAAGGGATAGACCCAGCCCCCAGGACCTTTTCCAGGCCTTCCAGCCCTCTACTTAATCCCTTGCTTTTCAGAGCTAAGTGGTGGAATTTCCACTCTTGTTCCTACAAGCTGACAGTGATGTCAGCCCGGGAGAGCTCTCTATTCCCAGGGCCCAAGGAAAGCCTACAAACCATGCAAATCCCACACTCTGGGCTGGAGGGCCTTGGAGCAGTTAGAGCTGTAAGCACAAACTTCCCTCCCCCAAGAACCCACCACACCCACCACACCAGCCCTCAGTCCAAGGTTTTAAGATGTCATTAATTAGCAATTTGTATTCCATCTTTTTAAGTAATTACTCAAAACCCCCAATCAGAGCTTGATTGGTAATCATATGATATCATTCTTCCCCTCCCTTTCCCACACACCCCAAAAGACTGGGCTTGCCCTAGCACAGGAAAACCAGTGGGAATCTGAGCCTTTCTTCACAGACAGGAGTGGGGTCTTTCCTGAGGGATTACAAAGTACCTACTGGACTAGCTGGACTCCAGAACCTACAAAGACAGGTATCTCCATGAGGATTCTGCAGTCTTGATGTTGGCTCAAAGTTTATCCCTCATACTAGCTCCAAGGACCTTTAAGGCTGGTGCCAAGGCCTGTCTCTCAGTTTGGCAATGAGGACCCTGTGGCTAAGACATTTAGGACATAAATCCTTGGCCTTAGGTCTCTATCTGCCCAACCTCTTACCCCCTGTTGATCTGAAAGTGACAGGTCTAAAGGGAGATAAAAAGGCCCTGCAGGTCTCCTGGGTGCTAGGGAAAAGTCTGTTGACAGAGCCACCAGCTGTCCCCAGTTGAAGCCAGGGAGACAGACTCCTCCTCCCTGAACCACCACCCACACAGGGAGAGCGTTCCTATCAGGACCCAGCCAGCAACGGAACTTGGACCATCGTGAAGCTCTGATCACAGGCTCCAACTGACCTCCCGTCCAGCTCCAGCTGCCCAGACTAACTGGAACAAGGGCACAAGACCTCACCAAGGCAAGTGCCAGGTAGAAGGGTGCCTCACCTGGGGGAAGGGTGATGGGGCAGGGAGGCAGCTGTTATGATTCACCTGAAAATGAAACTATAAACCCAGTCACATCAAAAGGCCTAGTTGGTATACACAGACTGGGAGAGGGACAAATCCCAGCTCCCACTTCCTACTTTCCTGACCTTTTCCATTCAGTGCCTCAGTTTCCCCTCTGTAAAGTGTCTCATGTAAAGCAGTGAACTAGCCCAGTGCCTGGCACAGAGCAACATGCACTTAACACTTGTTGAATATAAGCATGCCAACATTTTCCAAGGTCCCACACCCTGGCTTCAACCCCACTCTGACGGATACACCCATTTTACAGGTGAGGAAATAGAGGCGAGGGAAGGAAAGGAACCTGCTCAAGGTCACACAGTTGGGAAGTGACAAACACCCAGATCTGCCTAACCCTCAGTCTAGATGGTAATATTGCCCCAGAATGTCCCTCAAGCTCTCCTAGGGCAAGAGGGAGGACCAACAGTGGGATGTAGGGTCTGTAGGGTTCCTGGCACGCAAGAGCCAGGTGATGGATGAGTCCTCTGATTCCTGGCAGCTCCCAGACCCCCGCGTCCTACAGGCGTCCCCTCCTCATGCTGGTCAAATGCTAGAGTCCCGGCTCGGAGAACCGGAGGGAGGAGGGGAGTTAGGGACCAGGCCGCTCAGGGCCGGGAGAAAACCGGTCCGGCCGCCTTCCCCCTTCCAGAAGCTGGGACCCGGCCTCTATCCCCCTCCCATGCTATACAAAAGTTTCCCCTGTTCGGGAGCTGCGGAGGGGGAGGGGGCATGCCTCGTGGGTGACATTATCCGTGACCTACAGCTGCCGCGCTGCCCGGCCCGCACCCCGGCCCGCCCGGCCCCACGAGGCCCCCACCCCTTTGTCCTCCCGCCACCCGCCCGGCGCCCGCGCGCACCAAACTTGCACCGGGGCGACTCGGGGGGGCCCCCGCGCGGCCTGCACGCCGTGCCCGGGGTTCCGAGCGCTCGGCCCCGGGACGCCGGCCACACGGTCCTCCGGCCTCTTACCTGCCTGGGCCGGGGCGCCAGGGGGAAGCGGCGCGGGTGGCCGCGCGGCCGCCGGTCCCGGGCGTGCGCGAGGCGGGCTGCGGGCCGGCTTAACCCTTTGCTGGCCGCGCCCGCGCCCCCGCCCGTGGGGAGCGCGCACAAGGCTGCCGGGCCGCCCGCCTCCCTCGGCCCGCGCCTACCTCCCCCGCCGTGACCGTGCGCGGGGCTCGATCCGGCGGCCCGGGGCGCGCACGCTGCGGGGGCCCGGCGGGGGCCGGGGCGGGACCGGGCGCCGCGAGCCGGGCTGGATCTCTCGCCTCTACCCGGATTCTCCCTCGGCTCTCCCGGCCGATTCGGTGCTGCTCGGCGACCACGTGACGCGGGCTGCCTTTGACCCCGGTCTCGGAGCGGGTAGGGGGCGGGGGCCCGGGCCCGAGGGGTGTCAGTCGCAGGATTCGCGAGGGTCCCAGAGGCGGTGACCCCGAGCAAACAAAGCCCTGGGGAAACCAACAAGTTGTTTGGGGTCAGAGAGGGACGGGCGCTGGGGGTCGGAGAGGCGGCAGCGGGAAGGAGGGGGGACAAAGACTCGCCCTCGCGGAGACTTACAGGGCCTGGAAGCGCTGGCTGGGCCCCGAGGCTGTGGGTTCTGCCCCTCTGGCCTGTGACAACCCTCCAGGGCTTCCTAAAACAAGCTCTTGACAACAGGTACCTGTCGGTGTGACCCCCAGGGCAGGACTTCACACCCACATGCCCTCTGACTAGAACACTCTTGTATTCCCCTTCCTGTGTGGATCTGATTCACGTGCTGATTTCATTGTTTACTGGCATGTCATCTCCCTCAACAAGTTGTCCCCAGCTTAATCAGTCTCCCTGTGGCGTAGAGCATTTGGCCAAAGAGCTATGTGGCCTTTTGCGAAACTTTCTCCCACCTGGCCGGTTCTTCACCCTCAGCAGTTCCATCCATCTCCAAGACCCTGCAAGTTGGACAAGGTTCCTCCCATTGAGCAGAGGGCAACACTGAGTCACTGTACTGTGCCGAGAGAGCCCTTATCCTCTGGTGCTAAGATGTCCAGAGAGGTCTGACATCCCTCGGCCAGCCAGTAAACTGCAGGGGAGAGAAAGATGGGGTCAGGTGGAAGTGTATGTACTGACAGCCCTTAAAAGGTCTCTGAAGATTATCAGGCAAACTGAGGCCATGGGAAACAACAACCTGGACTCTCTAGCCACCAACAGAGGCCCAGGACTGTTAACTGTAGGAACAAAACTGAAAAACAAACAAACAAACAAAAAAAAAACACCAATAACCTGAGAGCAATCCAAGCAGAGAAGATAGTTCAGAGAAGGTAGGTGGCACTGGGAGGCAGGACAGGCCTATCTCATTTCCCCAAGGGGTCCTTATTGGTCAGCCTATTTGTTTCTCCCAGGGGCTGGAGATATTGAGGCCTAAACAAAGAGAGATGCTGGTATAGGAGTTAGGAAGTGCCAGGCTTCAGCCTCCTATATGTGCGCATGCCACACCTCTGAAAGGAGTGTCCAATGGGACTGAACCTGAAGATATGGCCACGATCCACTGCTGCTGGCCATGTATGGACAGGATGTGACCCAATACTGCAGCCACCACCAGTTTGGCCAGGAAAAACAGCATAGACCAGCAAATTCTTGGCAGTCTGAGTTTCCACATCAGACAGTGTAAAGTCCTTGAAATCATGAGCTGAGGCTTGGGCAGGTCAAGAAGGTTCCTTCCGTCAGCATGCAACCCTATGAACATGATCTGTATTCTAGACACTGCGTGGGAAGGGCAGAGTTGAAAAGAACAGAAGTTTATGCCCAAGCTATGATCTGAGGATTTAGCCCAATTGATAGGGTAGTTGCCTAGCATGCAGGATGCCCTGGGTTCAATCCCCAGCCAGCACTGCACATATGGTACAAACCTATAATTTCACAACTCCCAGGAGCTAGAGACAGTAGGATCAAGGTGTTCAAAAAGGTCAAGTGGACATGAGCAACACCCCCCCACCACACACACACCACACACATCAGTTCTGACCTGAGGCTGGCCAAAGTGAGTCAGCAGGGAGGTAAAGGACTGAAGGAATGTCGGTTGGTAGTGGCATACACCTTTAATCCCAGCACTCCGGAGGCAGAAGCAGAATCTGAGTTCAAGGCCAGCCTAGTCTACAGAGTGAGTTCCAGGACAGCCAGGGCTCCACAGAGAAATCCTGTCTCAGGGAGAGAGGGGCTCCAGGAAGTCAGCCTTTAAGCTAGATCAGAACAAGTAGCTAGGGTGGGACTGGGAAAGGAAGACTTTCTAGCACAAGGAACAATTCACCAGGACCATGTGGAAGTGGTTCTGGAAAAGCTGCGTGGAGCATGGTAGAGGAAGCAGGAAGGAAAGGCTGACTAGAGAGAAATCCTGAATGGTGTCAGAAGCAGCTGAGTCCAGCATGGACTGAAACTAATCCCGAGGACTGTAGAGAGAAGTCTTTCATTGGTGCTCAAGATTCTCCTCCCAACCCTCATGACTACTCCCCAGGCCCCTTCCTCAGGGTCCAGCCCCACCCCCATTGCAGGCTTGAGACCTCCTTGTCGTCTAGTCATCTCATCTGCTCCATGTCAGCAGGGCAGAGGCTGGACTCCTCACTCCTTTGGGGTGCTGCACCACATCTCATTCGAGAACCTCCCCCATTCCTCCTGCCTCCAGGCTTTTTTCTTTCCCAAACCCCGGTTCTCCTCCATCAGCTCTACCTGAGCCATATGTATAGCCTCCTTAGCCTGACCCTTTCCTCTTCATCATGCCCATTTCCTACCGGAAGCAACCAGCAGCTTAGCTTCTCACCTTCCCAGGATAAGCATCTTGCCTGATATCTTACCTACCTTTCACTTTGCCTGTCCATTTATTTATTTTGAGACCCTGTCTCACTGTGTAGCCCCGGCTGGCCTGGAATGTGTTACTGTGTTACGTAGACCAGGCTGGCCTATGCCTCTCAGTGCTGGGATCAAAGGCATTCGACATAAAGCGTAGCCCCAGGCTACTGATTTTTGTTAAAAGAATGTCCCAAGGCCAGTCTTTCTGGGCCCTGCCACATCTAAACAATGTGGCCAAGGTCATCTTCTCAACCTGTCTGTGCTATTTTCTCATCTCTGCAATGATTGTGTGTGCTTCTGAGAGCTGAGTGGGAACTAAATATGTGAAGGTCTTCGTGTGCTATCTGCCATATGGTAAGCACTATATAAATGTTAGCTAAATGATGGCGATCCTTTAGGCCTCAGGTTAAACTTTATTTTCTCTTGGGCTTTTCCTAAACCCCTGACCCAGCCCACATCTTCTGGTGCACACTTCCCATCCCCTTTCTCATACCTTCCTGGTGCCTGCCAGATGCCAAGCTGAGCTCTCCTCTCTAGTCCAAGGTCACTGGACGGAGGACTGTCTTTGTCTGGGATCCATCCTGCTGAGGCTTCAGGGCCCTGCATAGTACTAGGCATATGGCCTGTACCATGTCCACCTGCA
Source organism: Pachyuromys duprasi (assembly GCA_028658305.1). Lineage (NCBI taxonomy): Eukaryota > Metazoa > Chordata > Mammalia > Rodentia > Muridae > Pachyuromys > Pachyuromys duprasi. The sequence continues at coordinate 131,458,770 of CM053764.1, forward strand.
AAATGCCCACCGATGCCACTCCATTCCTTCATTCATTTAGACTTCCATCCTCACAATGAGTAAGAAAGGTAAGACCTCTTATAGGCCAATGTGTAATATTAGCTACTGCAGGGAGAGACATGTAAGTAAATGCATAGGAAGATGCAATATAATGTCAGCCTGCTTTAGTAGTCTTTGGGAAGGGTCCTTGGAATTATATAAGTGAAACAAAACTCACTTACAAGCAAACAAGCCAATGCCCTTGCCTTTTCAGCCAGCTTCCCCGTATCCTAAGCTGGTTTCTCTAAAGCAGGAAGAGCAAGCCCTGTCCAGAATAAACTCTGACCACCTTCTTTCTCTCTCTGCAAACCTGCTGTTCAGCCTACAGACTCAGATCCACAGCACCTCATCCAGGAAACTTTGTTATGCCCAGAGGTCTGCACAGGCCCTGGTCACGGTTTTAATGATTTTCTGTGGATAGTGGGATTTGTCGAGGATAATCCAAATTTCATGTCATTTGCCTTTTAAAAAGAAATTAAAGGTGATTTGATGAATGTATAACTACATATGATTTCGTGTTTGGACTGCTGTGGAGGCAGAAAATAGCCTGTGTCAGACCATGTGACCTGATCTGTGGTTTGGAGAACATGGTCACCATAATTACAGCATTGACCACATGGTGTAACAGTGCCCCTCCCCCCACAAGAGAGAGAGGAAGCCTGTTCAGTGAATTGGAAAATTTTGATATCTGCTAAGCAAGTGAAGACAACCTGTAAAATGGGCAAGTAATCCAGTAGAGAATGGCTATAAAATGAAATGTTTTGGAAACCGAAGTTTGTTTTGAGATGGAAGATGAGGGGAGAGAGAGAAAGAAAACAGGAGAGGCATCAAGCAAGCAAGAACACCTAGCTTCTGCAAATCCGTTAATTCCCCCTTTAACAGTGCCATTGTTATGCTCCAATTACAAAACACTCTCAGGGGCCAGAGGTTTCTAAGTGACTGTTATCAGCAAGTGGCTCAAGGTTCCCTGAGGACGCAGCCAGGTGGAGGAGCCCAGCCACTAAGCTGCCCACCCTGGAGCAAACAGCTAGAGCCTATAACTTTTTCTTTCCTTTCCTTTTCTTCCTTCCTTCCCTCCTCTCTTCCTTCCCTTCTTTCTAAATGCAGGGCATCATGTAGTCAAGGCTGAACTAACTGTGTGGTCTAGAATAACTGTGAACTTTTGATTCTCCTTCCTCTACCTCTTAAGTGCTAATATTACAGACCTATGCCACCACATCTGTTTTTATGCCCTGCCAGGGAATCAAGTCCTCCAGAACCCAGGCTTTATGCATGCTAGGCAAGCACCCTACCAAAGGAGTTAGCATTCCAGCCCTCCACTATTTCTCATTTTGCTGGACAGTGGGGGCTACTGCTACTGATGGAATACCAGGCCTCACACATACTAGAGAAGCTCTCTGTCACTAAGCCATGCCCCTGTCCCAGCACAAATCATTCATTTGCATATTCCCCTTGACTCTAGTGGAAGATGAGTTTCTGACTTCTGAACTCCTCCAAATCTCCTTAAAGAAATGGAGAGGGCTGGCGAGACAGCTCTGCTGTTACAAAGCACTTGCTCTTGCAGAGGTCCAGAGTTCAGTTCCCAGTACCCATGAATCCTACACCCACCCTCTTCCGGTTTCCATTGGCTCTAGGCAAGCAAGTGACCCACATAGATAAACGAAGACAAAACACTCATAATGTAACCTAAAATTTTTGTTTGCTTTTTTGTTGTTCTTTTGTTTGATTTTGTTAGTTTGTTTGTTGGTTTTTTGAGACATGGTTTCACCAGCCTAGGGATGGCCCCACCCACCATGGGCTGGGCCCTCCCCGACTGCTCACTAACTGAGAAAATGCCTTACAGCTGGATCTCATGGAGGCATTTTTCTCAGCTGAAGCTCCGTCATCAATGACACTAAATTGTGTCAAGTTGACACACAACCATCCAGTACACCAGAGAGGACCTTGGGGGCCAGATTTCTGATTCCCTGGTCTGTGTGAATGGGACACTGAGCAGGAGGGGCATCTGCCCCAACATAGACTCCCCCAGGGTCAAGCCTAGACTCTATTCCTATGTCCTTGGACAGTTACCATAAGAGAAAGAGAACAATTCCTATCCTGATGCGAAGTTGGCCCTGGGACTGGCAGTATGGCTGGCCCCTTGTTTCAGCCTACCTGCTTCAACGTGAGTGAGCATTCCTACCATTCTAAGACCCTCTACGTGTCCACCTGGTAGGGTTGGATGTGAGGTGGAGTAAGAGTTGGGGACTAGGTTGGGGAAAGTGAGGGATACATCAGGGATGTCCACACACAGCCCTCAGGCATATGCAGCCACAGTCAAGGTACATATTGCCCACAGATCTCAACTCTTTCCCTGCAAACTGCCCTCCAGCCAGTGCTTAGCTTTGGGGCCAAATGATTCTCTGTTAGAATCCAGCGTCAGCCCTCACCTGTAGTCATTTGCTTTGGTTCCGGTTGTTTCTTGGTAGAACAGAGATGATGGTTTCCTTCATAGTGTCACGGAGAAGATTAAATGAGATACTCGGAAACTGCTTAGCATCTTGTCTGGCATAGCTATCCTTGTCACTGTTATTTTTGCTCAATTTCACCTGTCTTCCATGCAGCCAGTAGGTTCTAGAGAGATCCCAAAGGGCCAGCTGGTTACCAAGGTGAAAAAAAAAATGAGACAATTGATAAATGAAGGTACCCGAATCCCTTCCTAGCATCCCAGGACCAGTTCTGTTGAGGAAAAAAAAGCAGAGAAGGTCATCAGAAGCAGAAGGTCCAAGTGGGGGAGGGGGGGCTCCCTGAAGCCCACCACTGGGCTTTATTGAGGGATGCTCTGCAGCATGGAGACCAATAGCTTCCCCTGGAACAGGTGGGACTCTCCATCCTTCCTGGAGAGGAGGAACCCTATTGGGCCAATGGATGAGAGGCATAGAGTATCTAAGGGTCAATCTGAAGGAAAGATTTGGAAACCTAGCATAAGGTCTGATGCTCACGGTGACCCGTCTGAGAGTTCGGTGGAAGGTGAGTAGGTAGGTAAGCCATCTGGAAAACATATCACCCACAGATGGATTTATGGACTCAGGATTTCAAACATTTTGAAAGGATATTTGGGGGAAATATTTTGTCTCAAAAAGACACATCAAAACAAAACAAAACAAAAAAAATCCAGATGAGATACCATGAGCAAAAATCTTTCTTGAATTCTGGATTTGAGAAGCATTAAGGGGGAAAAAAAGAAATAACTCACGTGAGTACACGCGCATGTGTGCACGCACACACACAGGAGTCTCAATGAGCTGTTTTTAAAGTCTTTCCTTTATATAAACTCTTCAGAATCTTGTGTGTTCTAGACTTACAACGCATGGGCTAGTCACATTCCAAAGGCTCTGAAGCCACATGTGCCGAGTGGCTACAGTGTTGGAGAGCATGATTTCAAAACCTAAAATCCTGTGACTCACTTTTCTAACATTCCAGGATGCTGGGCCTCGGAGAGCCTACAGCCCTGCAGCCGGCTAAGGGCTCCATAATGCTGAAACTGTGATTCCGCTGGATTAAAACGTTTCCTGAGCCCCAGGACTGCTTTTGAAGAAGGGTTTTCTCCACATGTCTCTCGTGTGGAAATAAATCCAGTTCCCTACAGAGCCAATGGGAGAAGGTGGGAGCAAAGAGCCTCCCCTCAGCTGCCTGCACCATCTGGCCCAGCCTGTGGGAAATGGGGTGGTTGTGCCTCTCCACAGGGGGGACTCTGCTTCCCTGCCATCCCTGGAGTTCTTCATCTCTCCATCCATGTGTGTAAGTCTGCAAGTGAGCCTCTTGCCCGAGTCTTTGTGGAAAACAGGCATGCCCCTGCCTCCCTCCCTTAGTTTTTCCTGTCTCAGGAAAGCATTTGGGGTCGGTTAAGCCCAGATAGAATTCCCCAACGGTGAGATAGGCTTCTATTTGCTCAAGGCTAGAGTCCAGGGACCTGAGAGAACAAAAGCCAGGGGCCCATTCCTTGGAGCTTGGAGAGTCAGAAGCCTCAGAGGGTCATGGAATCTGCGCCTTTCACAATGAGGATGGGGAAACAGAGGTAAGAACAGAAGGGCTTTCCTAAGTCAGGCACAAGGTGAATGCTGCACTGTGCCCAAAGGAACATCTGCTTAGCAACAAGTCTCTTCTGCCCCCAAGCGCCTCATCCCAATCACCACTTTCCTGTGGGGGAGGACAAGAAGCATGCTGGGCAAGGCTGGATGTCTAGGAGACTGTGGGAGGCCACACACGTTGCTGTCTCTTAGAGCCTTCTTGGCTTTGGGGTGTTTGTGTGGGCTGCCAGAACAAATCTCATGGATGGAGGGGCTTGTAAACTACATAAATCTGTCTTTCAATTTTAGAGGCTGAGGAATCTAAGAGCAAGGCTCTGGCAGATTCTGAGTCTGAGGCAAGCCACTTCCTGGTTCATAGATGACTCTCTGTTGTGCCCTTGAATGGTGGAAAAGACAAATGAGTTCCTTGGGTCTATTTTATTATTAACTCCAATTGTGAGAGTTCAGTTTTCAAGACCTGCCCATCTGCCACGGGTGCCTACACTTCACAATGCCATTAACTTGGGGTTAGGAGTTCACTATGTGGATTTGGGGGCCACACAGAATTTGATCACAGTGGGATGCTCAGATCAGGCCCAGAAATGTCCTGATGAGAACTAGTTCCACAGGAAGAGAGGAAGTCTAAGGCCAGCCTTAGCTGCAGAACCACATCATGGCTAAGATAAGCAAGTCAGGGAAGGCTGCCTCCAAACAAAGTTGTTGTTGTTTCTTTGAAGGCTGTTTGAAGTGGGGGAAGTGGGGGCACACACCGTTAACCCAGCTCTTGGGAGGCAGAGGCAGGCCAGCCTCTGGGTTTGAGGCCAGTCTGGTCTACAGAGCAAGTTCCAGGACAGCCAGGGATACACAGAGAAATTCTGTCTTGAAAAAAACCAAACCAAACCAACCAAACAAACAGAAGGATTGTTTTACTTTTCTGTGTATGAGTTTTTTTGTTTTATGTGTATGTCTGTGTATGACTGAGTTTTTTTAATAAAAATTTTTATACAATTTATTTAATTTTATTTTATGTGCATTGGTGTGAAGGTGTCAGATTCCTTGGGATTGGCATTACAGACAGTTGTGAGCTGCCATGTGGGTACTGGGAGTTGAAACCGGGTCCTTTGGAAGAGCAGACAGTGCTCTTAACCACTGAGCCATCTCTCCAACCCCTGTGTAGGACTTGTGTGCCCAGTACCTGTAGAGGCCAAAAGAGAGCTTTTAATCCCCTTGGAATTAGCATTATAGATGGTTGTGAGTGCTGGGAATCAAACCTGTGCCCAGTGGAAGAATAGTTCTTAACCACTGTGCCATCTCTTCAGCGCCTCAAAGTTTATAAAAAGTTGGGAATATAGCTCCTTTGGCAGAGTGTAGGCCAATCATACATGATACCTTGTGTTTGATTGGAAACATGCATTGGGGGTGATGGCACACACCTGTAAACCTGGCTCTGGGGAAGTTGAGACAGGAAGATCATGAATTCAAGGTGTGGCTACCCAGCAAGTTTAAGACCAGCCTGGGATACATGAGACTGTTAAAAATGAGAAGAAGAAGGAAGAGGAGGTGAAGGAAGAGGAGGAAGAGCAGGAGGAGGAGGAGGAAAAAAAAGTCCTTACCTATTTCTGTGAGGCTCTAGACCTAAAAAAGGGAAGGTGAGGTGTGACAGTTTAATAAATAGAGGCCCTTGCCTCCAAGCCCAACGTCCATATAGTAAGAGAAAGAATACTCCAAGAGTTGTCTATCCTCTGATCCACAAGCACACATAGAAACATACAAATACATACACACACACACTAAATGAGTACATGTTTGTTTTTAAAGTCTTGATCTAGACTCCTGTAGAGCCAGAGGCCAGTTTCAACAGGGCTTGGGCACCAGTCTGGAAGAGGCACAAAGCTAGAGCTGACTGCTTGAACAGGAGGGACTCTGCCAGCGGTAACCAGTTTCTTTTTGTTTTTAGGGGTATTTTTTGTTTTGTTTTTTTTGTTTTTGTTTTTGTTTCGCTTTTCAAGACAGAGTTTCTCTGTGTAGTCCTGGACGTCCTGAAACTCGCACTGTAGACCAGGTTGGCCTTGAACTCAGAGGTCTGCCTGCCTTTCCTTCCCGAGCGCTGGGATTAAAGATGTGTGCCACCGCACCCAGATGTAACCAGCTTCTTCATCTGCCCCTTATCCAGTTCTGTGGTCCCAAGTCCTTTCCTAGCCATAGTCCCTTTATGTCTACATATGAGTGCAGGAGGAGAGGCAGGCAGGGCAACTTGTCATCTGCAGATCAACCCCAGCCTGAGGGCCAGCTCCAAAGCTTTATTACTCCCCTTCTTCTGACAGGCAGGGAAACTGAGCCCCTGAGACAAAGGGCTTGTCTCTGCCCACAGAGCCAGAGACTGAGCGCAGGCACCTAGAAGACCTTGTTCACCACTCTTCACGCCTGTTAACGAGACAAATGTCCAGAACAGCCCACAGCTGCATCTCCCATGGGCTGCCTCTAGGTTGGGCTTCCCCGTGCAAGGAAACCCCCAGGATGGTTCTCTGTGGTCAGGAGAATCAGGGAGGAAATGACAAAGATCCTGAGGAAGGCAACAGAAAACAGCTCAGCTCATTGGGGGCAGGGTGGGGGTGCCAGTGGATCTGGCTCAGCCAAGCTGAGGTGAGAGAGAGCTGGGGGGTCCAGCAGGAAGGAGGTGTCTAAATTTAGATTTGGAGCACAAACCCTGCGGCGAGCTGGGCCTGGCATCCAGTATTCAGAACTTCTGCGCAGAGCCAAGTGGTCTGGGATGCTCACTCACCTGGCTTCCTCCTCTAACTGCAGTGTTTGTGTCCAGGGTTGCAAGAATCTAAGCACTCAGAGCAAGGCCCACAGACAGTAAGAAAACGTGAGTGACTTGTTCGTATGTAGACAATTAGAGGCAGAAGCTATTGTTTACTAAGGGCTCCAGAAAGTGGAGGCTAACAGTAGCTATTGTTTCGTTGCTGTTCTTTTAAGACAAGGTCTTATATAGCCCACGCTGACTTTGAAACTCAGTCTGCAGTGAAGAATGACCTGAACCTCTGGTGCCCTTCCAGGAACCTGGCAGAGACCATCTGCCATACTATACTACCATATATACTCCGTATGTGTATGGTAAATAAGCAAACAAATGCATACATGTATTCATGAATGCTTCAAGACAGAACTGTAGGAAAAGAAAAAGAAAAAGGGGTCAGGAGGACTTTGACCTAGTCCATAAGATGAATCAGACTGTCCCAACTGGCTGGGCAGCATCCATTTTGCATGAACATGGTACTAAGTCACCTTCCCTTAGTACTTATTCTGTACTTGGTTTTGATGATCACTAAGAACACCCAGTTCTTCCTATAGCACCGTGAGAAGGCACGACTAATTTTTACTTGTTTGTTGAAACAGGATTTCTCTGTGTCGCCCTAGCTTTCCTGGAACTTACTAGGTAGACCAGGCTGGCCTTGAACTCCCGAGATCTTCCTGCCTCTGCTTCCTGAGTGCTGAGATTGAAGGTATGTGCCACCACCACCTGCCACAGAATGCATGACTAGTATCCCCATGCTTCAGCTGGTAAAACTGAGGCATAGAGAGAAACCCTGAGGTCTTATTACAGCCTAAACCACACTTGGACCAGCCTGATCCCAACGATAATGTTTCCGTCCCTGGGCCGGCTCTGAGAGCCTGTGAGCCCTCACAATAAGGCCCATGGTGGGCACTGCTCTGGATTCAAGAGTCTTGGAGGCTGCTGCAAATCCACCTGTGGGGAGCAGATGTCGGAGACAAAGTAGGCCCTTTGTCAGACTAATTTTCTGAAGCTTTCCACTGCTCTCTGCCCCAAAGCAAGGCAGGAGGAAAGACACGGGGGACTTTTTTAGCTTCAGCCCCTTTATCCTCCCTCTTCTGTACGCCCACTGCCCCAACTTCTGGACCCTCTTTCTTGCCCAGCTAAGGACTTGGAGCTCAAGGCTCATCCCGAAGCACATTTTTCAGAATGAGGGAGTGAGTTCTAGATGCTGACAGGAAAAGCAAGGCACTTTTCTTTCTGAGTGGGCAGACCTGGAAAAAAGCCTGTCTCAAAAGGGAGAGGTGGGGGTTGGCATATGTGAAACTCATGTGTGTTCACAATTTGTAGACTTTTCCTAGTGAGGATGTTGGATCACAAGGGCGCCCAGATTAGAGTTGAGTTAAATTGTGATAACCCTGACTTAACAGAAGAGGAAATCGAGGCCAGGTAGATTAAGTGACCTCTTCATAACCACACAGACATTTAAGGATAAACGTTAAACTAGAGGCTAACAATAACTGGTGTTTGTTTGTTTGTTTGTTGGTTGGTTTGTTGGAGGGGTAATTTTGTTTGTGTTGTTTTATTTTGACCCTGAACATGCTGCTTCCTCCTCCCAAGTGCTGCGTGCGATCACAGAGATGTGCCACCACACTCAATTGTTGTTATTTTTTGGGGGGCGGGGGTTCCTCTAACCCAGGTTTTCATGCATACTAGGGAATGAGCCACATTCCAGCAAAAACTTTTTTATTAAACTTTTTATTGATTCTTTGTGAATTTCACATCATACACCCCAGTCCCGCTATCTCCCCATCTCCTGAAAAAAAAATCTCCTCATATCTGCCCTTCACTCTTGCAACCTCCCCCCAAATAAAACACACACAGCATAGGAGAACACCTCATCCTGGAAGCTGTAGTATGTCACATGTGTCCCACAGTACGTTGCTCTGTTCATAAATCTTCACTTGCAAATGTTCATTGCAATGAGTCATTGGTCTGGTTCCTCTATGACACCATCAGTAGCGTATCCTCACCAGGACTCCACCCAGTGACCCTGTTGTTGCCCTTTGTCATGGAGATCCTGCAGCTTTGAATCAACCCAACTGGCCTTTCCATGAATCCCAACCATTCGCAGGTGATACAAATTTTGGAGTAGGCCAACTCAGAGGCCTGGATCTCAGCCTGGGTGGTAGCTGAGCTAGCCAGGGTGAGCTCTACAGCACTGCTCGAGCTGGGCTGCCCAGTGCCGGCAGTCCACTGTGAGGGCTGGACCGAGTCCACTGTGACAGCAGTCCACTGTGAGGGCTGGACCACCAGTCCACTGTGAGGGCTGGACCAGCCCTCAACCCTTGGGGCTGGCTCAACTGTGCCTTTGCCATCAGGGCAGCTCCACTGTATCCACTCCAACACACACACTCCCGAGTGATCACTACAGCCAGTGAGGGGTCAGGTCTAGAATCTCATGCTCTCAGAGCCAGCTCACCAGACTACTACAGGTAGAGAAGGGGGAAGGAGGGAAGATATCACCCCACTCCCATGCCGCCTGACCACCTCACACCAGACAGCATTCCTGAGCTCTCGCCCTCAGGGCTGCCTCACCTGCACTCTCTCCATCAGGGCCATCTCTTCTGTGCTGCCCAGGGGAGGTGCAGGATCTGCTCTCCCGAATGCTGCAGCCACTCAAGAGAGGGCCAGGGCCAGCTCACCCATTCCCATGACCCGGGGGCCAGCTCCTCTACGCTCTCACCCTCAGAGCTCTCACCATCAGCCGGGCCACCAAAGTCAGCTACAATCTTGTTACTATCAAAGATCTTTGCTAGTCTCGAACTGTAAGAGCTTTCCTTTCATTACTTTATTTAATCCTCTCAACAACTGTAAATGGTGATCCCCATTTCACAGAGGAGAAACCAAGGTTTAGAGAAGTAATTCACCTCTGCAGTGTCTGTCTAGGCATCTAACCATCCACTCAGCATCAAAGTCAGATCTAAACTCAAGGTTGTTTAGCCCCAAAGTCTCAGATGGTGAGTGGTTACCCCATTTCTCATACAAGAACTAGGGCAAGCCTACCTAGTTATCCACGGCACCGCTTCAGCTGCGGGCCACACGGCCCTGGGAACCCCAGCAGTCCCTGAAAAACATGTAACAAGTATTGCAGAGTTTGGGAGGCACTGAACAGGGCAGTGTCTGTAGGTGAAGGTCTCAGGATAGCTTCATCCCCTCTGTGTGGCCCTCTGACAGCCTCACAGAGAAGCTTCCCAGGTATACTCCTAGATTCATACACCCATCCACTCACGCATTCATTCATCAAACACCAGCCAACTGGTCCACACGCTTCTATGCCAGCTTTTCCTGCTATGGCCAACTACGTATTTGGAGAGCCCAGTTCAAGCCAGGAACTATAATCAGATCTACAACTCCAAGCGCGAAAAGCCAGGAAGCTCACTTCAAGCTCAAGGCCAACCTGTGCTACCTGGAGAGACCCTAACTCAAAATTATCCCTCCTGAGGAGTAAAGGAAAAAGGCCTTTTCGTATTCAAAAATTAAGAAGTTCAGAACCAACTCAACTACCTACAACGCCTGGAAGATTCAATGTGGATAGCCTCTACCAACACATACTTAAAAAAAATATTTTAGAAAAACAACAACAAGGTGTTTGTTTTATTTGTGTGTGTGTTCAGAAACTTGATGATCTGAAAGAGGGTATTACATCCCTGGAGCTAAAGTTACTAGGGGTTGTGAAATGCCCAGTGTGGGTTCTTGGGAACCAAACTTTGGTCCTCCGCAAGAACAGAGCTTTCACTTAACTGCTAAGCTGTCTCTCCTGCCCTCAACCTACTTTTACTGCAGTGGTTCTCAACCTACTGGTTGAGACCCCTTTGGCAAACGTCTGTCTCCAAATATTTTTACATTACGATGCAAAACAGTAGCAAATTGTAGTTATGAAAGCAATGAAAATAATTTTATGGTTGGGGGTCACTTTATGACATGAAGCATTAGGAAGGTTGAAAATCACTGTTTTACACCCTCATGCTGAGTGCTTGCCTACCTCAGGACTTCTGCAAGGACTGTTCTTCCTGCCTGGGATGTTTTCCCCCAATTTTCTCCCATTTCCTGCCTGGGATGTTTTCCCCCAATTTTCTCCCATAACTGATCTTTCTTATTATTCCAGACTCTGTCTAAATGTCACCGACATGGCTCCCTAATTTAAAGTAGCCACCCACATAGCTCTCCTCAGGATTTCTATTTAGAGCCTGGAGTTTGGCTCAGGATAGTGCACTTACCTAACACTCACTTAAGACCTTGAGTTCAAGTCCTAGCACTAGGGAAAAAAAAAAAAATCAAGCTGGATGGTGATGGCACTTCCCTTTAATCCCAGTACTCAGAGGCAGAGGTGGGTGAATCTCTGAGTTCAAGGCCAGCCTGGTCTACAGGGGAGTTCCTGGACAGCCAGAGCTACACAGAGAAACCCTGTCTCAAAAACCCAACAAAACAACAAATCAAACCAAACCACAAAAGCTGGCTTTTCATTCCCTTCACAGAGCGCACCATGACCTATGACATCATTTGTGTCTGCCGGTTACTGTTTATTGTCCCTACTAGAAAGTTGGCTTGTGTCTGTCCTGCTCAGGCTTAGTCTCCTGGTGCCCGACCCAGGACTTGGCATACCATGTTTAGTGACCTTGCTGCCGAGCCTGTTGGCACACACCTCCCAGCACTGAGGAGGTAGAGGCAGGAGGATTGGACAGGTTAAAAGCTGACCTAGTTTGCACAGTGAGTATCAGTCTGTGCCACATAGCAAGATTTTGTCTCACATAAGCTCTAAATAACAGTGAGTGACAGAAGACAGGTACTCAAAAGCATGCACCCTTCTGCCCCACATCTCCTTCTACTCTTTTTGTTCTCTCTGCCACTCAGGCTAGCATAGGGATGCTCTCCATGTGTCCTAGCACACCCCAATACTGATGAGACCAAGAGCAGGAACCCCAGGCCTTAAAACAGAACAAAGTGTGGAGAGAAACAAAAGAGGAGGGAGAGGAGGAGGGGCAACAGGAAGAGGAGAAAAGGCGAAGGGAGGAGGAAGAGGAGGAATTGAGCTTGGTGATAATCCCACTTCTTCACTTTATTAGTGAAACTAATAATTATTATTAATACCTGGCCTCTGCTTGGCCCTTTCATCCAGCCTGGTGGGGAGGTTTTGAAGATGAAAGACACTGTGTGGGGACTTTCGGATGCAGGTTCCAACACCAGCACAACCACTAATTAAACTTGGCAGCCCCCTTCAATTATCCCCTTGTCCCCAGGGACGCTGTGCCATCCCACTCAGTGCCTTTCCCGGTGGGAGTCAGCAGGTGGTACTCCCGGGCCTGGCCCTCCTTGGAGAGGGAGGCAAAGAAGCTTCCAGGGCAGGGTGGAGGGAGTCTCACAGCCCAGACAGTCACATGAGACACGCTGGAAAGAACATGAACCAGAAGGCTGAAATGTAGGAGCCTTGTCTCCAGCTGAAATTACAGCCCCATCCGGAAGGCTGCCCCTATCTCTATCCCTCCCCAGAATCTGTGAGCAGCTGGGCCCTGCCATATGGCAATGGGGGAAGGGTACCACTGGGAGAAGAAGAAGAAGGAAAAAAAGAGCTCTAACCAGACAAAGAGATAGAGTATGTATGGCCAACTCCTCCACACTGCACAAGAGTCGCGGGGGTTCTGACATCCTTTGGGGGTGGCTTCCTTCTACTTCCCATCCAAGAAGCCTACTCCTTCCAGCAGCCTAGACCAACACCAGCCAGCCCCTAGTACTAAAGCAATGGTCCTCACTGGCCTCCTTGGCTCTCTGGATTATCGTGTGTTGAAAGAAGTCACCAAGCCCTTGTACCGAGTTTAATCTAGAGGCTGCTGATGCGCTTCAGCAGCCTTAGTCCTTCCGATAACCTCCAACTGCTTGGCCATTGTGTTTCACTAGTGTGTCACACTGATGACACCAAGCGTGGCAGGGCCTAGCTTAGCGCACATTTTCATCCAAGGACTAACTCCCCAGGCCTCCTTGCCTTGGCATATGGTCTGAGCTTCACCCATCCTTCAAGCCTGACTCATTCTCAGCCCTGGGCCCAACAAATCTTAAAAGGTTAGAATCTGCTTCCAAAATTACTCTTAAACATGGATATTGCCCTGGGAGTGTAGCTTCATGGCAGAACACTTGTCTCCGAGGCTCTGGGTTTGCCAAGCACTCCATCACCACTACCTCCCCCGAGATCCGTGTGTCATCTCCCTCTCTTCGCTCTGAGTGACTGTGATCTCCCACTTATACAGCCAACTTCCTCTCTTCTTCATTTTTTTTTTTTTGAGAGAGGGTCTCTCTGTATAGCCTTGTTGGTCCTGGACTAGCTTTGTAGACCAGGCTAGATGCAAACTCACAGAGATCTCCCTGAGTGCTGGGATTACAGGTGTGTGCCACCACGCCTATGCCTACCTCTGTTTTTCTTTTTTCTCTTTTAAGATTTATTTATTATGTCTGAGTGTACCACCGCACGACAGAAGAGGGCACTAGATCTCATTATAGATGGTTGTGAGCCACCATGTGGCTGCTCGAAATAGAACTTCAGGACTCTGGAAGAGCAGCCAGTGCTCTTAACCTCTGAGCCATCCTCCCTTTCTTCTTCTCTTCTTGACCCCACTCCTGTACCTCTTCCGCTGACGCTGATTCAAACAAAGCAGGACTTACCTTTCTATCTATCTATCTATCATCTTCTATCTGTCTGTCTGTTTTTGAAAGAGGATTTCAAGTAGCCCATGCTGCCCTCAAACTTACTGTCTAAGAATGACCTTGAAGCTTAGACCCTCTTGTCTCTACCTCCCAAGTGTTGAGATTACAGCCTTGCCCCATCATGGCTGGATGCCATGCCACTTGAAATTGATCCCAAGGTTTCATATATATTAGACAGGCACTCTACCAATGGAACCACATCTCTAGCGTCCAGAGCAGACCTATAAAGACACCATTTAGGGGGCTGGAGAGATGGCTCGGAGGCTAAGAGCACTTGTTTCCCTTGCAGAGTACCTGGGTTTGATCCCCAGCACTCTCACTACCATTCAGCACAGCTCTCCCTCTCCCCTGACTCACTCTTCCTCCTTGTGGTCTTTCCCAGGGCTTTCCTGGTCTTGGCAGTCCTTGCCCACGTCTAAACCTAGTGGTCCACTACTGTTGGGTCATCTTTCCTCCCAGTACTCATCACCATCTGTATTGACACGATTATGGCTAGGCTACTTAACACAGCCCTGTATCACTCACATTAGATAGTTCTTTCCATGGGGAGAGAGAGAGAGACTTACAACTTCCTTATCCATCAATTTGTCACTCATCCTATAATGGGGGTTCACTGAATGTGTGGATTGAATACATGACCCAGGCTATATATTCTGGTACAGACAACCGAAGATGTCGTTCTTCCGTTTGAGAGAGCATGGGAGTGTGGGTCCTCTACAAGTTAGCCTGTGACATGGCCTCACAAAGGCATGGATGCAAAATGTCTCCACTCTCATCTCTGAAGCAGACAAGTCACAGTGGGTACTGCCTAGACTTTCTCAGGATTCGGCTTTACCTCAGCTCTGATCACATCACAGCTATGTCTTAAGTGGAATGTCCTGGCTGAAATATGTACAATTTCCTGACGGATAAACAAATTCCAGAGCTAAGACCAGGAACGGGGCCCTCTGCCAGCACCATGGATCCAGGCGCCATCTAGCGGGTGCTTGAGTAAGAGCAGGAATTTCCTACCGTACTGTCCGTAACCACACAAGAATCGCTGCTCTTGAGTTTGCATGCTCGCTCGCTCCGTCGCGCTCAGAGCTGCAACTAAGAGTTCTCTCTGCAAGAAGCCCTCGCCTGCGTCTTACACGCCCAGCCCCAACCACCAGCCCTCAAACAACACTGAAAGGCCTGACCCCGGTGCCCAACTTACATTTTGTTTTGCTTTAATTTTATGATCGTTAATTTTAATTTTAATCATCAGCTTGGCACAACTTAGAGTCACTGGAGAGAAGGGCCTCTGAGAGTGTCCATGAGGGAATATCTTAGTTAAACCAAGTGACATGGGAAAACTCTACTACGGTGGGTGGCACCATTTCCTGGGCCTGGGGATTCTGGGTTGTATAAATGTAGAGAAGAGGCTGAACACTAGCAAGCACACATTCATTGTTCTCTACTTCCTGCTTCAGGCTCCTTGCTTTCTTGACCTTCCCACCATAAGGGACAAAGCCTTGAACTGTGAGAAGAGATAAATCGCTTTTGTCAGGCTATTTTAATTACAGCAACAGGAAAAGAAACTAAGACAGAAATTGGTACTAGGAGTGGGTGTTGTGATAAACCAAAGGCTTTCAGGCCTTTGGAACTGTTTTAGGAAGGGATGAGGATCAGTTTGGAACCTTGGGCTAAAATCAATTAATTGTAGAAGCAAAGCTTAATGGGCCATTCTGGTAGAAGCCTGGAAGTTAAGAATGCTGACTGACAAAGGGGTTGGAGGGATGGCTTAAAGGGGAGTTCATTTCCCAGCAATTACGTGGTGGTTCACAACCATCTATAATGAGATCTGGTGGCCTCTTTTGGTGTGCAGGTGTACATGAAGGCAGAATAAATAAATCTAAAAATAAAATGCTGACAGAGGGCTGGTTAAGAGCACTGGCTACTCTTCCAAAGGACCCGGGTTCAAATCCCTGCGTTCACATGGCAGCTCCCAACTGTAACTCCAGGTCCAGAGGATCTGACACTCTCATACAGACAGACAGACAGACATCATTCAGGCAAAATACCAATGCACATTAAAGAAGAAAAAGAAGAAGGGAAGAAAAAGAAAGAAATAACTCTCATATAAATTTGAATAATGGGTTCTAGGATCATGAAGTTCCAGAGGAGAATGGGGATAGTACAAGGAACCAAGTGAGAGGCAATTTATGTGATGTTTTGGGAAAGACTCTTATTTCATTTTGCCTGTGTCCTGAGAACTGAGTGAAACTGAATGTAAAGATAATGAATTAATTTGTTCAATAAAAAAGGGTGCAGGCAAGTTCAAAGTTTCAGACAAGGAAAATATAGGAACAAAACAGTCGTAACTATTAAATAAGAAATAAGCCAGACATGGTGTCACACGCCTTTAGTCCCAGCACTCAAGGAGACAGAGGCAGGCAGATCTCTGTGAATTCAAGGCCAGCCTGGCCTACAAATTGAGTCTAGACAGCCAAGGCTACACAGAGAAACCTTGTCTCGAAAATAAGCAAACAAACAAACAAACAAAAAGAATGAAAAAAGAAAAAGATAGAAAGAAAGAAAAAGAAATTTATCCAGATGTGGTAGTGTAAGCCTTTAATCCCAGAACTTGGGAAGCTAGCCCTTGATCTACACAGCAAGTTCCAGGCCAGCCAGGGCTACATCCTGTCTTGTCAGAGAGATGAGGAGAGAGAGAGAGGGAGATTAGCACCATTAAACAGAAACCTAGGACTGGCAGGACCGCTCAGTGTAAGACCAAAGCCAGACTACCTTAATTCACTTCCCGGAACCCATGTGGTGAAAGAAGTGAACTAAACTAACCCCAAAGCTATCCTCTGATCATCACATTTGCGCAACAGTACACCCACACCCACACCCACACCCACACACCCACACACACCCACACCCACACACACCCACACACACCCACACACACACACACACACACACACACACACACACACACACCCACACACACACCCACACACACACAGTATATTGATGTAACTTTTTTTAGACATGGTCTCTCTGTGGGTTATCCTTGAACTCACAGAGATTCTTCTGCCTCTGCCTTCCAAGCGATGGGATTAAAGGTGTGTGCCACTAAGCCTCTAATTTTCCATGTAAATTTTTTAAAAGGAGAAACGTGATACTCCGTACTGGGGCAAGAAAGTGTTTTCTTGGGGCAAGCACACATAAGATGATGCAGCTGTGGTCCAGAGAGAACAAACAGACTAGGCTGGCCTTGAACTCTCAAAAGTTTGCCTGCCTCTGCCTCGCAAGTGCTGGAAATAAAAGCCTGCACCACCAGACCTGGCTGTGAGATTTCTTAATATATTAATTAAGAGAATGAATTAAGAGATGAGAAGACCTTCTCACTGTTCTCTGATCTTGGGGACCTCGGGCTGGATTAGGGGCAGAGAGCAGCTGAGCAGCAGCATGTATTCACTTACTGCTTTCTGCTTCCTGAAATAGATGCTATGTGACTAGAGGCTTCAACTTTCTGCTGCCATGACTTCCACCCCTCTATGGACTAGGCTGAACTCACACCTCTATGCACTGTGGACTGAAATAAACCCTTCCTCCTTAACTTGTTTCTGTCCAGATTTTGTTTTTATCTTGATTTTTCTTGGGTTTTGTTTTGTTGTTTTAGTTTTAGTTTTTGTTTTTTGAAACAGATTTCTCTGGCTGTCTTGAAACTCGCTCTATAGACCAGGCTGGCCTAAAACTCAGAGATTCACCTGCCTCCTGAGTGCTGGGATTAAAGGCAAAGGTGTACTCCACCATACCTGGTCTGTTAGGATACTTAATCACAGCAACACAGAGAAAAGCTAAGACGCTTGCTTTTATTGTTCTGACAGTGTCTTGCTTTGTAGTTCTGGCTAGCCTGGAGCTCACTGTGTAGAGTAGGCTGGCCTCAGATTTGCAGCAATCCTCTTCCCTCTGCCTTTCAAGTACTTGGACCACAGGCATGTATCACAACACCCTTGTGGCATTTTATTTTATTTATTTTATTGTGATTTTAATTTTTATATTGTAAAATGAGGGGAATGAAACCTCCTGCCTCTTCTGGTCACTGGGAAAGTTCTGTTAGATGAGGGTGCAAGTCACTGATTGTGATGAGTACCCCCCTGCTACCCACCGAACACACTCAGCTCATGGTCCCCATATCTACTCACATTCTAGTCCCTGGAGGTGGGGGAGGGACCTGGCAGCCCCTCCGTAGTCTATCCCTCAGACATCTTCTCAGCTGCATAGGTTTTAGAGGCCATGATTTTTTCTCAAGAGGAGACAGGGGAACAGAATCCTGGGGGCAATGGATTCAGTGGTTAGATGGGATGCTCACAGGGGACAGTTAGAGCCGACACTCTGCCTGTTGCTTTTGACCAGGGTCTAGGGGCAGAGACTGAGATGGTGGCTTGGGGAAGACTAACATGTCAGTAGTGGTAACAGCAAGTAAGCAAGTGGCCTCCGTAGGGAAGATGGCAAGACAGTTAGGTAAGAAGAGGTTAAGGACCAAGCACAGTGGTGCATGCATGTAATCCCAGCCCTCAGGGTGCTGAGGCAGGAGAAGGAGGAGTTAGAGACCAGCTTGGGTGACTGTGTAGGCTGATTCAGCCCTGCTCCCTCCATGAATGAAGCCTTCTCTCCCTGAGGGCTACAGCATGGTTTCAAACAGTTCAGACTCAAAGCAGGAACTCAGTCCACTGCTCTCACCTCTGCTAACATTCTCCCTCTGTGGGGCAGCACTCGAGGGGCAGAGGCAGGTGGATCTCTGAGTTCATAGGCCAGCCCGGAATACAGAGTGAGTATCCAGAACATCCAGGGCTACACAGACAGCAAACAAACAAACAAACAAAAAGACCTTGTGTCAAACAAATATCAAAAACAAAACAAGGAAAACAGAAAACCAGATGTCTGACTCCCAAGCCACCACACACATATGCTTGCTGTGTCCTACTCTTTTCCCTTTTCTGAGCTCCTTGCTTTCTATGAACTCCATTTAAATCTGTGTTAAAATCCTCAGGCTGGAAGGCTGAAGAGACGCTCGGTGGTTAAGAGCACTTACTTCAATTGCTTTTGTTCTAGCTCTCACAGAGGACGCAGTTCCACTCCCACTGCCCAGATGGTGGCTCACAACCATCGTAACTCCATTCCATGGGCTCTGGCACCCTCCTCCGACTCTCACAGGCACTAGGCACACACATGGTGTGCACACATGCAGGCAAAATAGAGTAATAATCTAAACTTGTTTTGTTCTTTGAAACAGGATCTCTCTGTGTGTCCCTGGGTGTCTTGAAACTCAGTCTATAGACCAGGCTGGCCTTGAACTCGGATCTGCCTGCCTCTGCCTGCCTCTGCCTCCTGTGTGCTGGTGTTGAAGGAGTATGCTACCACCATCCAGCTAAACATCTTTTTTAATAATAAAAAAAAATTGTGGGCTTGAAAGATGACTAAGTAGGAAAGACATTCTCCCTCCACCAAGCCTGAGAACATGAGTTTGTTTCTTGGAGCCCATATGGTGGGGGGAGAGAACTAATTCATGTGGATGGTCCTCTGACCTCCACACAGTACCAGGGCACAAGCACAAAGATACACATTACACAAATGAAAAAATTTTTGAGTCAGGGTTTCTCTGTGTAGCCTTGGTTCTCCTGGACTCGCTTTGTAGCCCAAGCTGTTCTCGAATTTACAGAGATTCACCTGCCTCTGCCTCCCTGAGTGCTGGGTTGCAGGCATTCACCATCATACCTGGCTCACAAATGAAATTTTAAAAAGTTTCTTTTTCTCTTTGTTTTTGTTTGTTTTGTTCTCCAAGACAGGGTTTCTCTTTGGAGCCCTGGCTGTCCCAGAACTAACTCTGTAGCCTCTACCTCCCAAGTGTTGGGATTAAAGTCATGTGTCACCACTGTTCTGCTTAAATTCTTCTTTAAAAACTCTAGTTAAAAAATCTAAAATGTTGACAATCTCCATTGTTATGAAAATATGTCCATAATAATGTTGAGTAATAATAGTTTAAGAACAGAATTCTATAAGTGTAGATTACATAATTAAAATACAGAACGTTGTTTTTAGAATAGCACTGCGATCTGATAACGGTGGCATCTATAGAAGGGGAACTTAAGGGATAATAGCTGATATTTATTTATTTTTATTTTTGGAAGCAATAAGTGCTCTACCATTCAGCCTTCAGTAGTGTTCTTCACACACACACACACATGTACTCAGATATGTAATCCTTTTTTTAGATTTTATTTTTATGTGTATGGGTATTTGCCTGCAAGTGTATCTGAGCACCACATGACTGTAACACTCATGGAGGGCTAAATAGGGTGTCAAGTCTCTGGGAATGGAATTACACACAGTTGTGAGCTGCTATGTGGGTGCTGGAATTGAACCTGGGTCCTCTGGAAGAGAAGCCAGTACCTTTAACCACTGAGCCACCTCTCCAGTTCCCTGCCCCCACCTTTTTTTTTTTTTGTAAGGCAGAATCTCACCATATAGCCCTGGCTGGCCTGGATCTCTGGTGGGCTAAGCTGAATTCACAAATTTCCACCTGCCTAGGTCGTCCAAATGTTGGGATTAAAGGTGTGCATCACCACTTGCAATTTCTCTACCTATTCTTGTCGTATGTGAATTGTCTGCAATAAACATGGCTTTTTAAAACCACCCTACTGGGTGTGGTGACATAGATCTGTAATTGCAGAACCTGAAAGGAGAAACAGGAAGATCAGGAGTTCAAGGGCGGTCTGGGCTATACACCAGTTCTATACCAGTCTAGACTATATAAGATCCTGTCTCAAAAACAAGAAAAAAAAGGAGAAAAATAAAACCATGAGAGATGGTGTGTATCAATAATCCCAGCACTCAGCAGGTAGAGGCAAAGAGTCAGGAGTTCAAGCTTATCTTCAGCTATGTAGCCAATTCAAGGGTAGCCTGGGAGAAGGAAGACTTTGTCTCCTTCCCCCAAGTCCCTTCCCATATGTATATCCCTAAGTGATATTTGGAAGATCAACATGAGTTAGTAATAACAAAAATAGTAAGACTGGGCTGGAGAGATGGCTCAGAGTTTAAGAGTACTGGCTGTTCTCCCAAGAGTCCTGAATTCAATCCCAGCAACCACATGGGTGGCTCACAACCATCTATAATGAGATCTGGTGCCCTCTTCTGGCCTGCAGGTATACACGCAGGCAGAACATTGTACATATAATAAATAAATAAATAAATGATCTTTTTTTTTTTTTTTTTAATTAATGACTATTTTTCCTTTCTTTCCTTTTTTCTTTTTTGGAGACAGGGTACCTCTGTCTATCCTAGAACTCACTATGTAGACCAGACTAGCCTTGAACTTACAGAGATCTGCCTGCCTCAACCTCCCAAGTGCTGGAATTAGGAGAAACTGTTTAGCAGTTAAGAGCACTGATTGCTCATCCATAGGACCCAGGTTTGAGTCCCACCACCCACATGATGGCTCACAAATGACTGTAACTCCAAGGGATCTGACACCCTCTTCTGACCTCTGTGGGCTCCTGGCACACAAGTGATGCACAGACATACATGAAGGAAAACCATCCAAGTCCTGGAATTAAAGGCATTTGCCACCAAACCTGACTCCTCCCTCCCCTTTCTTTCTTATTCCTTTATTTTAAGGTGTCTGCTTTATAGGTTTTCTGTGGCTTTTTGTTTATTTTTGTTTTTCCAAGAGAGGGTTTCTCTACATAGCCTTGGCTGTCCTGGAATTCACGATGTAGACCAGGCTGGCCTTGAACTCAGAGATCTGTCTGCCTCTGCCTCCCAAGTGATGGGATTAAAGGTGTGCACTACCACTGCCTGGCTGTAGCTTTTTTTAACTGAAAAAAATGCTTTTTTTTTTTTTAAAGAAAAATTTCCTCCAGGTATGGTGACACATACCTTTGATCCCAGTGGTCTGGGGGCAGAGGCAGGTAGATAGGATCTTTGTGAGTTTCTGGGAAGCCTGGTCTACATTGCAAGTTCCAGGCTAGTCATGGTGACAGTGAGACCTTGTCTCAAAAGAATAAAAAATTCAGCCAGGTGCGGTGGCACATGCCTCTAATCCCAGCACTTAGGGAGGCAGAGGCAGGTGGCTCTCTGTGAGTCTGAGGGCAGCCTGGTCTACAAATCAAATCCAGGACAGCCACGGCTACACAGATAAACCCTTTCTCAAAAATTTTTTCCTAAATTTAGCTAAAGTTTTTTATAATGCTATCAAATCCAGTACACAAAGAGCTATATGCAATATGTAAATTTCATCATTGTCGTCGTCATTTTTTCTTTGTGTAAAAGTCCTGGCTGTACTGGAACTCACTTTGTAGACCAGGCTGGTCTGGAACTCACAGATATCTGCCTACTTCTGCCTTCCAAGTGCAGGGACTAAAGGCGTGTACCACCATGCCCAAGTTATTTTTTTTAAGTTTTTTTAAAATTATGTATACAATGTTCTGCCTGCATCTACAGCTGAGCGCCTCATTATAGATGGTTGTGAGCCACCATGTGGTTGCTGGGAATTGAACTCAGGACCTTGGGAAGAGCAAGCAGTGCTCTTAACCTCTGAGCCATCTCTCCAGACCCACTCCCAAGTTAATATATAGCTATATGTATATATGTTTGTGTACATGTAGCTCTGTTTTCCATGCTCTGTATTATGAACCTACGGCTGTATATACACGGCAATGAATATGTGTGTATATTGTACTCTTTTTTTTGGAGACAGGATTTCCCTGTGTAGCCTTGGCTGTGCTGTTCTTACTTTGTATACCATACTGGCCTAGAACTCACAGAGATCCACCTGCCTCCTCGTCCCTGAGTGCTGGGATTAAAGGCATGTGTCACCAGGCCAGACTTTGTACCCATGTTTTTCAAGTTCTAGAAGGTATACTTCTCCCCCTTTCTCTGCATTTCCATCTGCAAAGTCTTCTGATTTTTCAAGGTCATGCAATATTGCTATTAGACTGTTACGTGAAAATCAGACTATTAAATATAGGGATTTTATTTCATAACCCCAAATCAGCAACACACATTGTGCTTTCATTTGATACACCTATCTATACAACGGAAATTAAAACTAATCTAGTTTGTTATTTATGAGAATTAATTGAAGCACTGAATATAAGATGCTTAGTGCAGAGTAGTAGGAAAGCGTTGAAACTGGGATAAAGCTGCAGTACAAGATCGTTTGTTGTTGTTATTCCCCTCCACACCACGAGGTGCGCTGTCGCTTCCAGGCTGCCTGGCCTGAGGTCCTGATCTCGGAAGTCCGTCTAGCTGCGACAACCGAGACCTGGAGTACAGACTCTTCTCCCGCGCGTGTCCGCTCCCTGCAGGCTCATAGGCAGATCCGGCCAGAACAACACGCAGCACTCGGGTCCCTTAATAAGCCGGCTTCTTCACCGGCGGTTTTAGCCTCCTTGGAAACAGCGATAAAGTCTTCTTCCGGGAGCCGGCCTTTCTCCGTGACCTCAGAGGTACACTTCCGGGACACGGAAGTGACCCGTCTGCCCGCCTCTTCCGTCTCTCTCTTTCCGGTGGAGGAGTCTGAGGGCGACGTTCAGGTAAGGAGGCCCGGGCGCCCTGAATCTAGCGCCATCCTCTTGCTAGGCGCGTCAGCGGGGTCTTTGCGCGGTAGCCGAGCCAAGTGCGTGGTAGGGACGGTCGCCAGCCGAGCCGTCGGGGCCCGGGCCTGCGCCGTGTGCCTGAGGCGACCATCTGGCCCGATTTGGGGATGTCTGAAGTGGGATTGGGTTGAGAGTCCTGCCCTGGGCCTTGGCCTCTCGCCGCAGCCGTCGCACAGAGTGTTCCGGGGAGCGGGTGGGCCGTAGCCTGCACCTCGTCAGACTGTTAATATGCAGTCCTAACCCGGAACCCAACCTCGCTTCTCTCACGTGAAAAACACGAGTAGGATTCGTACCGGCCCCCTCTGCAAATCGAAAATTAAAAGATTGTCAGAAAGCCCCGTCCTTGTGTGGAGTGCTTCTGGTCCATGATGGTTTCTCCCTTGAGTTGGACATACTGCCTGTCGGGATGCTCCGTAGTAGAGTAGGACTGCTGCTATACGTTTATGTTCTGGGTAATCATTTTCTCATCCCAAACAAGGACGGCAAAGCTGCATTGAGTAAACATCATGCCCAAACGATTTGTACCCTACCAAACTTTCTTATCCAAATTTGAGGGTGAGGGGAGGTGTCTGTACATCCTTGACCTGCCCCTGTCCTTCTGGCAATTGGGCCCCAAATAGTGTATGGGAAAGTAACTAGAGAGATCTCAGGTAAACTTGAAACCCGCTTTTAAGGCCTGTGGTGGTTTTGAAGAAGAGGATACAAGACAGACTTTGCCACAGTATCATCCTGGGCAGACCCTCCTGTTTTCTTAGCTCCTAGGAGATAGCCTGATTTCACTTGAGGTACTGCTCAATACTAGTTTCTTCTGAAAATGGTGGTGTTGGTTTTTTTTTTCCTGGCACTTAGCTTCAAGTTGGTCAAAGACCTGTTTGGGGAAAAAAACCCAGCCTCCTTGCTTGTCTTTTCCCTGGGTCCTGTGACTACACTTACGTTATAAGCTAAAAAGTTAGTTGGTCTCCTGAATACTGGGTTGTAGACTTGGATATTTTTCCCATTAGACTTCCTAGAAGGGCCTGGCTATCCTGAGACTTGCTAAGTAGGCCAGGCTGTCCTACATAGCAACTCAGATCCCCCTGATCCTCCTGCGTCTGATTCCCAAGTGCTGGGGTTAAAGTTGCACACCACCACATGTTTGCTACTGAAGATTTGGTAGGCTGTGTGTGTTGAGGGGGTCATCTGTTGGGATATTGAGTATAGGAGATGAGATTTGAAGGCTGTGTTGGTAAGGATAAGCTGAGAATTGTTTGACGTTTCTGTCTTTTTAAGCTGCTTTGTGCCTAAACTGTAAGTGGTGTCTGGGGCCCAGAAAACATAGGTTTTAAGTATATGTGGACAGAGAATCCCCTAACCTAGTTGTGGTCTCTGCTATCCAACTGCCTCTGGTGTCATCCTGGACAAATGAACTTCCAAGCTTAAAGAGGAGAAGAGAGTTGTGAGTGAAACCTGGGCCAGAGGCCTGCACTGTCTGTTTTAGATAGCCACTTGTGAACTTTAGAGATGCATGTGGTCTGTTGCTGGAACCACAAGCTCATCTTGAAGGTGCTTTGAGCTTTTGAGAAATGGTCTCTTATGGCATCTTCCTTTCTAGTTAAGATCTGATAAACACCAAGTTCAATAGACAGGATACTAGGGAGCCAAAAGAACAAAACTTGGGTTTTCCTTCAGATAAAGAAAAACTGATTCGCTTAAGGTGCTGCTCAGTACTATTGTCTGTTAACATTGAGAGTCTCCTTCCACTTAGAAATGGCACCTCGAAAGGGGAAGGAAAAGAAGGAAGAACAAGTCATCAGCCTTGGACCCCAAGTGGCTGAAGGAGAGAATGTATTTGGTGTCTGCCACATCTTTGCATCCTTCAATGATACCTTTGTCCATGTTACTGATCTTTCTGGCAAGTAAGTACTTGGGCAGGAAGGCATAAAACCAACCCCAAAGGGCAGGGAGGAATGGGTATAGCAGTTTATAGGGTCACTCCAAAGAATTACTGTTTTGTTTACTTTGCCATGAATTATAAGAGAAAGCATACACTGTTTCATGGAGCAGAGGATAAATTTGAACTTCTGGTGTTGCCTCCTCTACCCCTTTACTGTGATTTTAGTGAACCTCAGGCTTTGTGTTTGCTGGGCACAAAGGAATTTACCTATATAGGGGTCTTTGAATCCCTGAAAATACAGCTTATTACTGTTCAGAAGCAGGATACATGCTCAAGTTAACCAGCCTTACTGTGCTTATTAGGGATTCAGTAAGTGTTCTGTGCATCCTTGTTGGAAACTGAAGGCATGGTTCTGCTTTTGCCCCTAGGGAAACCATCTGCCGAGTGACTGGTGGAATGAAGGTAAAGGCTGACCGAGATGAGTCCTCTCCATATGCAGCCATGTTGGCTGCCCAGGACGTAGCCCAGAGATGCAAGGAGCTGGGTATCACTGCCCTGCACATCAAACTCCGGGCCACAGGGGGAAACAGGTACAGAAGATTGTGGATGGATTTGAGGTTTGATTTTATGTTGAAGAGTGAGATATCTTAGGTGAGTGGGTGTGTGTGTGTGGAGAATCTAGACCTTGGAACTAGACTGAGCTACACAGTGATCCCCTGCCTCAAAAACAAAATAATTTGCCCTTCTGTTTATTGACTAACCACTGCATACCAGGCACTAAGCAAGACTGGGATTGCCTCCTTGTGTGGCACCTTACCTTTCAGGGAAAGCCAGACCTTAATCAACATGCAGAAGGTTGTATGGCTTCATTTTGTGGCAAATACTAGGAAGCAAAGTGTGGAGTTGGTGGTAGGGGTGATTTAAACTAAGGCCTGGGGTGCAGATGTAGACATAGCAGTGAGATCATTCGTATCCCAGGACCACCTAGTCTGGGTATGGTGGTATATGTTTGTTGTCCCAGGAAATGGAGGCGCGAGGGTCAAGAGTTTCCATTTAGTTATTGGCTGCATAATGAGTTTGGGGCCAACCTGAGTCAAATACTGATGTTTAAGCTGGGGTGCACAGTTCAGGTTGAGATGCAACAGGAGAAACTTCTAGAGATGAGCAGGAAGTTGGTGTTGAAGGAGTGACTGGCGTGAGGTGTGATGCAAGTACAAGTAGCAGAGGTGGAGCCTCACTGGGTCACATGTCTTGATGAAACAGCGAGGACTTGGTAGTCCGTGAAGTGACATTGAATGCAGCAGCTGCCAAGTAGGAATCTCAGCATGGGAGAGACAACAGAGAGTTTAGCCAGGCGAGTGCAGAGCTGGATGGCCATAGGCCAGGTGAGGGTAGATACTAAGAATTTGCAGGTGTAGCGTACCTTTAATCCCAACATATTTATGCCCCCCCCCAAAAAAAATTGAGACACATGTGTGTACCACATGCATAACTATTAAGCCATCTCCAGCACTTGACAGTTTTGAAAAGGATTTTGTATTGTGGGATTGCATAGTATAAGAAAACCATAGTGGCCCACAAAGACTTGAAGAACTGATGTTATATGGCCCCATCACAGAGATGTGGGTAATTGTAGCCTTCCCCCGTTCAGAAGTGAGTTAAAACCATATGAGTGCTAGGAAAATTCCCAACCTATCAACAATTACTCATTTTCCAGAACCAAGACCCCTGGACCTGGAGCCCAGTCAGCACTCAGAGCTCTTGCTCGCTCAGGGATGAAGATTGGGCGAATTGGTAAGTGCCCCCTCTAGCTAACACTTGGGTTTGTTTGGTTACTTTTGTTATAGGAACCTGTAAAGCATTGTGAGAGTTCATCTCTGTAACTGATCATTTTTTTTCCATGTGTGTTGGGAAAGCTTAAAAGCATTTCTGAGTGGTTTCAGCAGCCTTTTATCTCTGCTTTAAATGTTAGTAGAATGTTCCCCTTGGGGACAATCGAACTGAAGAAGAATGACTCCCATTCAATGCCTTCACATCTTCATCTTCTGGCCCTTCCACAGCCTAAAATAGAGCAAACGGCCACTGCTGCTCAGTGTAGGAGCACTTTCTAATAGGGTCAGGAGGCTCTGAGTTAGGAACTTGGTGTCCCTCACCTCTGGTGTTGATGAACCTTCTCAGAGCCTGTTGTCCCTTCTGAAAGTGAGTTGGGATGGCAGGTGGGGCATCCCCTTGCTTGTTGACCACTGGGAAAGAATAAAATCTGCTAGTTGCCTGGGGAGGCCTGTCTCTTCATGTCGCTACAATGACTTTTTCTTCTCGCAGAGGATGTCACCCCCATCCCCTCTGACAGCACTCGAAGGAAGGGAGGTCGTCGTGGTCGCCGTCTGTGAACAGAACTTCTCAAGTTATTTTCTGTTAATAAATTGCTTTGTGGAAGCTATTTTGTTTCTGGTGTTTGAGACAGGATCTCTCTATACAGCCCTGGCTGCCCTTAAACTGAGGTTGTAGATGAGGCTGCCTCCCAGGTGCTGAGATTAAAGGCTGTCCCACGGTGTTTGTCATTTAGGGGTCACCCGGGAACACAATAAGGCAAACTATATTGATAGGGTGTAAAGGCTGTTATCTAGGGGTATGGCAGTGGTGTTTCAGCTTCTGGTGTAGGCTGGGCAAGCCTGGTTCTCCAAACTGGGTGTTTGGAAAGGGAATCTGAGATGAGACACTAAGGCTGCAGCACTGGCATTAATACCGACTGTTGCCTTGGAGGCCCTGTTTTGAAAATGGAGCTGTTCATAGCCCAGGCATCATGGGACAACCCCTAAGCCCAGCGGGAAGGGAACAGCAGATCACAAATTGGAAGCCATTGGTCTACATTGGGAGTTCCAGGACAGTCAGGGTTGCGTAGCAAGTCTGTCAAGACACCAAAGATGAGGAGCTGTTAGGATTATATAAGCAGACTTTTTTTTAAGTCCTTATTGTGTGAGTGTGTATATATATAATTGCCCAAAGATGCTTTTCTTTCATATCCCTACTCTTCCATACCTCTGAGATAGAGCATTATTACACCTTACTGGAACTTTAGCCAGATGTCCGGACAATTTCTCATCTATGTATTTATTTGCAAGATGTAGCCAACTACAGAGGCCAGGTAGCCCTTGTATTCCTCTCCCCACTTAGGTTTTGCCATCACTGGCCCTCCTGTCAGCACATTGAGAAAAGTGTTAGGATTGAGGGGTAAACTGGTTGTGAACCCCTGGAGCGCTACACTCCACTAGCAGCTGACCCTGCCACTAGCCAAAGCCAACCACACACTAAGAGCCAGACCAGTTCTTTTGAGACTGGCTTCACTGTAGTCCAGTCTTCAAATTTAAGCAGCTATCTTGACTGGCCTTTAGTGCTGGGGTTACAGCCATTTTTTTCTTTCTTCAAAGCTATGTACTATGTAGCGTTGGCTGTCCTGAAACTAGTTCTGTAGACCAGGCTGGTCTCAAACTTCAGAGAGCCTCCTGCCTCTGTCCCCCAAGTAGCTGCCATGAAGGCTTAAACCACTATGGCTCGGCTTCCAGTTTTCTTAAAGGGCCAGAGCAGGGGCAACTGTTGATCCAAGTGTAGCCTGGGCAGAAGAGCCTTCCAGACGCCATATATAAACCTGTGTGGGTGTGTTTCCCCCCACACCGGCTGTGCAAGATGAGTAGCTTGCACTTAGGTTCTTTGCCTTGCTTGCTTTCCTTAGCTGCTCTTGGAGGTTGTTCCACATTGGTACACAAAGTACCTAAGAATCAGTCACCCCACATACACACCAAGTCCTATTTTCATCAGCAATAAAAAGATAACGGTTCTAGCTTTCCGGAATCTTGCATCTAGCTCCAAGGACACTTACCAGATGGTACTGAGTGTTCTGGGAGGGTTTGCTTTTTAAAATTTTGGGATAGGGTCTCACTGTGTACTCCTGGCTGGCCTGGAACTCAACATAGATCCTACTGTGTCTGCCTTCATAGAGTTCAAGGATTAAGGGCATGGGCCACCATGCATGCCTACGAACTGAACTGACTTTGTTTTGTTTTGATGTGCATTGGTGTTTTGTTCACCATATGAGTGTGTTGGATGCCCTGGAACTGGAGTTGCAGTTGTCAGCTGCCATGTGGGTGCTGGAATTTGAACCCAGGTCCTTTGGAAGGGCAGCCAGTGCTTGCTCTTAACCACTGAGCAATCTCCAGTGCTTTGCTTCCCCGTTCCCATGTGTTGAGTTCTTTTTGGCTGTCCTGGACTCGCTTTAGTAGACCAGGTTGGCCTCGAACTCAGCGATCTGCCTGCCTCTGCCGCCCTGAGTGCTGGATTAAAGGCATGCACTGCCAGTATGGAAAGTAATTTGGCAGAGCTGCTGATGGTGACACTCCTGTAATGTTAGGAAAGTTGGTTACCATGCAATTGGGGCTATCCTGGGTTACAGTCTAAAACCTGCCTCAAAAACAGCCAGGTGTGGGAGCAGGCCTTTAACCTCAGCATTCTGGGAGGCAGAGCAGAGCTCTGTATTCAGGTTCACACAGTGAGACCCTGTTTCAGATAAAATCCCCTGGAACATTGGCAAAGATATTTTGGTTTTCTTCTTGTTTTAAATTCATGTGTGTGCTGGAGAGATGGCTCAGCAGTTAAGAGCACTAGTTGCTCTTCCAGAGGACCTGGGTTCAATTCCCAGCACCCACAAAGCAGCCCACAACTGTCTGTAACTCCAGTTCCAGGGGCCCAGCACTGTCACACAGGTATACATGCACATAAAACACCATGACACATAAAATAGTTTAAAAAATTCATGTGTACATCTAGGACCATCTGTGTGTGTAGTGGGGAGGAAGTTGCTGCCTATGGCTGGCGCTACAGGTGGTTGTGAGCCGCCTGACCTGGTGCTAGGGACCAAACTCCGGTCCTCTGGAAGAGCAATAAGCACACTTAACTGCTGAGTTCTCTCAAGCCCATTGTCAAATGGTTGATTCCTGAGTTGTACTTTGTTTCATTTTGATTTGGGGGACAGGACTCTATGTAGCCCAGGCTGACCTGGATTCTCCTGCTTGGCCCCCTCAGTTCCGGGATCACTGGAGTGTCCTGCCATATCCAGGTAGCATGGTATTCTAAGATTCATCCATATTGTGCTATGTGCCCACATCACATTCCTTTGTTGGATAATACTGCATGGTCTGGATACATAAACTACTACCCATTTTACCTAAAGGAGGCTGGAGAGATGGTTCAGTGGTTAGCACTGGCTGCTCTTTCAGAGGACCAATTGTCAGTTCCAGCACTGACATGATGGCTCACAAATGTCTGCAGCTTTAGTTCCAGGGATCCGCTCCGCTCCGGCCTCTGAGGGCACTACAAACACACGGTGTGCAGACACAAATTTTTATGTGCGTAGGTGTTTTTCAGGCAAAACATCATGCACATAAAATTTTAAAAATAAAGGTTGAGGAGGCTGGAGAGATGGCTCAGTGGTTAAGAACACTGTCTGCTCTTCCAAAAGACCCAGGTTCAACTCCCAGCACCCACATGGCAGTACACAACTGTCTGTAACTCCGGTTCAAGGTGGTCTGACACCCTCAAACCAATGCACATAAAATTAAATAAAAAAAAAGGTTGAGAGAAAAATAATCAAATGGGAGAGATGGCTCAGGTAAGAACATGCACTGTGGGGCTGGAGAGAGGTCCCAGCAGATAAGAGCTGTCGGCTCCTCTAGAGGTCCTGAGTTCAATTTTCAGCAACCACATGGTGGTTTACAACTGGAATTTGGTGCCCTCTTCTGGCATGCAGGCACACATATAGAGCACTCATACATAAAATAAATAAATAAAAATCTTTATTAAAAATAAAAACCATGCACTGTTCCTGTCAAGGACTGGCATTCACAGTACCCATAAGGTGTGGGGGCTCAGCTGTCTTCCTGCTTTAGCTCCAGTGAATACGCACACACATAAAATCTGTAAAATTGAGAGGGTGGGGGTGGGGGCTGGAGAAATGACTCAACAGTTAAGAGCACTTGCTCTTGCAAAGACCCAGGTTCAACTCCCAGTGCCTACACGGCAGTTCACAATATCTCTTAACTCCAATTTCAGGGACTCTTGACACCCTCTTCTGGTCTCCATGCTCCGTGTATTCATGTGGTACATGTACCTGTAAGTAGGCACATACACAAAAATAAAAATAAATGAATAATTAACTGTGTAAGAACGTTAAATTAGGTGTGGGTTGGCAAGTAAAGGCACCTGCCTCCAAGCATGCTCACTTGATTTCAGTCCCTGGGACTCTCATGGTGGAAAGAGAGCCCAACTTCCACAAGGTGTCCTCTGACCTCAAGAAGAGTGTGCCGAACATGTGCACACCCCCCTTGTACACACTTAAATAAATGTAATAGCAATGAAAAAAAATCAGTGTGTGGCTAAACCCAGGCCATAAAATAAATCCATGATGAACTTAGCCTTCAAAAGTGGGGGTGGGTGACAGTTCTTTAATTAAAGAATTGTAAGTAATTTAAGATCAGCTCACTGAGTAGAACACACTGCCTCTAATAGTAGGCTGTGCTGGGTGACTCACTTCCCAGTGAATAGAATATGGCAGAGGAAAAACAGAAGTAACTAAGAAAGCCCATAGCACATGGCGTCATGGGTCCTCTGGTTGGGCACGACAAGAGCACCTCACCACAGAATTCTTCCAGAGGACTCATAGCCTCAGCCTAGACAAGAGAAACCTGTAACTGAATTAGATCTACAAAAATGCTCCTTGAATTGTCATATTCATGACATCAAAGACAAGACCGGAGAAGACTGAGGACATGTACCAGTGTCATTTCCTTTGATAAATATACCCCAGCAGCGGCAGATGGAGGTGGCAGGACACTGAGTGTATGAGGGTGCTTATGTTACCTTTAACTCACTCTCAAATAAACTCAACCGAAGGGATGTGTTTTCCTCCTGTCGGCCTGGCTTCTAGGTGTCTGTGGCATGCAGCCAAGAGGTGGCCATTCCACAGCTTCAGTCTGCAATGTTGGGACTAAGGACTTGAGCTCAGCCTTTTAGTGAAAACTGCTGTGATGCTGTGCCTCGGAGGGGATCACAGGATGAAGTGTTTAGCACCAGACAAGCTGCTGCTATTCTTAAGTCTGTTCAGTTCTTGTGCCAAGCATATAAAGGACAGCTGGCTGGAATCCTGCTGGAAACACGCTGGCGGTTGCTGGAGCATTCTCCTCACTTCCTGTGATGGAACACTGCGATTTGTCCTGTTCCCTGGTAACGGGATACAGTCAGCTGGGTCACTGAAAGTTCTTTCATGGTTGATTGGTTTTTGCATTGGTATTTTCTTTTCTTTTCTTTTTCAAGGACAGCTACGTTGTGGTCAGCTTGGACTCTAGCAGTCTATGGGCTTCTGAGGCAGATAATACAAGATGGCTGCCGCCCAGCACCACTGCTCCTGGCTGCCTGCTCACCAGACTTCATGAATGAGCTCTTTCCTAATTAGTCACCCCATTTTTCCTGTAGCCTGTGGAAACTAAGTCGAGGGGTTGGTGTGCTCAGTGGAGGGTTTAATAATATGGCAGGCCCACTGTTCATCTTCCAGAGCTGCTTTGTACCATTTAGTCACACCCTTTGCTTTTCCTTCTGGATAGAATCTAGTCTCTTCAGGGAATCTCCTCAGCTTTCGGTCTAGCATGGCTACACCCCGTGCTCCCGGTCGCTTCCTCTGCCCAAGCCAACCCTGGCTTCTTTTAGTCTCTAACTTTCCATTCCTGCTTTCAGCCTTTCTTTTCTTTTTTTAATCTCCCTCCCCTCCCCAGTTTCAGCCTTTCACCCACTCCTGCCCTGTGGGCATCAACCACCTTCTACTAGAACATGTTTTTCGAAGCTGGGCATGGTGGTGTACGCCTGTAATCCCAGCATTCTGGGAGGCAGAGGCAGGCAGATCTCTGAGAGTTCCAGGCCAGCCTGGTCTACAGAGTGAGTTCTAGGACAGCTAAGGCTACACAGAGAAACCTTGTCTCGAAAAACAAACAAGAAAGTAAATGACCAATAGGAATGGGCTGAACCACAGTTAACCTCCGTGTCTATAGCCATG
Source organism: Pachyuromys duprasi (assembly GCA_028658305.1). NCBI lineage: Eukaryota > Metazoa > Chordata > Mammalia > Rodentia > Muridae > Pachyuromys > Pachyuromys duprasi. The sequence continues at coordinate 131,491,987 of CM053764.1, forward strand.
GATTGTACCGGCTCATCTCTAGCAGGTTTGGTTCAGTGAAGACAGCCTTCCATGGAATTCGTGGAGTGGAAGAGAAGGCTTTTGGTGACCAGCATCTGCAGGGAGTTGAGAAGTGGATGGGAGTGAAATTCTGTTGTCTGAAAGAGCCCCAACTATGAGCACTTAGCCGTCTTCTACGGATGACCACCAGGTGGCAGCATTGTTATGCCAGGAAGCAGCCTGCCGAGCTGTGGTGCACAGCCATTTCCCTGGGCCTCAGCTTCTCCTCTTTTCAGAGAGGAGGTTAGAGCTGTGTAACAGCCGAAGAGTTCTTTCCGTTTAGCTGTAAACGCAGCAAGAAGGGTTTGGAGAGATGGTGCAGTTAACTACTAAGAGCATTTGCTGTTCCTAGCACCCACACGGCAAATCCCAAATGTCCGTTTTCGGGAATTCGACGTCCTCCTCTGACCTCAGCAGGTATCAGGGACTCATGTGGTGCACATACAGACAAGCAGGCAAACTGCTCACACACGTAATATAAAATAAAGTCTTTAAATAAAAGTGGGAGGTGAAGAGATGACTCAGCGGTCGAGAGCACTTGTTTCCTGCGGAGGACTGGGCTTGATACCCACCCAGTGCCCACATGGTAGCTTACAGCCATTCTCCTGACCTCTGAGGGCACCAGGCTCGAATGTGGTGCAGACATACGTGCAGGCAAGACATTCATACACACGAAATGAATCTTAAATTTTTTTTTTAAAGAGCTGCAAGAAACAGATGAAACCAGTGAGATTTAAATCTGTCTTCTTTCCTACTGAAAATCAGCAAAATCCACTAGAATTAGCACTGAAAGAAATATAACTCAGGGGTGGTGTAATGGACCAAAGCTCCTGCCTCACACCTAGCAGCCTGAGTTTAATCCCCAGAACACACAACAGAAGAAAACTGACTCCCAAAAGTTACCATTTGACCTCTCTCTCCACACCCATCACAGCACCTTGCATTCACACATAGTAACATAAAAAATTTAAAAATGCTCAATGCTGCAAATGCAAAAGTAAAAAAGTGTGTGCCTGCAATCCTAGCTCAGTAAGCAGAGGCAGGAGAACAGAAGTCGAGGCCAGTCTCAGCTACACAGTGCACTCAAGGCCAGACTGTGTCTTACAAAGGCCTACTCAGGACTGCGGGTATAGACCCAAGTGCCAGGACTAAAGGCGTGCACTACCATGTGAGGCTGAGTTTTAAACTTTTTACTTAATTTTATTTATTATCATTCTAGCAGAGTCTTGCCCTGACAGTAGGTGCTTGGTCTATGCAATCAGTGGAGCCTGCTAGCAGGGATTCCAAGCAGGGACTACAGGTTCTGGGAACAGACAGGCAGGCGTGTGGGGGCAGGAAGGGGGCCTTGAAGCTGCCCATCTCCCCCTCATGTATCTGGCAAAGTGGAGTTTGCCTGGCAGACAACCAGAGACTCTGTAAGGAAGCAATCATAATCTTAGGGAAATCATGCCTGTGCGATAAATCACAGCTTAGGGGCTAAGGAGAAAGCTCAGTGTGGAAAGTTGCCTTGCAAGCATGGAGACAGCTTTAATCAGAACCCACAGACACAAGCTGTGCCTTTCCTCTGGCCAGCCCACTGTCTTCCTAAGGAGCTGGGTGCCCACTGCTGTGGGAGTCTCCGTCTCTGTAGGGGACGCAGTGGCTGGGGAGCTTGGAGCTGAGACTGAGAGGGGAAGGGGTGGACAAATGCTGAGAGCCATTTCGGAGATGTGTGGGCCTATTTGCCTCATTCTCCCTCTCAAGCATCTCCCCAACTCATCATGAGCCCCAGAGAGGGCTGCCTGAAGAGATGGCCAGTGGCTAGGAGCTGGATGACCTTCCAGAGGACCCAGGTTCAATTCCCAGAACCCGTATGGTGGCTCACAACCACCCAAAGCCCTCTTCTAGCCTCCCTGGCCACTAGGCACATATGTGGTGCATAGGCATATATGCAAGCAAAGCATCCAAACACACAGAACATACTGGTGAAAAACCGTGTAAGAAAGATGGCTCAGAGAGAGTAAGGGGCCTATTTGAGGCAGTGTGCATGGCGGGCCCCACAATCAGCTCTCCAGACAGACCTGGCCTCGCACGCCTGCTTCTCGCTTCTCTGCTTCCTGTACTTAATACTGTTCTCCTCACTCAGTACCACGGAGAACCACACAGCTCCAGTGACAGGAAAGTGAGAAAGCACATGGGAGTAGTTTATATGGCACCAAGGAGGTGGCATGAGCTTTCCAGAAGGGAATGCCAGCCAGAGCTGGCCTGTGTGAGTCCACAGTTCTGCCTGACCCTCTGATCCTCTGAACAGCATTGGGGAATGAGGCACGGGGATGTTCTGAGTTCTAGGAGCAGGAACGAGGAGGGTGGGAGACATCTTGGTTGGCTGCTGGGAAAGACACTCCAGGCCCAACTAGAGCTGTTCCTGTGCCCTCCTGGCAGGGTCTATGCTCTATTTGTGAGGTCCCCTCTTTCAGCCCCCATTCCCTACCTCACTGTTTTCCTAAGAGACAAGCAGATCCCACACTGGAGTTACTTAACATCACCCCTGCTGTTCTCATCCCTCGCCCCCGCCCTTGTCAATGTCACCACTGAGTGTGTGGCCCAAGTCCAATGGGCATTTGCTGTGCTTGCCTGGCTTGTGCTCAGGACAGTATTTGGTGTGGCTGACCATTCCCTCTTCTGGGTTTTTGTGAGGATTCCTGAGTGGGCCCTGTCCCCTCTCCCATCACTGCTCAGGTCTACTTTTCTACCCAGTCTCCTGGCAGAGGCTCCCTCCTCATTCCTGCAGGGTGACAGCTCACAGATGGCCTGATCATTCTTCTGAAGTTCCAGCGTGGTATTTGCCCTCCATTGTCTATTCCACGTCCCAGGTGTGCACACAGCTGTCAGAGCAGAACCCAGGTGGAGCAAAACTCTGGGGCCCACCTATTTCCACTGTCCCAGCCCTCCCTATCCCAGGGAATGCCATCACCATGGACACCCATGCTCACCTCTCTCCCTTCCTCTCCTCCCGAAGGTCTCCCTATCTCCATGAATCTAGCACCATCTCTCAAGTCCCTGGCTCCCTCTGTAGCCCCCTTGGACCTATATGTCATCATACATCTACTTCCAACACTAAGCAGACCCAGAACCTTTATGCCCAGGGCCTCCTATAGCTACTATTGTTTTTTAAAAATAATCCAGCAGAGACTCAATGCTCAAGATTTGGATTGGTAATATCCAAAATGTGTCCCCCCTTCTCCCTGGGTGGCTCCCTGCACTCAGACGCACAACACTTCTTTCTGTTCCTCAAATACGGCAAGGACTTTCTGCTTTTATAAATAACATCACCTTCTCTGTCACCCAAGCAAAAAGACTCAGTGAAGTATAGATCCCACTTTCTATCTCTGTTGTCAGGCCAAGGTGGCACGCACGTGACCCTGGACTCTTCCCTCTATTCCTCCTTCCAAATGGGAACCCCTCACCAGCAAGGCCTCCTGAAGGCTTCCTGGCCTCGACTAGCCACAGACTCCTGATTTCCAGGTCCATTTCTGGCCCCTGAAACCTGAGCCACAGCTGTACCTGGTTTCTACACAGACTCACCCGTTACCCCACCAGGACTCCAGTGCCTCCAAGGGCCTCTGGGGCCTCCTGGCCCTGCTGCTTGTCCATTTCAGTGCTGGCGTAGAATTGCTGTCCCACCAGTACTGTTGAATGAATGAGTCCCAGAGGAGTGATTCGGGAGTTGTCCAGAGGATCATGCCCTCTTCCTGCCTGCCAGATGGCACCTCCCTCTGGGGAAAAGTTGAGGAGCCCTGGGTTGTAAGTTGCTTATAGAGTATACATCGGTGGGAAGACCTTAACAGTGACCTGGACTCAGCAGCCCCTTCATCTGGGTGGGAATAAGTAACTCTCGCTCCCAGAAACGGCATGGCTACCTACAGACCTCTTGTTACAGAGCCTCTCTAGCGTGTCTCCCCTTTGACCATCACAGCTGTCCCATGAGGCCCTGCAGCTGTCTCAGACTCTCAATGCAACAAATGTGGCCAGTCTTCCAAAGTTCTGCTCAAGGCCTCTCCCAGCTGCTTGCACAGTAGAGCCAAAGTCATGTGGATGCTGATGGAGCCATGCTACTAGCTCCCTGGCTGTTCTTCCAGCCACAGCAGCCACAGTATCACCATGTAGCCTTTGCTCTGGCTAGAGCTTGCTTTCTGCAGACAGGCTGTGTATATTTCCTTAACCTCCTTCAAGCCTAAACTGGTCTTGTCAATCAGGGCCCATTCACTTCCTGTGAACACAGCAACCTGTCCCCATCCTGCTTCTTTAGAATTCTTTTTTTTTTTTAATGTGGCAACGCTTACCTCTATGTAACATATAATTTGCTTGTTTTCCTGCCTCTAAGGTATATCTCTGTATGGACAGGAATCTCATGTCCTTGTGTATCCCACATACCTGGATCAGTGCCAGGCACAAAGTAGATACTCAATAGAGATTTATTGAACAAATGATTAAGTAAAGGAAGAGATGATGTTCACTTGCCTGGGCCAGATATACCAGATACAGGGTGTACTGTCTGGTTTTGTGTCAACTTGACATAAGCTAGAATCATCAGAGAGGGCAGAGCCTCCATTGAGAAAATGCCTCCAGGAGAACCAGCTGTAGAGCATTTTCTCAATTCATGATCAATGGGGAAGGGCCCAGCCCATGGTGGGTAGTACTATCCCTGGCTGGTGGTCCTGGGTTCCATGAGAAAGCAGGCTGAGCAAGCCAGGGGAAGCAAACCAGTAAGCAGCACCCTTCCCTGGCCTCTGCATCAGCTCCTGCCTCCAGGATCTTGCCCTGACTTCCTTCAATAACGAACAGCAATATGGAAGTGTAACCCAAAAATACCCTTTCCTCCCTAACTTCCATTTTTGATCGTGGCGTTTTGTCCCTGCACTAGAAACCCTAAGCTGGGCAGTGGTAGCACACGTCTTTAATCCCGGCACTTGGGAGGCAGAGGCAAGCAGATCTCTCTGTGTGACTGAGGCTAGCCTGGTCTACAGAGTGAGTTCCAGGACAGCCAGGGCTACAGAGAGAAACCTTGTCTTGAAAAATAAAATGAAGAAGAAGAAGAGAAGGAGGAGAAGAAAAGATAGAAAGGGAGAGAGCAAGAGTGAGAGAGAGAGACAAAGAAAGAGAAACCCCCTAAGACACAGGGCTAGATGCCAGCTCTGTTCCCTCCCCAACAGAACACCTTTCTAAGCCTGGAGAGATGGCTCAGTTAAGAGAGCTTGCTGCTTTTTCAGAGAACCCAAGTTTGGTTCTCAGCACACAGTCACCATCAGTTTTTCTTTTGGCAAGAAACAGCCTCCATTTTACCAGTTATAAATGTGGGATTTGGAACAGGTTAGTCAGGACCTCCATGCCTTAGTTTCCCTGACTATAAAATGGGTGTGCTAGGGTTGACACTCTCTTCAGGTCTCCTTGGTCAACACATTTGTGGTACACATAAATAGAAATAAAATTAGTTCTTCTTTAAAAATTGCATCTTTACAGATGTCTTGTCAGGGCCAAAGGCGTACTGGGCTCTCGTAAGGTCTTTATACAGTCACCTCCTTGGGAGATGATACATCAGATTTGCCTGAGAAAAGATCTGCTGAGGTGGCCTCGAGACTCAGACCCAGGAGCAGAATGCAGAGAGAAAGGTCCTAGGACACTCTCACTGCTTAACTCACCCAAAGTAAACCGGAAGGAAACTACACTTCCAGGAGCCTTAGTGCCCAGGCTAGGGAAAGGCAGGCATCTCAGGAAGTCACTCAAACTATCTCACGGGTGACAGCACAGGACTAAACTTCAGGAAGAAGAAGGAGAAGAAGGTCCCCTCTTTCTCTTTTAAGCAGTACCAAATATTATGTCAGGTCCCATAGTTAGTGAACAAATCTGTAGGAAAAAAAACCATATCACTGAGCAGACTAAGACTCAGGCTTACTTTCTCCTTGTCAGGCACATGTGCACTCAGTCTGTGCAGCAGCCCAAGTAGATAGGTCTTAGTGTACCCATTTTATAGGTAGGGAAAGTAAGGCATGGAGGTTGACTAACCTGTTTCAAATCCCACATCTGTAATTGGTGGAATGGAGGCTGTTTCTTGCCAAAAGAAAAACTGATGGCAAGAATTTCTCTAAGGATCAAAACAGCCTCTTATGCCTATACTGTAGAAGAGCCCACCTCACATATCAGTATAACTATGCGGTAGCATTGAGGAGAGAGAGAAGCAGGCAGATTTCCCTAAGTCCAGTTCACATAGGGTTCCAGGTCAGTCACAACTGTATGGGAAGACCTTGCTAAAACAACAAATAAACATAAGGAAATTGCTATTTAGCCAAGAATGGCCTTGAACTTTTTTTTCCCCTTTGTTTTTTCAAAGCAGGGTTTCTCTGTATAGCCCTTGCTGACCTGGGACTCTCTCTCTGTAGATCAGGCTAGCCTTGAACTCAGAGCTCCACCTGGCTCTGCCTCCAAGTGCTGGGATTAAAGGCGTGTGCCAGCATGCACAATGCCTTTGAACTTCCAACCATCCTGCCCCTACCTCTTAAATGCTGGAACTACCAGCACGGTGGTTATTTATGGGGTTGATGAGGTCTTCCCTAGACACATTCTACCTTTTCCTTTCCTTCCTTGTCTCCATAAAAAGCCTTCCCAGATCAAGCTGTTCACAACGGCCGGCAAATTATTCTATTGGGCTATGGCATTCATTGTTCTGCATGTGGCTCACAGGTTGTTCTAGGTTGGTCCTAGGACCTTCTGATGAGGTCAGGAGCTTGAGCATTTTGGGGAAAATAGATGCTGCCGAGCCGCCTGCATTTTCCCTTTTCCAGCCAGTCCTGGTGGAGACTCAGGCACTCTGCCATAGCTCCTGTGTGCTTCCCTCCTGACACGCTGTGGGGACCAGTTTCTGCTGCATGGACCTTGCTGGGTGGCAAAGGTCAGTTCCTTTTCTCCTTTGAGTCAGATTCTCCCCTACAACATTGGAGAACTGGATTCCACCTTACCTCCCGTGAGGGCATCACATCCAAGTCTTCCTGCTTTTGCTAACTGGCTCCCTCCCAAGCATGCAGGAGCCCCTGAAGCAGGGATCCCCCACTAGGCAGTGAGTCGGTATGATGCTTGGGGGCACTGTGACCTCTGGTCCTGCTAGCAGTACTGGAGGGATCCTGGGTGTTGGGACCCAACCTCCTGACTGGAATCAAGAAAAAAAAATGACCTTGGGTCAAAGTTACTTCCCAGGAACAAGGGTTTGTCTTCCTTTTTACCGTGATCAGCTCAGACTCTAATGATTTTTATACATTTTTTCTTTATTTTAAATTTAGTTTTACTTTGTGTCAAAGTCAAAAGTTAAAGTTACTTTGTATCAAAGTTAAACTAAATTTACCTAGTTTAAAGAATAAAATTTTTCTATAATGCTAAGGTTTTCTGTAAAAACAAACAAACAAATAAATAAATAACAGATCCTCAGGTCCTTTCCATACAGCCTTCAAACTTTCAGCACCTGTTTTTGGTTATTTACTTCCATGACTCTGAATAACTTTCTGGTACTGTTTCCTCTTGACTTTTTCACTTTAGACAGACATTTTTTGGATAGCTTTTGTTAGTTTGTTTTTTTTTCTTTGTTTTTGGCCAGGGTTTCTCTGTGTAGCCCTGGATGTTCCGGAACTCACTATGCCAACCGGGCTGGTATTGACCTCAGAGATCCACATGCCTCTGACTCCGAGTGCTAGGATTAAAGATGTGTACCACCACCGCCCAGCAGTTTGTAGTGGTTGTGGTGTTGATTTTTCATTTGCTTCTTTTCCTTTCCATGATTGTCACTGGAAGCTTATTTTTTGCTTTTGCGATAGTATTTCACTTCATAATCTAGGCCAGCACGGAACTTACTGTGTTGTTCCAGATTTGAGTCACACACAAAAATAAATAAATGCATTTTTAAAAAAGACAAAGTGAGCATCCATCTCATTTAATAATCCATGATTATTGATTGATTGATTGATTGATTCTTTGTGAGTTCCCCACTTATCTCCTCATCCCTTCATATCTGCCCTCCACTTTGTAACCTTCCCCCTGAAAGAAAAAAAAATCTTGTTTGTGGAAGCCGTAGTGTGTCACAGTATACCTTTGTTTACACATCTTCACTTGCAAATGTTCATTGCAATGAGTCATTGGTCTGATTCAAGGCGTTTGGCTTCTGCTGCTCTGTCAATACTCTGTCCTCACTGGGACTCCTCTAGGACATCCTGCCATAGCCCTGTGTCACGGGGATTCTGCCACCCTGGATTTGCAGAACCGTCCCTTTCACATGCTCCAGCAGCTCATAGATGGTGTAGATTCTGGGGTGGGCCAACTCAGAGCCCTGGATCTGGGCCTGGTGGTGGCTGAGTTGTTCAGCCCACCAGCCCTCCCACCCACACCACCGGAGCACACTCTCCAGCACTGTCCCAGCCAGCCCACCCAACATCACAGCCAGCACGGGGCAGGGAGAGCTCTCCCGATCTGCTGCCCTCAGGGACTGCTCCCTCACCTGTGAGGAGCTCTATTGTGCTTCTCAGTTGAGGTGTGGGGTCTGCTCCACTGAGTGCTGCAGTTGGTGAGGGCCAGCTCTCCCAACGGCCTGACACAGGTGGTGAAGGACAAGGGAGGGGAGGGAGTCTCTCCTTCACCCACTCCACAGCACAGCAGATGAGTGGAGGGACCAGCTCTTCCCATCTCGTGCCAACTCACCATGCCTTCGCATGCCTTCATGCCTGTGCTGCCCAGGTGAGCTGAAGGGTGTTTTATTGGCTTTTTAAAATGTATTTTAGTTTACGTGTTTCAGTGTTTTGTGGGCATGTGTGAATTTATACTGTGTGCATGCAGTGACCTGGAGGCCAGATAGGGGCATCAAATCTCTTGGAACTAGAGTTACAGGCTTTTGTGAAAGGCCGTGTGAATGCTGGAAATTGAACAAACCCTCTGGAAGAGCAGCAAGTGCTTTTAACTGCTAAATCATCTCTCCAGACCCCTACCCCTAATTGTCAGTCAATTGTTCTTTTTTGTTTTGTTTTGTTTTTTCTGAGACAGGGTTTCTCTGTGTAGCCTTGGCTGTCCTAGACTTGCTTTATAGACCAGGCTGTCCTCAAACTCACAGAGCTCAGCCTGCCTCTGCCTCCCCAAATGCTGGGATTACAGGTGTGTGCCACCATGCCTGACCAATTGTTCTTTTTTTATGTTTTGAAATTAAAATATGATTACATCATTTTACTTTTTTTATTTCCTCCTGCCAATCCTTCTCATTCCTCTTGTTAGCTCTCAAATTCATGGCCTCCGTTTCTTTAATTGTTTACATTATATATCCTAAATACATAAGTATGTAATATATATATATGTATATATATATATATATATATATATTTCTTTTCTTTTTTGAGACAGGATTTCTCTGTGTGCTCTTGCCTTTGTAGACCAGTGGACCAGGCTGGCCTTGAAATCACAGAGATCCTCCTGCTGCTGACTCCCTCCCTCCCTCGTGCTGGGATTATAGGCATGTACCACCATGCCCAGCTTTTAAAAGTTTTTTTTATTTTATTTTACATATATCAGTCCTCTACCTGCATGTACACCTGCATGTCAGAAGAGGGCATCAGATCCCAGTATAGATGGATGTGAGCCACCTGGAAGAGGCCCTCCTCCAGGTCCTCTGGAAGAGCAGGCAGTGCTCTTAACCACTGCGCCATCTCTCCAGCCCTTTATGTATATCTTAAATATATAAATACAACCTGCTTCGTCTGTATACTGTTTCATTATGTATATGATTTTAGGGCCCATTTGGTATTGGTTAACCAATTGGGGAGCTCTTCTCTGGGGAAGATTCTTTCTCCTGCTCTCAGCATTCCTTATTTGCCTGTAATTCTTTTTCAGTCCTTCCTTATTTGAGTCAGGGTCTTACTATGTGTAGCTCTGGCTGGCCTGGAACTCACTATGGAGGCCAAGCTGGCCTTGAACTCACAGATAACCTGCTTTATCTACTGTATGCTGAATAGTGGGATTAAAAGTGATCAGCTAAATCAGGCTTTCTTCCTCTTCTTCCTCTACTTTTTGTTTTGTTTTTCAAGTTATTGTTTCTCTGTGTAGCCCTGGCTGTCCTGGAACTCACTCTGTTGATCACGGTGGCCTTGACCTCACAGAGATCTGCCTGCCTCTGCCCACCAACTACTGTTATTAAAGGCATATATCACGGCCCAGCTATCTCTCTCTGCTTAACAGCAGATGCAATGTAACCAGCTGCTTCATAGTCCTACAGTAATGCCTTCTCTGCCATGATGGACATGAAACTGTGAGCTTAGATAAACTCTTCTTTCCTCTCTTAGTCACTTTTCTCAAGGATGGGATAAATCATTGATGCGATAACATACCTGACAGAATCAACTTAGGAAGGAAGCGTTTATTTCGGCTTTCAGTTTGCTGGTGCCAACCAGCATGGTGAGTGAGTCCTGGTGCCAGGACCATGAGGCACTTGGTCACATTATATCCACAATAGGAAGCACGGAGCAATGAGTGCCACCACTTAGCTCCTTTTCCTTTTCCTTCTGTCTGGGACTTCAGCCCATGGAAAGGTGTCATGTACATTTAGGGTGGATCATTGCCCCTCAATTAATATAATCTGAAAAATCCTGTACAGACCTGCCTGGAAATTTGTCTCCATGGTGATGCTAAAGCCCATCAAGCTGACAAGATTAATCATTAACTTTCTTTCTTTCTTTCTTTTTCTTTCTTTCTTTCTTTCTTTCTTTCTTTCTTTCTTTCTTTCTTTCTTTCTTTCTTTCTTTCTTTCTTTGTGTGCGCTGGTATTTTGCCTGCATGCATATTTGTGAGAGGTGTTGGATTCCCTGGAACCAGAGCAACAGAGAGCTGCCATGTGGATGTTGGGATTTGAACCTGGGTCCTCTGGAAGAGCAGCCAGTGCTCTTAACCGCTGAGCCATCAACACTTTCTGAAGTTACTTCCGTCATGTACTTTGTCACAGTAATGAGAAGCTAACATACACATCTGTCATGGTTTGCCTCAGTGAAGATTCCAGGATGGAAATGATTTTTCCCAAAGGGTTTTGAAAGTATTACTCCATTATTTGTGGTTTCTATTGTCATAATTTAGAATCCTAAAGACATTTTGACATCATAATCTTTGTGTATGTCTCATTTCTCTTTCTGAAGATTTGCAGAATGTTTTTAGTCTTTTGTTTTTTGTTTTAGATTTATTTATTTTATTATTTATAGTGTTCTGCCTGCATGTATACCTGAACGCCAGAAGAGGGCACCAGATTTCCTTAGAGATGGTTGTGAGCCACCATGTGGCTGCTGGGAATTGAACTCAGGACTTCTGGAAGAGCAAGCAGTGTTCTTAACTTCTGAGCCATCTCTCCAGCCACATGTTCTTAGTCTTTACTTTTCTGAAACTTCATGATGATATGCATTGGTATAAATTATTATTATTGTTGTTGTTTTAAGATAAGGTTTCTCAGTATAGCCCTGTCTGTCCTGGAACTCACTCTGTAGACCAGGCTGGCTTTGAACTCAGAGATCTGCTTCCCAAGTGCTGGGATCAAAGGTATGTGCCGCCACTACCAGTCTTTGAATTATTTTTAATTTTTTATTTTTTTATCCTGTTCTTGGTAGTAACAGGACCCTTTCAGTTTGGAAATTTAAGTTCTGGGCTTCTGGGAATTGTGTTGAATTACTTCACTGGTAATTTATTCCCCGTCTGTTTTTTTCAGTTCTCTGTTTCTGGAACTCTGGCACATGGCTGTTGGCCTTCTTAGGTTGGTCCTTTAGTTTGTTTTGTTTTGTTGAGACATGGTTTCTCTTTGCAGTCCTGGTAGTTCTGGAACTCTCTGCAGGCTGAGTGCTGGTGTTAAAGGTGTGTGCTGACCCTGCCCACTCTCATTACTATTTTTTTTTTTTTTGTCTTTCTCGCTGATGTTTTTCTTTTGTCTTTCTCAACTATCTTAGAAATTGGAAAAGAAAAGCTTTCATTGCTTATTGGAATTTCATATGATTATTGGTTAATATTTGCCTTTAAAGTTTTATTTATTTACTTTATGTACATGGGTGTATTATCTGCATGTATGTCTATGAATCATGTGCATGACTGGTGCCCTCAAAGGCCAGAAGAGGGTGTAAAATCCCCTGGCACTGGAATTACTGTGAGTTGTGGTTACAAAGAATAGTGAGCCATTATGTGGGTGCAGAGAAAATCATGGTTTCTGGGAACGGAGCAAGTAGGTATGTGAAATAAGTCCCTGACACAGGAATGTCTGTTGTAGTGTTGGGTGTGCCGTTCTCTTGAAGTACAGAAGCTATTCAGACCCTATCCATTGAGTTTTTATGGAAGTTCTGTTTATGATGATATGTTTAAGTTATTTGCTAATGCTCAATCTTTACCCTTCTCCCCTCTGAAAAGAGTTCAAGTTCTCATGCTCTCATCAGATGGTTGGACCCTCTGGCAACAAGCCTCCATCCTAGCTAACATATAAAAATATACTCTTGGCGAGGGATGTAGATCAGTTGGTAGAGTGTTTGTCTATCACGGAAGAAGCCCTGGGTTCAATTGTTGTGGGGATCTTTGTGAAAAACCAATGAGAATGGCTCCCAAAAGACCTTGATACCGGGTCCAGTTTCTGTCCTCATTTTATGTTCCCAAACTACGAGGTGGGAGGGTCAGAAAGTAAGATTTTGACAGAAGCACACATGGCAGTCAGCAGGTTGTTAGGGCCAGCAACCCATTCTTTCAGCTATTTCTCCAGGTTTTTCCGTTTCATGTAGCAAGTAAAGTCACTCTTGGCAAATAGGCAGTACGAGCAGTGTGTTATATAAATCACCAAATAAACCAACAGATTAATATTCAATAATAATAACTGGCCTTTTCTATCTTATTCTACTTCACAGTTCTGAGCACTGCATAATCTTGGTGTGGTGGTACACATGTGTAACCCAGCACTCAGGAAGCGGAGGCAGGAGGATCAGAAGCTCAAGCTACTTAGTGAGTTTAGGGCCAGCCTGGACTACATGAGGCCCTCTCTAAAACAACAACAACAACAACAAAATGCCCTTACAACTCTAAGATCCCAAGGCCTTAGTGGTTCTTTTGTCAGAGACCAAAAACAGGGACTAAAGGTCTTTCTTAACATATCACACTGTAGGCACAGATGTGGCTGATAATGCCTTGTCAGTGCAGTTAAATCTTTTTGGCACCCTTTTCCAGCCTCTCTTTCCTCACTCCCTGTCACACATTCTGAGCCCTGGGAAGCAGAAGAAAATGGCTAAGAACCTGGGTTCCAGCCAGCCCTGCCTGCATATATGAGGGCAGTCACACATGGTCTCTCTCCACTGCAGTCTCCACCTGAAGCACAGAAGGCACAGTCCTCTAACAAACTGTAAAGATCCTATAAGGCCTGACCAGTTATGATTTGATCACAGTGCCTCACAAGCATGGCTTAGTCCGTGACAGCAAATATTGGCATGAGAGCCTTCAACCATGGACATTACCAAGTCTAACCTTCATCTCCAACATGGAGATGACAAGCAGATCAGAGAGTAGAAGACTTGTCTAAGCCCCTTTCTTTCTTCATTTATCCACAGATAAAGGGTAGACAAAAGCACGTTCTGCTTCAAAATGTATTTTTTGTCTAGGGAGATTGCCTGTTTCTAGAGCCATCTAAAAAGCCTTATGAATCCAGAGGTCTGCCTAGAAACAAGTGATGAGAGTCCTGGTCAGCCAATGGGATAATGCAGACTGCTTCCTACCTGCTTAGGGACCTTTCCCCCCTCCCCATCCTGTCCAGGGAGGGCAGCTTTTGAGTGAGTGGGGTATTTCCACATTTGTGGCTTTCACTTCCATATCTGCCATGTGGGCGGAGTGACCTGCTGTGGACGAATCAGATTCCTTCCAGCATCAGCTTCAAGAGGTGATCCCAGGGCTCAAGGGTCCCAGACACACAGCAGCAGCAGCAGCAGCAGCAGCAGCAGCAGCAGCAGCAGCAGCAGCAGCACCTGTGAGGAAGACTAGAACCATGGACGACCAGCGTGATCTTATCTCTAACCACGAGCAGCTGCCCATGCTGGGCCAGCGTCCTAGAGCCCCAGAAAGGTATGTGTGAATCCCAGCAGAGAACCTTCAGTTCTGGAGGGCACAGAATGCAGGCCTGGACAGGCACACTGCGCTGAGTCGCAGGAAGGCTGCTCTGAGTAGCTCACACACGAGTATTGACTTTGAGTGATTTTATTTTATTTTAGTATTTTTATTAGACAGGGTTTCCCCATAGAGTCCTGGATTTCTACATAATGAAATTCATTATGTAGACCAGGCTGGTCCTGAATTTATAGAGACCCACCTGCCTCTGCCTCCCACTTTCCCCCCCAAAAGTCCATTTGCTTTTCCTAGCCTCAAATTTGGAAAAGGTTCCAATGCCAGTGGGGAAACCATTTCTGAGGACAGTAGAAAGAACTGGTCACAGTCTTCCATAACTGCTAGACGAGCCCAGATAAGCTGAGCCTCGACATTCCTGAGCCCACACCTGAAACAGGACGAGCCTTGCTGTGTGTGGAGGGAAAGGGTGATGGCTGCCATCTCAGCAGCTGCTCAAGGAGAAGGAGCTCCTGTTACACGTGTGGAAGGGGCTCAGCCCTGCTGTGGGTCAGACCCATCTACTAGCCTCTTTGCAGCAAGAGGCCGCCAGAGTCGTCCAGAGAGCCCTGTGCTCCTCTCCCAGCCCCCCAAATGACCTCAGCCTTATGCCTCCCACTCCAAAAATCCCGAACAGGGTCAGAACTTACTTACCCTTTTGTCCTGCTTTTCCCCCACCCCCACACTGCCACACCTGATTTGCTGTCTATGGGGAACTAAAAGCAGATGTGACATCAGCTGTTGCCAGGCAGAAAGGGGTTTGAGAGAGGCTCTGGGAGCAAGCACAAGAATTGTGTTCTGGAAAGAAGGTAACCAGATATGGATTATTACAGCAATGGTTGCAAGGGCAACTCTTACTGCCGTAATAGATGACCACAGGAAAAAAAAATCACAGCCTCTTTCTGTGTCCCATGGCTTAATAGCAAAGGCTATGAGAACGGTCTATCTTTTGTATACTTCCCACAGATTCTCAGATGCTCTGACCATCACTGTAAATAATAAGCAAGTTACAGACTCTATCTTAATTCTTACAATTACTGTAGCTAGGAATTGGACATTTTTATTATCTCCTCCTGCCCTTGCCTATTTTGTTGTTGTTTTTAAAGACTATGTATCACTATGTAGCCTGGGCTTGTACTCACAGTGTAGACCAGGCTGGCCTTGAACTAACAGATTTCCTTACCTCTGCCTCCTGAATGTTGGGATTAAAGGTGCACACCACCATGGTTGGCATTATTACACAAAAGGAATTTGAGCTCATCTTTTTGAGTAGGTTCTGGGTTCTCTCAGCTGGTGAGTGTGGGACATAGCACTTGAACCAGGAGTAGTCTGAGTTTATTCTCCTATCTGGGTCTTTTAGAGGCCTCACTTCTGGAGAGGGCATGTGGGAGCCCTCTGAGGTCAGCCCACTCAGTGAGGCCTGTGTTCAGAGAGGGTGCCTCCTCATCAGATCCAGGTCTCATTTCACTTGTTCAGTTCCTGCTTCTGAAGCTCTCAGGCTGTTGCCCACAAGGTTTGATTTGGGGCATTTTTTGTGAACACTTCTACCTGGCAACATGTGTGTCATGATTCCTGAGAGTTCTGGTTGGTTTCTAACTTTAGCCAACTACTTTTTTTTTTTTTAATTACATAAAGGAGGAAGTACAAATGAGGAAGTAAAACCAAGAGGTGACACAGTAGCCACTCAATCAGAACCAGGGCCCAGCCAATCTAGAGGCACAAACGGGCTGGGTGTGATGGTGTGTATGCCCATAATCTCAGCATTTGGGAGGTGGAGGCAGGAGGATCAGGGGTTCAAGGCCAGCCTCGGCTATAAGAAACCATCTCAAAAACCCCCAAATAATAATAAATGTAACAAAACAGGAAGGAGGGCAGAGGCTGGAGTTGAAATCTAGCCTCCCGGAGGGGAGTGTTGTTATTGATAGCGGCCTCCCTGAGGGTAGCATTATTGAGAGAGGTGTGTTAGGTGTGGAGCCGGAGTTTCATCTCTGTGTTAGTTAACAAGGTCTCATTCCAAGCTCTTATCCTGCTTCACACGAAAAGTGTCAACCTGTTCATGGTCATGGTCGCAGTTAGGCAAGCCTAAGAGCCAGGAAGCCACCTACGGCTATCTGCTCTCATCTTCAATACAACCTGGGTGCTCTGCCATTCCGAAAGGTTAAGTTCAGCAAGGGGAGGGGTGTGGATTCCCCAGCCTCATGTGGTAGGAGGTAGAGCTGGAACTAGATCTGAGTATGGGCTGGTAGAGGGTTCAGGGGTTCCATGAGTCACGCAGTAGATAATAAAGCTTGGACCTTGAGTCCAAGCTACATCTGCCTTCAGAAGGCCGAGAATTTTAACTTATGCTACATCCTGTCTGCTCTCCCTTCCCCCAACAAAGAGTTTTTCCTTTCTCCTTCCAAAAGAAGTCCTCTTAGGCCAGTCCTTAGTTTAGGAAATACAGAGGGTTGGCAAGCACAGAGCCAATGAGAATTAGCTGTGTCTGTGACATCATAAGTTACTAGATAGACATGTCTTCTGGAGTTTCCTAAATCACACTTCCTGGTTGTTGGAGAAGGCAAGACGGTAAACTCATCATGAGAATTTCTAATGGAGTCTGTCATAGTCTGAGCCCATGTTACTATAATAGAAAACCACAGACTGGGTTATTTATGTAGATTTAAAAAATCCGGAGACTTATTTCCCACAGTTACAGAAGCTGGAAATTCCAAGATCCAGGTGCTGGCATCTGAAGACGAAGTTTCTCTCTGTGTTGTAAATATATGGCAGTGGAAAGACAGGGACCAACTCCCTCTGCTAAGCTTCTTACAAGGATGTCTGACTCCACTCACAAAAACACTTGAATTTCATAAAGGGAACATGTTCAAACAACAGCAGAGTCCCAGACCGCTAGTTCTTCCCACCCAAGGGGTGACTGGGGAATGGACAGGAACTCTCAGGGTCCCGAGTTCAGGATCCTTATGTTCCATACTATAACATGTGCACATACCCCAAAACATTATTCAAAGCCACAAACTGTAAGGAGTCACTGAGGTCTGAGGGGCTGGCCACCCAGGAACATGAGAAATTCCTCCAGGCCCAGGACCTGTGTTGCTGTTGAACTTCTCTCGGGTGGACGTCACTCTAAGATGCTGTGCTTGCTACCTAAGTACGTGGACCCGATTTTAAATCTCCATCACCCATTTGAAAAACAAGCACCTGTGATCCTGGCGTTGGGGAGGGAGAGACAAGAGCACCCCTAGGGTTTGTGGGTGAGACGGTCTAGCTGAATTGTTGGGCTCCAGGTTCAGTGAGAGACCCTGCCTCAAAAAAATAAGGTGGATAATAATTGAAGAAAAAAACATCTAAAGTGGACCTCTGGTCTCCACATACATGTGCACCCATATGTACAAGTACATGTAGGCATGTATGTGTACACACACATGTGTTGGGGGAGAACAAAATTTTAGAATTGCTGTGGTGAGGGTTATTCATGACCTGGGACACTACTGAAGATCTGTTCAGATTCCAGGGACTATGGGACAGAGGGACTCTGAAGGGGGGGCTGCCTGACACAGTTCCTCCCCACTCCATGTGTAAAATGTCTAGGCTCCACTTCTCTTTTTCACGTATGCACATCATCACATTTCCTTCCCTTTTCTCTTTAAACCTGATGTCACTGCCGGGACTGTAGATGGCATTGGGGATGAAAGCCCCTCTTCCTCTTACGTAGTAAATTCACCTATCTTTTTCTGCCAACTGAACAAATAAAGAAGGACACATATAGAAACAGACAAAACCAAACCCATTTTCCCTGAGGGCAGCTCTGCTCCTCAGTCTCCAGGGCAGAGGAGCCAGGGGTGAGGGGAAGCCGCTCCACTTTACCCGTCACTGCACAGATGGACAGCAAAACCCAGAGGAGGCAAGGAATTGGGCTCATTCCTCAAACTGAGCTTGGGCCCCAGGTGGATCTGCTTTCTTCCTGGGAAAGACAATGGTGGTCAGCAGGAGGGAGGGATGCATGTGCACCTCTATAGCTAGGGTATTGGGAGGGTTTGATGTAAGTGTGAGAGGGCATGGTGGGGCATGCGTTGCCACCCCAGCTAGCTGACAACTCCAGATAACGCTCACACTCCAATCCCCACAACAGGTGCAGCCGCGGAGCCCTGTACACGGGCCTTTCTGTCCTGGTGGCTCTGCTCTTGGCCGGGCAGGCCACCATGGCTTACTTCCTGTACCAGCAGCAGGGCCGGCTGGACAAGCTGACTGTTACCTCCCAGAATCTGCAGCTGGAGAGCCTTCGCATGAAGCTTCCTAAGTGTGCGTGCTCCACCTGTCCTGACCAACCTCACTAGCCCTCACCTCACAGAACCCATTCCTCCATCTAGCCCCCCCACTCATCTCAGGGTCTCAGATTTTACCCCTGGGTGTCCCACTCCCTCGGATCCAGACTCATGCTGTCCTCCCTGTCCCACAGCCGCCAAACCTGTGAGCCAGATGCGGATGGCTACTCCCTTGCTGATGCGCCCGCTGCCCATGGAAGACATGCTTCATGGGGTAAGGAAGGGAATACTACCTGGCATAGGCAGAGGGCAGCCACCAAAGGGTAACAGCTGACAAGGAAGCGAGAGCTTAACTGCTGGGGAGAAGGGCTCACCTCAGACAGGCTTGCCAGGGCGACGGAGGCCAGAACTCCTGGGGCTGCTGTGACGGGGAGAGGGCAAATCCCAAGGCTTGCAAAGTACCTCCTAATCGTCCACAGTGTCCTACAGTCCCTCACCTCCTCCGAGCCTTTGATAACAATAATGCTGTTACTCATAAAGCTGCTATTGCTACTTTATCCAGGGAAGCACACAGCAACTGGACAGTGCCGAATGGTCAGTCAGCCCTGAAAACATACATAAAGGTAGCCTGACACGGACTGAATATAAATGTAGATCAATAAACATATATGTAGGCAATACCAATGAATGAAAAATGAGGACATGAATTTGAAGGAGAGCAGGAAGGCGCATATGAGAGGATTTGGGGGGGGGGGCAGAATCTGCTATTGGAAAGGCCCTGTGCTAGTCTGACCAGTGAGGACACAGAGGCACACAGGGAGTGAGTAGCTGGTCCTCCCGTGTCAGGCGGTGGCAGATCTGAGCTGCTGAGTGCATGAACCTGACTCTTAAGAGTCCAGCTGCTGGCCTGTGTTGGTAGCCCTGTTCCTTTTCCCACAGCCCGTGCAGAATGTTACCAAGTACGGCAACATGACCCATGACCACGTGATGCACCTGCTCATGGTGAGTGTCAGAGCCAGTGGGCAGTACCCTGGTCCACTCGGGACTGTGCCCCTTGCTCACATGCCAGGCTCACTATAAACTCAATACATGCTTACCCCAAGGAATAAAAGGTGCCCCTTAAATGCTATAGCCTCCTCCCCTCCTTGAGATAAGTGACTACATGGTCCGGAACTGGCTATGTAGACCTGGTTGGCCCTCAACTTGAAATTTGCTTTCCTCTGCCTTTTGAGTGCTGGGATTAAGTGTGTGCATCACAAGGCTAGACCACGGTCTCCTCATTTTTTGAGGTGGAAAAATTAAGGTCCAAGTCTTGGATGTGATTTGGCCATGATACCCCAATTTACTTCCCACATTAATATTGTGCATGCCTGCTCTGTACTAGGCACTATGCCTGGTTCTTGGCCTACAACAGAGAATAACCTCCCGCAACAGACCAGTGAGCAGGTTTGCTGTAAGTGCATCTGGCTGTGTGAGGACAGGCAGAGGACCTAGTTAAAGATGAGACCTTTGAAACAGTCAGGTGTCTGTGAAGAGAAAACTGGAGGTACTGGGAAAGCTGGCCTGGACCCTGACAAGAGCTACACAGCTGGGTGGTCCTCACCCTGTTCTCCATCACTGAGGCCAGGGTCCAGACCTGGTATGGCCAACATCCATTCCTCAGAATGAAGACCTGGGGACATGGGTGCACATGTCCCCTTGCCTATCATGATATTCGTTGAAACTTTCCCCTTGCCCTGCCCCCCCCCCCCCATTCTGCAGAGATCTGGACCCCTGACTTACCCACAGCTGAAGGGGACCTTCCCAGAGAATCTGAAGCAACTTAGGAACTCTATGGATGGTCTGGACTGGAAGGTAAGAGCTTCTCTTGGAATTTCCTCTTTCCACAGTAGCCCCAGGACTAGAAAGAGGTGAAGGGTGGACTAGGGCAGCTGTTCTCTGGAAGCTAGAGGACCCTCTAACATCCACAAAGTCCCTGTGTCTCTTTAAGAGGCACCTGGCTGCTGCTGGACTCCAGGGGCCAAGCCTGTCTGATCCTCACAGGGTGAGGTCTGATAGGGTAGGGCGTTGACTCCTGATCCTGACCACCTGCCTCTGTTCTTGCTAGGTCTTCGAAAGCTGGATGAAACAGTGGCTCTTGTTTGAACTGAGCAAGAACTCCCTGGAGGAGAAGCCCACTGAGACTCTGCCTAAAGGTACCAGGATGGGAGCTCCGGCTTGTTTCAGGATTCATTCTCTCAGCTCACTGTCTCTTCTTGCCTGTTACTTCAGAGTTTGGCAGCCCTTACACCCTGTCTGTGGGTCTGTTCTTTCACACACATGTCCATAGAGTACTCTTGTCTCTCTGTCTTGGAGCAAAACCAACTCAAAACATACTAGGCAGGAGGAGTCCTTGGAAGGACACCACCCCAGCACTACATCAACACGAGGAGGCAGAGGGCCACAGAATCAGCAAATGCCCACAGAGCCCTGGGTACTTCTCACCTCCCCAGCAAGGCCAGCACAGAGGAGGCTTGAGACCTATGGCACTGGGGGAATGCCTTGTTTTTACCTTGGTGCTGTCCCTAATTTGCTGTGCAGTGCTGGATAAGCCTGTCCAACTGGGCTTCCGTGTCCCACAAGTGGAAGGCTAGTGGCCCATTCTGCCCTGGACCTGTTTCTCCGATATATACAAGAGACCTTACATGCTATCTCAATTTCTAGCTAATATTTGAATCCCCTCTCCAGAATCTCCATTTCCACTTGGGTTACCCCAGTAACAGGAATGTCAGATTTCCAGGAGTATCTGCATTACTCTTCTCCAGAAACCATAGGAGCAACTATGAACTGAAACAAAATACGAGTGCTTAGAATAATTATATTCTGGGGCAAATGACTCCTGAAGCCATATTTTTCCTCTTTTTGGACCTTACTGGTTTGAACCTTGGGCCTCAGTTTTCCCATCTATGCTATGGGTAGAATAAGGAAAGCAACTTGGATAGGCATTAAGCCCATGGCAGTGATGTGTGGGTCTCTGCTCTGCTGAGACCCTAGCCCAGAGCCCACTCACTCACTGTCGTCATCATGCCTGTAGCTTCAGTGCTGACCAAGTGCCAGGAAGAAGTCAGCCACATCCCCGATGTCCACCCGGGTGCGTTCCGTCCCAAGTGCGACGAGAACGGTAACTATATGCCACTCCAGTGCCACGGGAGCACTGGCTACTGCTGGTGCGTGTTCCCCAACGGCACTGAGGTCCCTCACACCAAGAGCCGCGGGCGTCATAACTGCAGTGGTAAGCAGGGGCCACTATGTCAGAAATCTAGAAGACTAGGAAGCACTAGGAAGGCTGAAGGTCAGGGCATGGGTTGGTTAGGCCCTGGGAACAGCCACTGTCACTCATGCACCTGTCCCTTCATCCACTGGGCACTCCTGTGTGTCCTTCTACCCTTTGTCTCCTCTCACATTCTCCTCACGCTGTCCTACACCGGAGTCCCACACCCCCACCCTCCATCTCACTGTACCCCTTAACCACACTGTACACTGCGGTGCTTCCTTTGCCAAGCTCGAGGCCATACCTGATTGGGAAGGATGCCTTTAAGGCGCATTGGCAATGGTGTGTGATGGGGTAAGAGTAACAGCTGAGCCTGATGCTTCCTTTGCAGAGCCACTGGACATGGAGGATCTGACTTCTGGCCTGGGCGTGACCAAGCAGGATCTGGGCCAAAGTAAGGGGGCCAACGCAGGGGCTCATTCCTTCCCCTCCCCCTCCAGTAGTGCATGGTGACACTAGGCCATTCTTCACCATCACTGGGATGGGTTTTGCAGAATGGGTTGGGGGCTGGAAGTGGAGCAGGTGAGCCCAGCAGGGAGACAATGGAAGGCCTTTGACTGCTGGAAGAAGGCAGGGACCACCTCTGGTGACAACCCTATCACCTTGTGCTTCTTTTCCCAGTTATGCTGTGAAGACATGGAAGCCAGCTCTGCACAGCGGCAGCTCCCTTGCTCTCCTGTGCCCCAGGCTTCTTGCATTCCCTGACATCACATCCCACTTCCCATTTCCCTGAACCTTGGGGCTTGAGACCAGTGCCTGCTTCATCATCCCTGGACACAAGCAATAAAACCAGAACAGAATGAGGATGCTGGAAGGCCCTGCTGCCTACCCCTAAAGGGACACAGAGCTCAGAGTGGCAATTCTAGGTGGACCTACATCTGCCCCATTAGCAGTCTCCAATGTGGGGCTGAGATGTAGGCCTACAGACAGGGATAAGGAATACCCTTCCCTTAACCCAGGCTGGACATATTAGCTGTCTTCACCTCAAGGAAGAACCCAGGCCCTCCTCCCAGCAACCCTTCCTCACTTCTTGCCAAACCCCCAGGGGCTCCTTGCTCAGCCAAGCTTGTCAGCAACCTGTAGGATCATGGCTCACGTGACAATAAAAGGTAGAAAGTAGAACATTCTTGCGCCTCGTTCTTCAGTTGGGATCCAATGAAAACCTTAAACCTAGCCATCTGGGTGCACAGGCCCGTGGAGCCTGGGGTGATGGGATGCAACACACTTAGTGCCTGTTTAACATTCAGAAAGAGACTCTTGCTCAGATTTAAAAGCAGAGCTCATGTGTCCCAGCTTCATTCCCCATGTCCCCAATTCCATTTCTGTACTCAGAACAGTGTAAGTGTGATGACAGATGGCAGTGGACACAGGGGCCTAGTGTCAGGAATGGACACAAGTGGGGGCTGCTACCAGCTGGATGTCTGTGCAGGACCAATGGCTACTCAGTCCCAGCCCGCTGTCACTGGAAAAGGGAGTCTGAAATGAACATTAGTGACATGGTTCCCTTTTTAAAGTATATGTGTGAGTTGGCAGAATCAATGAGACTTTTTTGGACCAACACGCTTGAAATGAAAGGAATGGCTATCTGTCGGTTGATGTGTCCCAAGGCTCTAAGCACAGGGTCTCTAGGACCTCTAGCCCATTCTTTTTCTGCACTGTTTCTGCTGAGGTGAATGTTCAGAAATTATCCCAACACACACTTTGGCTTGGTTCACTTCACCAACACAGAACTATTCCCTGGCTAGAGGCAACTCACGGCCTCGCTCACTGCTTCTTCCACCCTTCCCACGCCAGCCGCCGCCGCTCTCTACCACCTCCCTCCACATCATAACTCCAAAGTTTCCAAAGGCCCCTGGGTCACCTGTGCCCTCCACTCTGGCATCTGACCCACCTTCAGCTCCCCCCAAGCCATCTCCTTCAGCAGCCCTCCCGACATCACCCCTGGGGAACTTCATTGACCCTCTTTCCTAAGTAGTAACAGTACGAGTCCCAGATGCATGGGGAAACTCAAACCTTTACACTGAAAGTCTTTTATTTTGAGTTCTTAAAAAAACCAAACCCAAAACTGCTGGAAAACTGATAGGCCTCCGGATAAGGTTATGGGATGAACCATAAGCAAGACCTTGCTGGGTCTGCAGGGCATTGCGAAGAGAGGTCCCAAGGCCTCTGGGCACGTAGGATTTGAGGGGGAGAGGCAGGTCACTTAAAAAAATATATATACTGTACACATCTCATGAAGCACTGGGAGGGGAGGGTGGGTGTTTCACCCCGCCTCCTCCTGGGACTGCTGCCTCCTGCAGGTTCACTGGCTCAGCCAGCAGCACACGCTGGAGCCGGCCACCATCTTCTGTTGAGGGAGGACAAGCTAAAAGGTCCAGTCCCAACCCACACTGGCCAGAGGCCAGGGGCCTGGAGGTGTTCACACTCTGCCAAGACTCTGGAAGAAAACAAAGCAGGCTTCGGTGAGCTTTCTGAAATTTCTCTCCACCAAGGCAAACAAAAGCAAGGGAGGAGTACCAGCTGACTTAGCCACCAGACTCGCTCAGGGTGGATCCTTTGCAAGCTGCTGTTGTTAACTGCAATCCCACTGACCCTGAGGAAAGGAATCTCTCTCTCTTAGCTCCCTCTCTTCCGGTCTACCCAGGTGCCCAGGAAGGACGGAAACAGTCAGGTACCTTTTCAATGTTCAGGCCTCACACAGCAGGCTCGGCTGTCTTCTGTGAAGAGAGGACAATAAGCTATCAGTCCTGTGGGTTTTCCTCGGCACTGCTGTCGCACTTGCCAAGTACAGTACTCCCTAAGGCGGGGCGGTACCTCATGGGCCCTCTAAGGATCCATACCCCTGTAGTACCCACTGCTAGGCTTTCCTGTGTTAGCAGCCCTGCGCCAAGCAGTCTCTGAGCTCATGCGGTAGATGTCGTTTCTTCAGTGGGCATCCCCACGGGTCAGGACACAGGTCAGGCACTCCCTCATACCCATTTCTTCCCACCTGAAAGGTGACCATAGCTACCCGGTTTCCCGTCTATGGAGGTCTCCCCTATCACCCCTCTCCAGCTCTTCCCTACAAGGTTCATTAGAACTTGAGATGGGCATGGACCCGGTAAAGGTGTTGGAAGGGAAGGGTTTGAATTCCTGGCCCAAGGCCCCTCAGGAACTCAGTGTACCTTCTTCTTTTTCTTCTTCTGGTCTAGGGAGTCAGAGTCTTTGCCTGAGGTCTTCTTTCCTTTTTTCTTTTCCTTTTTTTCCTTGTCTTTTTTTTCTGAGGGAAGAAAGTGAGCTCCCTGAGCAACAGATACTGACACTGTGTAGGTCAGCATCAGGAGGCCATCCTCCAGCATGGGGAAGCAGGCCCGGATGGGGCCAGGACACCCGTCAGGTACCAGCCTCCATTCTTCCCGTCTGTAGACCACACAGCTTAGGGCCTCAATACCAGCTCTGCAAGTTCTCCACCACTGAGCCATATATCCGGCTCAGTGAATTGACTCCCTGTAAGAACCCCTCCCCACTACATTTATTTTAAAAAAGACAGGAGCCCCCTAGAGTTCTGGGCATCAAAGGGCGTCAGGCCCTTACACAGATCAGGCGACCAGATAGACGCTGCTTCTCTTCCACTCCTCCCGCAGAAGAGCAGTGCTCAGGACTTCCATGCTGGGTGTGGTAGTTCACCCCTTTAATCTCAGCACCCAAGAGGAAGAGGCAGGTGGAATTCTGAAAGTATGAGAACAGCCTAGCCTACATAGTAAGTTCCAGGCTGTCCAGGGCTAGATAGCAAGGCCCTGTCTTAAAACAAAAGAGGGGACTTCCCAACACAAGTGGCTTTTCCAGCTCAGAGCCTATTTAGAAAATCACCACCCCTCCACCCATGGCCAAGCTGGCAGGTGACTCAAAAGTCCCACTGGGTGCAGGTTCCAGCATGGAGGGCAACAAGCTGAATTCTAGAGGAAGATGGGCTCTGAATGAACATGCAGGTACATGCTGTCTCTCAGGAACTGGCAGTGGACCTCTGCTGTTGACTTAGGCTGGAGTGGAGAACTCCCTGTGTCCATCTTGTGATGCTGGGGTTGAACTTATGCTTTCTAAAAGCCCGAGGCTAATGCGGGTGTAAATGCTGGGCATTGGGAGCAGGGGATGCAGTGCTGGCCCGCAATCTACTTTTGCCTTAGCCACCTGGCGCCTGTCACTCTGGACAAACCACTTCCCAGCCTCTTGTTTTTTGTGGAAAGAATGAGATAAAGAGCTGGAGCATGGCCCTGCCACCCAGCCCTGCCACCGCAGCGCGTGCCTGGGAAAGCAGTCACTTACTCTTACTGGACTTCTTTTCCTTCTTGCTCTTTGAGTCGCTCTGCTCCCCACTCTCAACCTTGATCCTCAGCTCTCTTTCGGGCTTCTCCTCTTTGCCCTTGCCATCAGTACTCGCTCTGTCTAGCTTTGATTTTGCCTTGGAAGTCCTGGAGGTATTTTCTAGGGATATGGCACTTGCCCCAGTATCTAGCTTCTTCTTCTTTTTCTTCGAGCTCTTTGGGGGGCCAGCTGCTAGCTGGTCCCCCGACAGCTTCCGTTTCTTGCCTTTCTTCCCGCTCTCCTTAATGGCCTCTGAAGCCTTCTGCCTTTCCTGCTCCAGTAGTTCTGTCAGGACCTTCACCACAGAGGCCTGCACCTGCGCCTCACTCAGGGGCCACGGCTGCTCCAGAAGGCGCTGGGTGATGCTGTTTTGCAGCGTCTCTGTGGGAGCTGTCAAGCTTGAGGTGCTTTTCTTGGGTTTCTTGGGCTTCTGAGGCGTGGGGCCCGATGCTTCTTTTCTACCTGTGGATCACAAGTCTCGGAGGTTACAGGTCTGGAAAGCTGAGGGATAGCTCTTGCACAATGTGTAAGAACTGAAGGGGTATACCTTCCAAGTGTACAAAAGGGAAACTGAGGCCTAGGGATCACTCCACCCCTGTCTCTCCCCTATGTTCATGCCTTACACAGAAATCTCAGCTCTGACTTCCAGATCTGCTTTATGTCCTCACACCAAAAACTCCACCCAAGCTATGGTTGGGGATAAACAGTGATCCCAGAATGCAATTGAGGAGACCTGAACTCTGCCAGTGAGATAGAGGGCAAAACAGGTGGGACAAGAGGGACACAGGTTCTAGGTCTGCCTTTATCAATTTACTATAGGGCTTTGGCCAGGTCACAGTGCTACAAGGCCTGTGTCCTATAAAACAAGAAGCTCGACAAGCAGTTGTGTCCTCTGCCACAAACTGTAGATCTCTAACACATGCGAAGGTCCTGTGGACCAAAGCTCAGCTCCTGTCTGTGGACAAACAATGGGTCCTTGGCCCATCAAGGCTGGGGCAAAAGGCATACTGGGGGACTCTGGGCACACTGTATATGCAAGCGGTGGCTGACTAAGCAGGTTTATTGCCTGCCAGAGTGACTTCTGGTGCAGCCTTTGTTTAGCATTTTCCACGCCTCTGCTTGCCTTTGATAATTGTGTGCTGACTACATGTGTAAAAAAAAAAAAAAAAAACCTTCCACAGCCCCCTCGAAAATGTCTTCTTGTCGCTCGCACCCGCCTCTCACATAGACAAGAACACTGGGGAAGAAAGTGAGCAGCTACTCCCGCCTCTGACCCAGTGCAGGGAAGCTGAAGTTACAAGCTCCGAGCTTCAGCCCCATCAGCACTTCCAGCCTCCCAGGTCACCTGTGCGGCATAGAATTCTTAAACGCTGAACCCTAGCAGTCAGATGCTGACTGGAGTGGGGTGGGTGATATGGGATGTTTCATGTTATATAAGGCAGGGGTGTGGGCACTCCTGACAGTGTCCTGCCCTGGGTCCCTCCAAATATATGACAATTTTCTACATACTACACATTTCTGATAGTGCATAGTGGCATTATTTTGCCTTGCATAGTTAAGGCACAGGGGTCTAGGTGGCCAGAAGCTTGTCAAGGCTGCAAAATGAGTCAGAGCAGCCCCTGGAGGCCAGCCCATCACCTAGGGTCTCCTCTACATATTGAATCCTTTGAACAGGGCTGCTGGCGTAGTCTGAGTCATTCTGCGTCCCTGTACCCAATACCCTGCTGAGAAGTCAAGTCAGTAAAGTCAGGTGGTGGCCAAGGCCTCCTCCACAAGCCCAAAGAAGTTGCTAGAGCTTCTCTACCTCCGAAAGGTTGGATATACCCGCTCCCAGGCTTCCCAGAGCTGGGAACCTGGGCGTGGTCCCTAGCTGTATTTGAGGGTCTCTCCAGGTCTCCCAGAGGACCCTAGAGGCTCATGTGGGAGAGACTTTGCTGGAGTATAGACAAATGCTGGTGGCACTGTTGCTGCCCATGGTATGCAGGGACCAGCAGCCTTGCCTCTCCACGTCCTGCTGCCCCTACTCACCAGTTTTAGGACATGCGGTGTCTGCCAGTTGTTGGGATTTTGCTTTCTGCTTGCCATCTGGGTTATCTTTGGTGGCTGGAGTAGAGGAAACTAAGGATTTGGAGTCTGGCTTAGGAGTAGCTTTTGAGGGCTGGGAATTAGTCACAGGCAACCTGGAGGTCACATAACCTGAGAGGAGAGACTGAAGAAGTCCAGTGTGAAAGACGCAGTGAGCCCTTACCCTTATACCCAGAGGCAAGGCCTGCTCCAAGGAAATCAGTGCAGTGACCCAAGATCAGGCTAATCCAGTCAAACAGATGATTGCCCCCAAGCGTACAGGAAACACAGGCCCTTGGTGTGTGCCGCCTAAATTATGTGAATGAATGCATACTTAAGGAGTTCTAGCTTGGTCTACAAAGTGAGTCTAGGACAGGCAAGGCTACACAGAGAAACCCTGTCTCGGAAAACAAACAAATAAACAACAACAACAGAACAGAACGAAACAACAACAAAAACAAAAGGGGAGTTCCTTACTGCCAATGGACTATTCTCACCACAGAATATCATTAGCATTTTGGGCTAGTAAGGTGGATCAGAGGGTAAAGGCACTTGCCACAGAAGCCTGACAACCGAGTTCGATCTAGTAGACCACATGGGGGTGGAAGGAGACAACTGACTCTGACCTCCATACATACCCATTCCCCACAAATGAAAACAATCACTAACAGAGGAGAGCCTTAAGAGAGATCTAAGGAGTGGTTCTGTCTTAGAATTCATCTGAATCCCTTCCCAGGGCCCCATGGCAGGAGGTGAGGCTCTATTCTGTTGATAAAGGGCACCCCACAGGTAGGACCCTGGGAACAGGAACCTAGACACTTGATCCAAGGGGTAGCTGAAGTATAAAGCTGCAGCTCCAAGCTCCAGCCCTTATCCTGGCAGTTACCTGTGAGGGGGCCACCAGCTCATCTTCGCTGGATTCAGCAGATGTCTCCTCCACCACAGCTTCCTTCTGGGAAGGGTCTGGGTCTAGTGTAGAAGCAGAGGTTTCCTGTTGAGTGTGGGCCCCTGTTGGCCCTGTTAATCAGGCCAGGCAGAGCCCCTCAGGATCCCTGTGAGGCCTGGCTCACTCTACCTTCTTCACCCTCTTGCACAAGGCCTCCCATTGTTCACCCATGCTACCCAAAGCACCCTGCCCCACATATCTCAAAGCCATCGTTTTCCTTTCCGGTTCCCGAGGCCCCCACTACCCTGCTTTCTCCTGTAGGAAAGCAGGGTCCTGGGACTTGGGGATTTCAATAAAGGGAGCCTGATACCAAGTGGCTGCCAGCTGTCGGAAGAGCTGCGAGGCCTTTGAAGTTGTGGGGCTATACCCGTGGGTAAAGAGGCCCAGGAAGGGGAATGAAGGCAGGAGCCCACAGTGCTACCAGGCGGTGTCTCATCTCCTGCCC
Organism: Pachyuromys duprasi; assembly: GCA_028658305.1. Lineage (NCBI taxonomy): Eukaryota > Metazoa > Chordata > Mammalia > Rodentia > Muridae > Pachyuromys > Pachyuromys duprasi. The sequence goes on from CM053764.1 coordinate 131,521,545, forward strand.
TCCCTCCTGGAGTCCTCACCCAGCCTGGGGGCTGACTTGGCCATCTTGGGTCTCTTGGCGTCCTCCTCACTCTCTGCAGAGGTGTCACTGCTGTCATCTGAGCTCCTGGGGGCTTTGGAGTAGCCCGGGGTAAGCTGCGGCTTCTCAGGGAGTTTGGGTTTTCTGAGCTTGCTGGTTGCTTTGGACTGGGCAGGCATGCTCTGGGGAGGTGGCACAGGGAGTGTTTCCACAGCACTGCTGATCTAGTTTGGTAAAGAAAGGGTGAAAGGGAAGTTACTGTAAGAGGGTCATGATAAGGCCAGGCCCCATGAGGGAGCACACACACGGCTTCCCATGATTTTCCCTACGGCTCTTTGGTGGGCACTACAGCTCCTTATTATGTACTAGGACAGCAAGGCCCAGGGAGGTAAAGTAAGGGCCGATAGGAGGACAACAACCAGCAAGTGCTCTCCCTGAAGTGGGGCAGAGAGAACGCACACACACACACTCAATGTTGAAGCTATAAAACCCAGAAGTTGTTCTTAGGAAGCCAGTTACCTTCTTTGTGTGTGTGTCTCTCTCTTTTCTAAGAGTCACTTATTTATTTTACATATAATAGGCCACTGACCACCATGCAACCTAACGGCACACACACATCAGGCAGCAGTGACCCCACCACAGCTCTCTCTTACCCGACAGTACCTGAGTGGATGCTGCCTTTGGTTTCTTGCCTTTTGGCATCCGACTAGACAGTTGACTCTTGTTGGGTTGGGGGGCTGTCTGAAGGAGGGCTGTGGGCATAGTCACAATGGCTCTGATGGCTGAAATGGAGAAGAGGGGACACCTCAGGATACAGACGCTCCATGACTCCCTAGCAAGGCATTACCAGATTACCAGACCTTCCCATGGACCTGTGCTGGGCTTAGGGGTCATAAGGAGGACGCTGGACTCCTCAAGCCTTCAGGCAGCAGCTGTCAGAATGTCAATTTTAAGGTTCCTGCCTTCAAATGGCTGCTGAGGCAGTGACTCCAAGACTTAGCCTCGTTGTTTTCCTCTTGAGCAGGTTGCTACCCCTAAGCAACATGCTGGACTGTGGTGAGTGACAGCTCAGTTAGGAATCAGTGGGAGAGCTGCTGGGTGCTGAGGAAGATAGGCTTATCACAGCCCAACATGATCTATGTCCCTGTTACGTACTAGCCAAACAAACAGCACTGTTTTGCTGCCAGCAGGAATCTTGCTGTCCGTATCTAATGACAGAAAAGTCAGTGTTTTAATATATAACTGAAGATGTCTGAGCTACCAGAGGGCCTTGCCACATATAAACACACTCATCTACCTGAGGTTTGGGTATGAGAACAAGTATAAAATGTTCCTGTTTTCTTTCTCTGTGCTAAGGGAATGGAAGTTCACTGCCAGGCTGATAGTATACAGCCAGTTGGCTATAGCAGAGTTCTGTCTTAGACTATCCTGGTCCCTGTAGCTTCCAGCCACCAAAACATGCTGGCTTTCAGGCTTGGAGCCAGCACAGAGAAGGAATGTAATTCCTTCAAAACAAGACAAATGAGCTACCCTCATCAAGGTAACAACAAAGGGTCTAAGGCTGAACCCCTAGTCTTCCTGACCAATGCCTCTGCTGGGTCACTTGGTTAGTGTCTGGTCCCTCCTGGTCTCAGAGGGGAGGGGACACATGGCAGCAGCCCCTCTTAGCTGAATAGCACAAGAACCAGCACTCACCAGGAGTGGAGGGCTGTGTGGCAGGAATCACGTTGTCATCCTCACTCTCAGAAGAGGAACTCTGGGCAGTGGCACCTGAAGCCTGGGCCTTCCTTGCAGTGTTCACAGCCTGTACTCGGTTGGGGATAGGAGCTGAGCCAGTTGGACGATTAGGGTTGGCAGAAATCAGAGGGGATTTGATCACCTTGAAAAACAAAACACACACCCCTAATGATTAAAGGTTTGGCCAGGGGAAGGGAAGAGGAAGTGTATGAGGAAGGATTTTATAAGAAGTTCAAGGAGCCTGAGCCTTCCCAGAGCACTCTTACCCCATACCTGCCAACATCCAGCACAGCACTTCATAGCTCATGTGAGGAGGGCCCAGGCCACACAGGCAGATAGGAAGCAAAGCGAGAGCTAGAATGTCTAATGTTGCCTCTTTCTTTTGGTAACCTCAGGTGGCCACCTCTTAAGTGGGGAGTTCTAAAAAGCATTTCCTATAGCAGCCTGGAGTCTCATGGTCCCTTCCCCCAGAGATTCCCAAACAGCTTCCCTGAGGTGTGGCCCAGCATGGAGCCCCCACTGCATGCTGACCTAGTTTCCTTCATACACAAACTGCCTGGGGTAGCAGGGTGGGTCGGTAGAGAACAACCATCAGATTAACAAAGAGCTCAAGATATAGTGTATGTGGCCTTTGTTTTTAGACAGGTTTTAGACAGGTTTTGCCCCAGACCAGTCTGGCCTTCAATGAAAAGACTTACCTGCCTCAGCCTCCAGTGCTGGACTCAGAGAAATGCCCCAGCACACCCTGGCCTTATTTGGACTCTTAAACAGGATAAGTACAAAGAAAGGTCATACTCATCAGATACTTTGGAGAAAGAGGCACACTACTGCCTGCTGCCCATCTTTCTAGCTGTGACACTTATGTGGTTGCGCTTACAAGGAAAAGGAAAACTCTTATCGTTTTGAACTGCATACTGAAATCCTGATGCACAGGCCTGAGACCAGCTTCAAAGTCAGGGGTGCTAGGACACAAGCAGAGTGTGCACACACCAACCTGCTCAAGACTGGGATTATGTGTAGTTCATCATTTTACTTCATGTTTTGTTTTGTTTTTAAATCCAGAGACAAGATCTTATCGTGTAGTCCACCAGGCTGGCCTCTAACTCTTGACCTTCTGCCTCGTCTCCTGAGGGTCATGTCTGAGGGTTACAGACATGTTCTAGTATGCCCTGACTCAGGATTTCACCTTTGGGTCTGCTCTGCATTTCATAGAGAAGGTAAAACAGCAGATCCTAGTACTGGCAAGGCCAGTTTGGCAGTGAACCACAAATTCCTAATGTCACTGCACACCAGGGGACTCATTTCCTTCCAAAGCCCCAACTGATGGAGGCAGTCAGGAGTCAGAGGCCTGGAATTCTACTTTCTACTCTTCAAATGTCAATGCTGGTTCAAGGCTTTTGTGCTCTGGCCAGAGGGAGGGCTGCCTGAGGACCATTCAGGGGCAGTCTGGTCTCTGTCCACTACAACGCCCTGGCCACCTGCTGTGCTTTACCAGGCTCCTACCACCTCAGGGGCTGTGAGACAGAGAGAAAGCGACAAGCTTAGCACTACAGAACCCACAAGTGTGGCAGTGTGGCTGCTCTCAGGCCCTTCCTACCCTGCCAAACAGCCTCCCCCGCGGCCGCTCTGATCTGCCACTTCTAGAGCCTTCCATCCCACGTGATGAAAAGGAGAAGGATGGAAAGTGGGAGAAGGCTTGTGGTGGAGGGAGGGGGATCTATATATATGTGAGAAGACAGAAGAACAGATTGTTGGGGACTGAGAGAGGCAGCAAACCCACTGAGGCAAACAATAGCGTCTTGGGATGTTAAAAGCAGCTCTGCAGCACGGCCTCCTCCAGCTCCACCTGCCCACACCACCCCATTCCGAGGCAGGGAGGGCAGGAGAGGGAGGCGGTAGTGGCCTGGCTGAGGAGGGCAGGCTGGGCACAGGGGCGGTGTTTAGATCTGCAGCATTTCTGTTCCCCATTCTGTCATCAATGCTGTATGTGGTCATGCCCAGCTGCCCAGCGGCTGAAAGGATTGCTAATAAGCCCCAGCTGGGTGTGCTTGCCTTGAGGAAAACACAAAGCCCAGCACGTGTAGACTGCGATTCAATCAAGGAACTTGACAGAGACAAAGCAGTGAAAGAGGACATCACCACTACCACAGGAGCCTCTCACTGCGCCTCCCTGTGGGTACTGGGTGCTGCGAGCACAGAGTAGGGTATGGGGATGCACTACCCATTCCCGTGACAGGAATGATGCTTACAGAAGCAAGCTTGGGGTGTTTTGGGCAGTGCTCAATGCTTGCTGTCTCATACCTATTGTGATCTTATTCCAGTAAGTCTGAGGCAAAGTGAGGAGATGGGGCTGGGCCAATGGGACACAGTCACCACAGGCTTTTCTCAAAGCTGCTTTGCCGGGCCAGAGGTGCAGTGTAGCAGCAGGGTGTGTCCTCAGCACTTGTGAAGTCCTAGGGCCCACCTCCCAAAAAATAAAAAAAAGAGAGGGGACGGAGATCATTACCTGGGGGCTGGTTAATAGATCCTGGGCCAATCCTACCCCAGGGGACTTAGAGATAATACTTTCTGGGGATGTAGCTAGGAGACTTGAGGTTTATAAAGCCCCAGTCTCACCCCAGGAGCTGAGGCTGATGCTCAGAGAGGGCAAGTACTTTTCCCTCACCCAAGAAGACCAGCAAACTGGTTTCAGATCCAGAATTAGAAGGGACCAGGAGTTTCTTTTAGACCTAATCATGCAAGCCCTAATACTGAAATATAGTTTTACAGGTTCTCTGTTCTGACTCAGTAAGGACAGGGCTTATGTTTTTCTTTTGGCCAAATGACAGATGAAGTAGCCTTTAAAATAATTTAAGAGGCTTGAGAGAAGCCCCTCACAGCATCCGGCTTCCATTGCTAGTACTCACATGGCAGCTCACAACCATCTGTGACTACAGTTCTAGGGGATTGGACACCCTCTTCTGGCCTCCACAGGCACCAGGCAGGTACATGGTGCACGGACATGCATGCAGGCAAACACTCATAACTTTAAAAAAATTTAAGTGGGAGGTAAAAACTATTCTGCATGATGTAGTGTGATACAAGGCAACCACAGCATGAATCAGTCATGTACTCTGCATGACTTAATGTTTGCATTATGTCACAAGCTCACTTTTTTTCTAATTTGGTACCCACCCCAGGTCCCAGGCAGCCTCAGCTTGAGGTTTACGCTCCACACAAGAGGGCTGAGCTGCAGGATGGAACCTGGGATCAGAGCTGGCCTAGAGCTGGGCAACTGCCCTAGTACCCAGTCCTTTCCCCAACTGACAGGTTAATTAAACCAACAAACAAACAGACTGGAATCTGAGGAAGGAGCAGCTCAGTTGTCAATAGAGTAGCATGCCATAAATGCCCAATAAAAAAACAAAACAAAACAAAACAAAAAAAACAACCAGCAATTATGATAAGCTAGGACTCTCCCAGAGGGGCAAAACAACAGCTTCCCAGCCTGTGCTCATTTCTTGAATCCTTCTGGGAACCCAGAAACTACTGGCTTTGCTTTTCCAAAATAGAGATGCCAGATCTTCAAGATTAACGTACCAATTTAATAGTTCAATTTCAGCAGAGTGCTCATTTTAATTGTGCTAGCCCAGGCACACAGAGAAAATCAAGGCAGCCTTCCCTCCCAGCTGTGTGGTGTCCCTTAGGAGTGAGGGAGGTGCCTCAGAAACGCTGCAGAGCCAGAGGGCAAAAGCCTAGACTGGAAGGGGTTCTGCAGGGACAGCTGAGTAGGAGTAAGTGCACACTGCACAGCATTCCTCGGGCTCTTTCAGAGCGACTGTCCTCTCTCCTTCAAATGGAAACACCCTCCCTCAGAAAGAGAGCAGTGCTGGCTCTACAAAGCCCTGGGTACACAAGGAACATGTGCTGTTTTGGCACTTACGCTGGCCCTCTAAAGTCAGAGAAGGTGTCCCTGAACCTTACCCCCGGGGACAAGGTGAGGCAGGAGAAAATGAGAAGGTGCCATAGGTTGTTCAGGCCTGATCTGGGGTAAGGCTCACAGATTCCACAAAGGCTTGCAGGGGAGCCTTTAGATCCTTAACAGTACACGGGGACCAAAGGGGCTTGGAGAGGAGTGCTCTGTGTTTTTCAAGCCTCTTCATGAGAAGAAAAGGGGCCTTAATCCCTGGCCTGCCAAACAGGCAGCTGGCACAACATGCCCTCCAACGCTGCTCAGGCAGGGGATTGGGTCAAGGATCTGGACCACCTGTATTGGTGCACAGGCACCATGACCAACTCCCACTCACATAAAACTTCCGAGTCCTAAGAGGATCCTGGCCCAGCATGGTGGAGCTGGGGGTGCGAAGCCTGTGTTCTACCAGGAGTGTGTCAGAAGGCAGACAGACAAGAGCTGTGAGATGCTGCCTGCATGCGCTCAGACTCTCCCAGGGGAAAGACATGCCCTCTTCCCGAGGAGGGACAGCCTACCTGGCCGGAGGGCAGCTCCTCTTCATCACTGCTCTCTGAGGACCCTTCCACACTCTTCTCTGGGGGCACTGGCGCTGAGGCTTTGCTTCTGTCAGCTTGGGAGGTACCATCCTTCGGAGGGGACAAGACTGGAATAAGCATGTGATAAGGGAAGGTGCCCAGGTGAGGGGGAAACACAGCTTCAAGCAGTACTTCTTGGACTCTGATGCTCGAAGGACAGTGAAGCCTTCTGCACGAGCCTCTTGAGCATGGGATATGTGGCCCAAAGCCATAGAACATGTTCATCAGCGAGGAAGAGCTGGTGGTGCCAACTCCAAGCGGGACTGTGCTCACTCAGCAAGCAGAGCCTAGGGCACCGGTTTCTCAACAGTACTTGACTAGTACATGACATTTCCTAATTTCTATAGGGTCGTGACTGGCTGACACTGGCGGGGAACATTTATTTTCTGACGATCTCACTGCCAGCTCCCTAAGCTGCAGTATCATATGCCACCACCTATCAGTTCTACCAGGCTGCCTGAGCTCACACTAGAGTCTGTCACCCAGAACACAGCCAGCCCCGCTGCTCTCTGTAGCCAGGATGGGAACTGGACAGTGGCTTGGCTAAGACTGCCCCCGGCTCCAAAGAGCCTGACAGGGCTCCATAGACAGAGACTTATATATATCACAGCCCACGCTTCCTTGTGACTCCCTGACAGGGCTATCTTTGCAGGCTGGCAGAACCTGCCTCAGCTTGCATGGGACTGCTGTGTCCAGCGCTGTGGAGGCCCTGCAAGCTGCAGGAATGCCTAGGATAGCCTTGGTTTGAAAGTTAGGGCACATTTCATCCAGGGACTTGGAGGGGCACCTGGGTGCAAGGGATCCTGGAGTTAGAACTTCTACCCGCTCTTATTCCTTCCCACCAGGTCAAGATCAGTTTATGACTAAAGACTTGATAACAGTGGCTCTCAGGCCTGGCAGACCTCACCTGGGCTGATGGCATCTCCTCATCACTGTCGGATTCCTCACTACTGCTCTCTGAGTCCTCAGTCTTCCCTGTCTGGGCCTGGGTAGCTGCAGGCCCTGTCTTCCTGGGGGTTCCTGGATGGGCTCCTTTTCCAAGGGGCTCCTTGGTAGGGGTTAAGGCAGCTCTGACCTGAGAGGTCTTCCCCACAGCTTTTATCTGGAGAAAGAAAAGGGAGAGAGTTAGAGGAACCAGGTTAATGATGAGGCATACAAAGCTGTGCCTATAGGCCTGGACCAAAACATATTGGGTCCTAACCCCAGCTCCACCTGGGTACCTGGGCTGGCGTCTCTTCTTCACTGTCAGACTCCTCTTCACTGCTGCTGTCTGAGTTCTTCCCTGCTCCAGCCATGGGGGCCTTCTGTGCTTGGATTGCTGGGGGCCCTGCTTTTCCCGTGGCCGGCACAGACTTCTGGTCCTTTGCAGAGATGGCACTTTTCTGAACAGTACTCACAGGTGATTTTCCCTGAATTGAGAAGTGGCAATGGTATTGGAGGAGGAAGGGGACAGGGTGGGTCCTTCTTGGTCAAGCTTCTACGAGGGTGTGGCTGTACTATACAATGCAATGCAACGGAAGATAATACAATAGAGGACACTGTACAGAGAGTGGCCTCTGTTAGATCACTGCTAGATCCCCTTTTAGACTTTATCCCAACTTGTTTTGTGGTTTCTGGTCCCACTTGCCTTGGCTGGAGCAGCTATTGTGGTCACTTTTCCAGATGCAGCCACTGGCCCTTTGGCTGGAGATGCCTTAGAGGGAGGTGGGTTGGCTTTAGCCGGGGGAAGTTTCCCAAGGGGCATGGCCTAGAAAGAAGTAAGGGAATTAGGAAGGTCAAAGGTGACCCACAATAGAGCAAAAATCAAAGAGTACTGATGCTGCAGACATGGAGCTGATATTGGCTCCTCCTTCCAGCTAACGGCAATGTGAGCTTAAGAAGTCACTTAAGCCAGGTGTGGTGGCTCATGCCTTTAACCCAAGCACTTGGGAGGCAGAGGCAGGTGGATCCCTGAGACCAGCACAGTCTACATACAGAGTGGGTTCCAAGACAGCCAGGGCTATACTATACAGTGAGACCACGTCTCCAAAAAAACAAAATAAAAATTTCACTCAATCTTACTAGGCATCACTTTCATCTCTATAAAATGAGTATAATAAAACACATTTACGAGATTTCTGCAAAGCGTAAACAGATTTTGTGTTTAACTAGTCTAAGTGGCGCTAACATACACTCAAATCCAACACTGTGAAGCCAGCTAAGTATAAGTATAATCCGACCTAAACACATGCGTTTAGGTTCCCTTTCAGCTAGGCGCCATGTCATTAAATTCTAGACAGAATGGAAGTTGAGGACCATATAAAGTTGTAAACCTGTCTTTCTTTCCTTTCCCTTTTAAAATGCCAAGGAAGCTGGAGCTCAAGCAGCTCATCTCAGTTCATGAAGTAGGAACTGAGTAAGTAGGAGGTTAACAGGACAAGATAGAAATATTACTCCACAGTTTTTTCCCCATGATTAATCTTACCCCCCACCCTTGAAGACATATTTATGTGGATGAGTTTGCCTGAATGTCTATGCATCCATCACCTTCATGCCCAGTGTCTGTGAAGGTTAGAAGAGGGGTCAGAGCCCCTGGAGCAGGGCTTACACTTGCTTGCCAGCTACCGTGTGGGAACCAAACCCAGGTCTTCTGCAAGAGCAACATCTCTCCAGATGCTGAGTAACCTCCTCTTAACTATCACCTAGAAAATTCTCAAGATGCCTGTCAGGGTATCCAGCTTGTACAAAGCCACAAGACCAGTACAAAGGAAAAATCATTCCAGAGTAAGTCCTGTGCTGGGGATGGAACCCAGGGCTTCATGCATGGTAGGTAGGTACTCTGCCACTGAGCTACAGCCTCAGCCAGAGGGAGACTCCTGAGCCAGGTAGTATGCCTCTACCCATATCCACAAGGGTGGATTTCTGACAGACAGGAGTGTAGTCAAGGCCCCAGGAGTAGCACCATTCATGAGGATATAGAGCTGGACTTGAACCCAAGTAACCTGGCTCCTGCTACTTAACCTGTTTGTGGTGCTACCCAAGGCAACTTTCTTGCTTTTGTGCAGGCTGCTTCTCTGACTGAAGAGTCTCCCCTCCACTTCACCAGGTGACCTTCAGTTGCTCACTGACATGGCATTCCTCTTAAGATATCTGAGGTGCCATGCTTACCTAGCCCTGCTGCACACCCCCAAACAGCACCACCTTATCCTGCTGGAATAGAGTAAATCACCACAACCTGCTTCAGATGGGACCTTCCCGAAGGCCAAAGCCATGAAACTCCTGGCCAGAGCAGCAGTGGGCACAGTTAAGTGGGACACACCTAGATCTGTGGAATCAGAGCCAGGGGGCTTAGGAAACAGAGGACAGGGGACCTTCAGGCCCATTTGAGCCCAAGCCCCAGGACTCTGTTCCCAGTGTGGAAAGCAGCCTTAGGTGAACCCTCCTCAGTCTTGGTCCAGGCTGGCTCCTCCCTCCCTCACCTGTGCTGGGGTCTCATCCTCATCCTCACTGCTGGATTCCTCCTCACTGCTCTCTGAGTCTTCCTGAGCCGTCGTTCTGGCCTGGTCGACTGAGGGCTCTGCCTTCCCAGGGTGCACTGGGGACATCCTTTGTCCCAAGGTAGCTCTCCCTTGGAGGCCCTTCCCCACAGACTTCCCCTAGAATGACAAGAGGAAGAAAAGGTTAATGGGAGCCTGAAAAACTTCATGGGGGCTAGGAGCGAGCCCAGCTGGGGAAATGCAGGCCTCACATGGTGCTACGAGCAGTTCCTTCTGATCCCCTCTCAATCCAAGAATCCACACTTAGCCTCTGGGAGCCTTAGCTAAGCTGGGGTTGACAGGCTGGCTGAAGAGGTCACTGCTCCTGCCCTGCAATGGGATGAGGTACTTACTCCCGTGGTGGATGCAGGAATGATGGCAGTGTCTTTTCTAGGGGAAGCCTTTATCTGCTTTTCCAGAGCTCGTTTTGCCTGTGGAGAAAGTATAACCGAAGGTTGAAAGAGATTCCTAGATTCATGGGCCACTTTCGTTCTGGGATGCAGCTCCTTTTGGCCTTCCTACCAATTGGAACCCATATAATCCTGAGAGGAGGGGTTTCGGGTTAGGGCGGGTCGGGCTGACCATGCTGCCTCTCTTGTCTGGCTGCCCACCTGAGCTGTGGCAGAGGCTGCTGGTGCTGCCTCTTCGCTGTCAGTCGACTCCCCACTGCTCTCTGAGTCCTTTCTGCACTCTTCAACCTTGACCTGGCTGGCCACAGGTCCCGCCTTCTGAGGGACTGTGGGCGTAGCCCTTGTCCTTGAGGGCTTTGCCTGGAATGAGACACATGAGATAAGTGGGGAGCCACAGGAAGGGCACACGCATCAACTAGAGCCCCAGATGGCAGAACCTGGGGTTTGGGGTTGGCAGGCCACATAGGGTCCAGTGCTGACACCTTGCAGGGGCTTTACCTTAGTTGGGGTCACAGCCACGTCACTATCCGACTCCTCACTGCTCTCTGAATCCTCTTCTACCTTTCCAGTTTGGACCCTGGGAGCTCCTGACCCTGCTGTCACAGGGCGTGCTAGGTGGGCACCTTTTCCCAGGCTGACAGTGGAAGCAGGTCTGACCTGTGGGCTGTTCCCCAAAGGTTTCACCTGTGAGTGACAAAGGGAAAAATCAGGGAAAGACACCCTGGTTTTGAAGAGTGAGGATTACAGCACATAGGTCTTGCTAGGTAGGGCACAAGGCTCCCTGGCCTCACCTGGGCAGGACTTGGGGTTAGGGTCACAGCTGCTGGTGTCTTCCCATTATCACTCTCTGACTCCTCACTGCTGCTGTCTGAGTCCTCAGGCTTCCCTGCCTGGGCCTGGGCTGCCACAGGCCCTGTCTTCCCAGAAGTAATTGGGGTAGCCCCTTTCTGGGAGGTCTCCTTGCCAGGGGCTGAGGTACTTCTGACATGAAGGCTCTTCACAGAAGGCCTTGCCTGGTGTGAGAAATTGAGGAGTGAATCAGAAGGCAGATGTGCGCAAAGACCTGATAAAGCATTATCAGTAAGAACAGGGGCTGGGAGCAGCTGAGGAGATGGGGCTAGGTTGAGATGCTCCCTCCCCAGGCTTCACCTGAAGAGTGGTCACAGCAACTGGCACATCATCCTCACTGTCCGAATCGTCCTCGCTGCTGCTCTCTATATCCTTCTCTGGCCTTCCTGCCTTGGTCTGGGTGGCTATGGGCCCAGTCTTCCCTGGTGATGCCGAGACAGGCCCTTTCCCAGAGATTCCCTTGGCAGAAACTAAGGCAGTTCTGGCATGAAGAACTTTTTCTGGGGCCTTTGCCTGGTGAAAGAGCAGAAAGAGTTCGTCCTTCTTTCTAAGGTGCTCTGGTGATCCAACAAGAAAAACCCCAAAGGTTTTTTGGACATCCATTTCTCTTCTCACCGTCACTGTTATCCTCACTATCCCAGCCCCCTGGTTCCATATCCTTTCACTGTCAGAGCACCAGAAAACTCCTCAGCCCCCAGTGACACCAGTCTAGTGGCTTTCACTCCGGCTCTGGACCGCCCCGGCACACAGTGGTTAAATTCTTAGCTGGCAGTCTGCTCTGTGGGCACAGGCATTGGCCTCTGAGTCTGGCTAGCTCCATTACATAGCTGTCTGGGCTCAGGGCAGAGAAGGGGTATGCAAATGGAGATGTTCAGGGGTAGCCTGAACATGGAAAATGAGAAGTCAAGCTTCCTGGGTCTTCCTGTGGTAAACAGCATAGGAATTCTTAGATCAGTCAACTTAACCTGTGCGTTGCAACCCTTTTGGGAGTCACCTATCAGATATCCTGAATATCAGATATTTGCATTAAGATTCTTAACAAATGCAAAATTACAGTTATGAAGTAGCAACAAAAACAATTCTATGGTTGGGGTCAGCACAGCATGAGGAACGATATTAAAGGGTCGCAGCAATGGGAAGGCTAGGAACCACGGCTCTCGATCCTGTTCCCACAGCAGCCTCCTCTTCACCCACTCTCCCTACTGTTCTCAGCCAAAGGCTCACCACTGCCTCTGGGGCTTGGAAGAGTGGCCACAGGCCCTGTCTTCTCATGAAGAACTTGACTACTAGGCCCTAAATTACCTAGAAAAGAAATAGCTTTGGGCCTTCTAAGACCTTCTGTGTGGAGGGGCAAGCAGTCCAGACAAGCTGCATTTAGCTTGTGTCTTCAGATATGAAGCAATGCCGACAACACAGTCCCAAGTAGGCAGGGCTGCAGACCTGTAACTTACCTTACAGCTTCAGTGACCAACTACATTCCCTGAACCCTTCAACTTCAGGTCTTTAGTCATGTATCTCCTTCTAGGTCCTTCCTTGGTCACTTGAGGTTATCAACCAACCCTTCTTTAACATTTCAATAATTGCCATGTACCCCCCCCCCCCCCCGCCAAGTCCTGAGCACAGACTCCGTTCACACCTTCCTCCTTGTTCTAACTAAAGGCTTTCTGGTCTTTTGCTTGTTCTAGGATGTGTTCAGGGACATGAGATTGCTATCTGACCCACAGAAAAGGAACAGAGTAGACCTTCTCTAGCATTTGCCTGCTCAGTCTAGTTTGTCTAGAAAAGTTGAGAGAACCTAGCACTTAAAACTTCCCAAGACTCACGGGGGCATAGGTGGCAGTTTGAATGAGAATGGCCCCCTCAGGTTCATGTGTCTGAATACTGGGTCTCCCGTTGATGGAACTGTTGAAAAGATTAGAATGTATGGCTTGGTTGGAGAAGGTACATCACTGGCTTTGAAGTTTCAAATGCCCATCTCATTCTCTTTTATAAGTTGCCTTTGTAATGGTGTTTCTTCAAAGCAACAGAAGTAATTTAAAGCATGATTAGCACATGCCTGTAACCTCAGAATTTGGGAGGCCAAGGCAGGAAGAGTATAAGTTAGAAAGCAGCCTGGACTACGGGGAGTCAGACTTGAAGACAATCCCAGGCGTCTTCCTGGCAGCCACGCTGAGCACGGTACTACACTGGCCACACATGGAAACCAAGGCAAGTAATATAATCACCAGAGTAGGTGTAGTATAGGGCTGTTTGTCTCTTTACTTTTATCTTTCATGATTTCAAATATGATTCATTTCCCATTGAGAAAGTTGGGGTCAAGAGTCCCTTTGATGTTTCACTGTTCTGTGTATTTTTGGGTCACATAAATAACCTTGAATGCGTCCAGCTCCATGTGGTAATGAGCTAGAGCCTGTAGCTGTGGAATAATATTCCATTTTGAAGAATTAACTTTGACTGCTTGTCTTCTTGGCCACCGACTGTATGTCTCAACCCTATTTACTTTTCTTTTAGAAACATCACCTCTAGTCACATAAAAACAAGGTAGGTTGGTGGTGCAGGCTGGTGCAAACCCATTACAATTATAGCTATCAAAACAGACAGAGGACCCCACATCAGGGATTCATTCATTCTGGGCAGGATAAGCAGCATAACCAGGAAAACATTATTTAATCAATGGGTTGATTCTTAGTATGATATATTTTATATATTATGTTTAGAAAATTCTTATTTACTAAAGCCCTCTTTTGATAAACTTCTATGTGGAGTTAAAAATAATTTGTAAGAATAGTTAATTTTACTACCACTACTGAGTGGACTCTTCTCCCTGTAGCCACTGTAATGCAATTTGAGGTACTTAAACTAAAAATGAAATTTGAAATTAATTGATTCAATTACGACTGACCCATTTACTTAATTCACACCTCTTTCTATAGAAGCACAGTGGATTGAGCTTACAGCAATCCTTGTCAAACTTTTACGTACTGAACAATTTGGTGTGGAGTTCTGACAAAGTGGAACAGCTCCAGAATTAGCCATTCTGGCTGCACTGTGGGCCCAAAAGGCCATTTCCACAGGTACTGGAGGCCCCTGCCCAGTTGCCATTGTTCTTCAACTTGCCCTGGTTCTTCTCCCTCACCACAAACTCTAGAATCAGTCCTCTTCAGTAGGAACACTCCCTTACTCAGTGGCTAGCAGGGGCCTTAGTCAACAGGCAAGGGATAGCCCTCCCAGGGCTCACCTGGTTGGGCGACACAACAGAGGGCTCGTCCTCATCCTCAGAGTCCTCTTCACTGCTCTCAGACTCTTCTGCCTCTGCTGCCCTCCCTGGGGTAGTAGGTGCTCCTTTGTGGAGCACCGGTGTCACATTCCCTAACTTGGTACGGCCTGGGGCTGTTCTTGCTGGAGGCTCCTTGGCAGGGGCTGGAGAAGTTTTGGCCTGGGCTGGTTTTACTGAGGGTTTCACCTAGAAGTGGGAGACAGAAGCAGCAAATGAGGAGCCATTTCCCGTTTTCTGTCAAGGGGGTGTCAAGCTCTGCGGCAATTTGAGTGAGAATGGCCCCACAGGCTCATGTTTGAATACTTGGTTCTCAATTGGTAGGGAATGTTGAGATGTGGTCTTGTTGGAGGTGTGTCACTGGGGTAGGCTTAGAGGTTTCAAAAGACTCGAGTTACCCCCATTTTCTTTCTCTGCCTCCTGCTTGTGAATCAAGATGGATGTGAACCCTCAGCTATTCCTGCTGCTATGCCTTTGCTCCACCATCCTGGACTCTACCTTATGAAACCGTAAGTCCAATTAAATTTTTTTATACTTTGCCTTGGTCACTGTTATACTGCTGTGAAGAGTCACCATGACCAAGACAAATCTTGTGAGGGAAGGCATTTAATTGGGAGCTTGCTTACAGTTTCAGAGTTTTAGTCCATTATCATCATGCCAGGGAGCATGGTGGCATGCTGGCAGGAACAGCAGTGGAGTGTTAAGAGCTACATCCTGATCCACAGGCAGGGAAGTCTGGCACAGGCTTTTGAAACTTTTGAAACCTCAAACCCACCCCCAGTGGTGATAGGATTCCTCCAACAAGGCCATACCTCTTAATCCCTCTAATCCTTTAAAACAGGTCCTCTCTGGTGACCAGGCATTCAAATATATGAGCCTATAGGGGCTATTTTTAGCAACAGAAAAGCAACTAATACAAGCCCCTTCCTAAAAGCCTACTCTTTTTCCTCCCAGAGACAGACAGAATCTAACACCCTTCTCCCCAAAAGGCACAGATCATTCAAGGGCAGCACAAAGGTTTATAATAGGACCACTAGCTATTTGTGGGACACAACTCAGCCACCATGCCTGTCTACCCACTGACACACAACGAGGTCCATCCTGAAGGGCCCCTCCAACTAAGAAGCACCTGACTGTGGTAGCTATCCAGGGAGAGGACCCTGGTATTTGCAGTGGCATGAACTTCTTCCGGAGAATTTCGTAATGTTCCTTCTGACACGACTAAAGTGGCTGGCAGCTCAGTCAGCACCTGCTCTATTCTGCCTCTCATGCCCCACAGGACCCTACGGTACCACGTTCTTCCCAAACACCTCACCGTTGCCAAAGCTCCACACTGACTTCTGGTCTACCAATGCTGTCTACATAGGTGCTGGACTTCTAGGAGCAAGGCCTGGAGTGAAGGTACCCAGAAGAGCCCTTATGCCTTATTATACTCAGGGCCCAACAGTGAGATGGAAGACAAGGAGCAGCCTATAGCCAAGTCCTGGCTAGATGCGGATGGCTCAGCCTTCACTAGGACACTGGGTTTGCACTGTATTAGTCTACCCCACGCTGCTGCTGGCCCCTCTACATTTTCCAACTTGATGACACTGCGATACAGCATTGGAATTTACAAAGCTCACACCCCAAGATCCAACAACTGGGATATAAACACCCTCATGGTTTTATAGGAGCTTATGGCTTTGTATGGGCTTCAGGATGACTATACCTGGCAACCATATTTCTAACGGAACATCTTGGCTTCTGCCATTGGCACCCTGTCACAGTCACCTGACAGTCTTCCTCCAGTCCAGGCCACAGGAGCAATCTTTCTGAAATGTAAGCCAGGCCACCTCATAAACACAGGGTGCTTGAAACCCTGTGGCAGCCCCTCAATGACCTTATGATAACCCCTGACCCCTACACTGACCTGCCAGCTGACAGAGGGTTGAGGCCCTGCCCTGTCTAACCTCGTCTTGTACCACATTCCAAATCCTCATATAAGAAACTGCAGATCCCCATGCTTTAGAAACAGAAGTTCCCTCCATCTGTCTCTGGGCCTTATCCTGGACCCACATGTTCGTTACAGTCCTACTCAGGTCTCTGCTCCAGGTCTTCCTCTCCTAGCACTGGACCTGGATGCCCAGCCTACTCTGAGCATACTGTGCTCTTCATCCCCCAGTTCCCTAGCCTTGGCTGTAACTTTCCAGTTGATGTCACACCTGCTGGGCTGATAACTGGTCACGGGGATCCGAACACCAGCAAGGCTTCCGGGAGGGTCAGGGGTCAGGGGTCAGAAGAGAGCAAGGCCCGGGGATGGGTGGGAATTACCTCTACATCTGTCTCATCACTTGAGCTGGAGGTATCCTCACTGGAACTGCTGACTTGGCCCGTTGACACCATTCCTGAGGGCAAACACAGGGCACTGAGGACCCTTCCCACACTCACCTCCCTTCCCAGAGCCTCCATGCCAGCTGCTAGTCAAACTGATTCTCACCTGTATAGGGTTAGGTATCTGCCCTGATCCCCCCCCCCTGCAAAAAAAAACCCTAGCTGGAGCAGGGACCCTTACTACCCATTTTTGCATGTCTTGGTAAGGCTAGCAGTACCTGATGGTTAATCAAGTCACTATGTGCTAACAGGTTGGGCAAAAGCCTATTTTCCATAAGAAATGGAAAAGACCTATGCCTTTTCATTTAGTTTCCAAGTGGCCAGAGGTCCCTATAACGCACCACAGAGAGGCCAGGAAATGCCATCCTCTAGAAAGCCCATCTATTGTCTGACCCAGGAGGTCAGGAAAGGAGGCAATGGGTGTTGGTGGAGGACCCTGCCTGTCACAGAGACAAACCTGCGATCAGAATGCCCCAGGACAGCACAGCAGAGCTTGGTCCTGCCTCCCTGCCCCAGACTTTGGGGGCCTCTCACCAGGCTTGGCGGGGCCTCCGAGGACTTGGGCACTGCCTTCCTCCTCAGTTTCTGAGGCCAAAACTGTGCTTGTCGAGGGCTCTACTGACTTCTTGGGTGAGTTCCCAGAAAGCAGGTGGACCACTGCCTTTGCTGATGCAGGCTGCTTCACAGAGTTCACCAACTTGTTGGCTGTCTTGGTCTTTGCCTACAGAATATGAGAGAGATGAGCACTCTGTCATGATAGAACACGTGAAAAGCATAGCCCCCAACCCCCACCACATGTAGGCCCCAAACGGCTACTTACGAACTGTTTGATACCCACCTCCTCACCTAACCTAAGGGCAGTCAGCTCTGGCCTTTAACAGTCAACTGATTTGTCATATCACCTTTACAGTGGGACAAAGATGCCTTCTACACATTAAGAGTGCATTACCATTCCAGGGTTACAGTAGTTCCTGCTTTGCAATAAGCAATAGTTCATTGTGTTATTATTACTTCATCTTACTTTTACATATTATTGCTATCTCCTGGTTTGGGTGACATAATCATTTATGTGTCTGCAACAGTGTTATGGATTACTGGTAAATATTTTCTAAGTACTTTCTAATTTGGAAAATGTGTACAGTGCACAAACACTTATTGCCTAGCAGGGCCTGCAATATCTACCAGGTACTGGAGAAGAGTTCTCAGTGAACAGTGAGCATGGAAGAGAGAGGGGAAGGCACCTGGCCAAGTGCAGTGCTGTTTGAGGTATCACTTCTATTTTACAGGCACCTAAGACCCAAGTAGATGGGGACATAGACACCTGAAGACACAGTTGAGGTTCACACAGCACACTGCTCTACTGGATACAACTCCCACAGATAAGAAATAACTCACCTTTTCTTTCATTCTTGATGGCAAATCTGCAGCCCTGGCTGAAGAACTGACAGATGCTGGTCTTGGGGCTGTAAGACATAAACACTGTGAGCAAGTGGGCTCTTCTCTAAGAACGATGAGCACAGTTCATGCCATCTATCAGTCCTACTGGTACTGACTGCTTGGTGCTTCTTGAGGACCTGAGGCTTAGCCCAGAGGAACAGCTCTGTGCTGCATCAGCATGTTTACTGTGCCTGCATCCCCAAGAGATTCCCAGCTGCTCCAGGGCAGAGATCAGGAGGTCTCGAGAGGGCATGGACGGGCTTATGATCCTACCATCATTCCCACAAAACATGCCTGACTCTGGCGAGTACTCTTTGCATAGGGTGCCAGCTCTCAGTCCTGACAATCACTGGCAGGCGGGGCAGTGGTTAAGGTAGCCAGCTCTACGCCACAGAGAAAGTTATGTGGAAGCTGAATGGTTTCTTGGTGGAAATGGTGCTGACCAATTCCACCTGGGCCTGGGCCTAGTTGAAGAAGTTGAGATTCAGACTATCAGTGCTTTTAGGGAACAGTACCTTAGATCTCAGGCATTCAGGGAAAGAAGTTATCTTAAGGGAATAGTTGTTGAAACAAATGGCAGGATTGAATTCATTTCCTGGCACTTTAACACTCTTTTAATCTGCACGAAGTTCTCAAAATATTCAGAAGTACACTAAAAACATCTAGCTCCAGGCTTTATTATAACTTTGTATCAACTTGTGGCCAATCTTAGTTCACCTACTTCTCATTTCCCCCTTCCCATCATACATTAGTTTGAAGAAAATGCTTGACATCCTGTCATGCTGCAACACAAATACTTCAAAGAGGACTCTTAAATTGAACCAGATGTGGTGGCACGTGCCTATCTGCCATCACCCAAAAGACAAGGAAGGAGCTTCCTGAGCTTGGGGCCAGTCTATGCTACATATAAGACCTGGTCTCAAGAAGAACTAAGAAAAAAAAAAAAAAACAGCAAAAAAACCTGAACTGAAACAAAATCCAAAATGTAAAAAGTCAATTTTAAGTCAGCCCATGACCACAGCTTTAGAAACTGATTACTGGCTGGAGACTGTAGGCTGGGGGTGAGGGCGGGGGCCACATGGGATGGGACTGACTACTGTTGTTTTGCTATGAGGACATGTCAAATTACAATTCAATATATACATCTATACTCACCTTTCTGGAGTAGCTGTGCAGAGACTCATAGCTTGTCAAAGTTCAGAATTAAGTGACTACTGAGCTCTCAGCCCTAAATGGGGTACACATCAAGGCCAAAGACTCAGGGAACACTACAGGATACAGGCACTAAGAATGGAAGAGCTGCTGGGTGGTGGTGGTAGCCTCGGCGGCAGCACATGCCTTTAACCCCAGTGCCCAGGGAGCAGTGGCAGAAGCAGATGGATCTCTGAGTTTGAGACCGGCTTGGGGTATAGAGTTAGTTCCAGGACAGCCAAGGCTACACAGAGAAAGCTTGTCTCAAAAAAAAAAAAAAAAAAAAAAAAAAAAAAGGGCTGGTGAACTGCTGTCTTAAAGGTCATACTCATGAACTCACTGTAGCTTCAGTTACCTATGCAACATCCTAGCAGGCAGCACTAATTGGACTCAGTGGGCTGATCACAACAACAAAAAGAGGGTATTAAGCAGGGGACAGACTGGGGGTGCCCTGAGGGAGTCAGGTGTGGGTTTGAGCAACATATCATATACATGTATGAAACTGCCAAAGAATAAATAAAAGATACTTCTAAAAACTGAATACCATCAAATACCTAGACAATACAAACATTTGCCATTTCTATTTGAAACAGAATGTGGGTCCATTTACAGGCACACAGGTAGACACCTGTTTGACAGGAAGCAACAGGGCTGGCTTATAGGCTGCCTATCAAGAGACATAGGTAGGAAGTGATGGCAATGAGAATAGCCTTGTATTTTCCTTCTGTATGCTTTTGTACGCACACTGGACCTGTTTTGCATTTGTAACTTAAGATCAAGATGGCAAAGCACACATAGGAAGAATAGATGAAAGACAGCACTGTGGAATTGTAGGTGGCAGGAATGTGGGTGATTTCTTCCACCTTCCCTTGTAGCAATTTTCAAATGTTCTGTAATGAACAATTTACAATGAACCTGCATTTCTTTTATAATCAGAAAACCTACTTAAAAATCAAGGAACTGGGGCTGAAGAGATGGCTCAGAAGTTAAGAGCATTAGCTGCTCTTCTAGAGGTTCTAAGTTCAATTCCCAGCAACCACATGGTGGCTCACAACCATCTATAAGGACATCTGGTACCCTCTTTTGGCATGCTAGTGTACATGCAGACAAAACATTGTATATACAATAAACAAATAAATTAAAAAAAAAAAACATCAAGGAACTGTCTTCTATGTAAGCAATATGATGCCCACAAGACAGAGACACAGTGATTGCTGGGTGTACCATTATAGCTTCTGCAAGGAGAGAAGAGGCCAAAGGGCCCACACTAGGTCACTCTGCTACCACATCTATCTCACACTGGCAAAATAGGAGGGAGATCAGTATGGTGGTCTGAATGAGAATATATTTGAACGTTGGTTCCCAGTTGGTGGACTGTTTAGAAAGGATAAGGAGGCGCGGCCTTATTGGTGTGTCACTGGGGTGAGCTTTGAGGTTTCAAAAGCTCACACCAACCTCAGTCTCTGGCTCTTTGCCTGCTGCCTGCAGATCAGGATGTAAGCTCTCAGATAATGCTCCAGTGCCATGCCTGCCCACCTGCTGCCATGATGACCATGGACTAATCCTCTCAAACTGTAAGCAAGCCCCTCAATTAAATGCTTCCTTTTATAAACGTTGCCTTGCTCCTGGTGTCTCTTCTTAGCAATAGAACAGTAACTAACAATCAGCAACTCTTGCTGGCCTGGTATTTACTTGTAGACCCTGAGATTCACTTGTCTTTGTGCTGAGATTAAAAGGTGTGCACCACAACATTCAGCCGTCTGGGATCTTAGGATTCACCCTTGGATCCTCAGAGCTTGGGGTCACAATGTTTGCCACAAAGGAAGGGCTCCCCAACCTCTCCCTCTGAAAAGCCCCACCTTTTCTGGGTTTATACTAAAGAATGATTCAGAGGGGGACCCTGATGTGGAACAGACTAGCACCCCACAACTGTCCAGGTAGGTCCCAACCCCACACAGCACCTAGCAAGGAGGGTTCTTACTGGCTTTGGCAGTTTCAGTTTCTGCCTCTTCTTCCTCCTCCTCTGAGCTCTCCGAGCTGCTAATGGGGTCTGACACCCGGGACTTCTTGGCTTGTAGTGTGACATCATCCTTTGCCTTCTGCTTCTGGCCAAGCTCCGAGGTCCTTCAGGACAGAAGAGACAGGACATATCCATGAGATTTGGGGAGAAATCTATTCAGTCCTCAAAGGAAAAGGGCACACAGAGAATTTAGGTACTGACACCAACACTGTGGAAATTACCTGTGCTCTGCATCTTCACCCACTTCCTAAAATACCTTAACCATTCTCAGTGTCATGATCAGCCAACAGTGTTATAAAACGGCAGCAGCTAACAACTACCAGGTGACCGGTGAGAGCCCATTGGCCATGCAGAGTCATCCAGGTTCCCCTGACCCCAGAATGGTCCTCTTGTGCTGGTGCACTATCTGGTTTTATGTGTCAACTTGACACAAGCTAGTCATCGGGGAGGGAGGAAGGAGCCTCCAGTGAGGAAATGCCTCCATGAGGTGCAGCTGTAAGGCACAGTGATTGGAGGGGGAGGGGCCAGCCCATTGTGGGTTCGGCCATCCCTGGGCTGGTGGTCCTGGGTTCTATAAGAAAGCAGGCTGAGCAAGCCATGGGGAACAAGCCAGTACGCAGCACCCCTCCATGGTCTGCATCAGCCCCTGCATCCAGAATCCTGCCCTTTGAGTTCCTGTCCTGACTGACTTCAAACCCTTTTCTCCTAAGCTTGCTTTTTGGTCATGGTGTTTTACCACAGTAAGAGAAACCCTAACAAAGACAGGTGGTATACTTCCCCCCCGACCCCCTTTTTTAACTTTTTTATTTTTGTGCGCTTCACATCAGGTACCCCAGCCCTACTCATCTCTTCTTGCCCTTGCAGGCTTCCGCCTCCCCTCCTATGCTCTTCCCTTCCTGAAATCTGAATTTGGTACAAAGTATCTTATCCTTGCTGACAGCCCTTCCCCCAACACTCTACCCTATCATCTAGTTTCATTTCCTTCTTTATCTTCTGGCTGCTTTCTGGATGAGTCCACTACTCAAACAGCCCCAGAGAGCCCAGCAGCTCACTACAGCCCCCCAGTACCTGGACTTGGCCTGGGGTCTGGGAGAAAGCAGGGTGGGGTGGGTGAAAAGCGTGAGTAAACGGTTAAATCTTCAGTCAGAAAGCTTAGTCACCTGACCTTTTGACCCTTCCCCCCCCCCCCCACCTGCAGGAAATCGCTGTCTAAGCCCCATTCTTCCCAGCTGGGTTTGACACTGCAGTCGCAGTCTAGGATGTGCTGTCCAGGTCCCTTCTTCCTAGGAAGGCCCCTTGTCAGCATGCCCTAAGAAGTGGCTTTTTTTTTTTTTTACATGTATCAGTTTGTTTCACCCCTCTCCTCACAACAGAATTCAAGTTTCTCAAGAGCTGGGATTTCCCCTTCTCGCTTGTTCACTGCTCTATCAAGAATAGTGTCTGAGCTCTGAGATTTCCCCTTACACCCACCAGAATGGCTAAGATCAAAAACTCTAGTGACAAGCATGCTGGAGAGGTTGTGGAGAAAGAGGAACCCTCCTCCATTGCTGGTGGGAATGCAAACTTGTACAACCACTCTGGAATTCAATTTGGCACTTTCT